>CM060335.1:35671851-35681851 GCA_030674155.1 Stramonita haemastoma | reverse complement strand
TTCAGGGACTATCTACTGGGGTCCCGCTTCATCGTCATCACCGACAACAACCCCTGGTCCACTTCCGAACAGCACATCTGGGGGCTCTGGAGCAGAGATGGGCTGCACAACTAGCGCAGTTCAACCTCGATGCCCAGTGGAGACCAGGAAGACTGGACCCTGCAGAGCCCTCTCCAGACTGCCTTCCAACCATGGTGCTCCTCCCCCATGCTCCACTGCTGTGCCACCACAAATTGCCGTGGCACAGGAAGTTACGTGTCAGAGACAGACAGCAGCCGTTCCTGAACCCCTTGTCCCTGAAACTCCCTCAAGACCCAAGAAGTCCCACGACTCGCAAACCCCAGTCTGAAATCCTTGAACTCCAGCAAGGAGACCCCCTCATTTCCCCTTTCTGGAGCACTGGCCCTCCAGACCTCCCACTAGAAAGGACCGGGACCAGCGATGCTTACAACGGCAGCATCCCCGCCTAGCCCTGAGGGAGGGCATCTTGTATCGATGCATACAAGACCAGCAGCAAGGGAACCTAGAGCAGCTGGTCCTTCCAAGCGCCCTGAGACCAGAAGTCCTTGTGTCCCTGCATGACCAGATGGGCCACCAGGGACTGGACCGCACCCTTGGCCTCCTACGCTCTAGAGTCTACTGGCCGGGCATGCACCGAGATGTCAAAGACTACATCAAGTCCTGCGAACGCTGCATGCTGTGTCGACAGCCCCCTGCTGTGAATACCACTTCTGGCCACCTCCTGGCCTCACGACAACTGGAAGTCCTGGTGATAGACTTCACCAAGCTGGACCAGGCAAGTGACGGCAGGGAGAACGTTCTTGTTATGACGGACGTCTTCACAAAATTCACCCAGGCCGTGCGCACGAGGAACCAGGAAGCAGTGACTGTTGCCAGGAATCCTGACCAGTGAGTGGTTCCAGCGCTACGGGGTACCTGAGCGGATCCACAGCGACCAGGGCAGAGACTTTGAATCACGCCTGATTCGAGAACTCTGTGAGACCTATAACATCGGGAACGGACAGTGTGAGCGGTTTCAACCGCTCCATGCACAACCTGCTGCGCACCCTGCCCCCGGAGAAGAAGACCAGATGGCCTGCACACCTCCCAGAGCTGGTGCAGGCGTACAACAACACGCCCCACGCCTCCACGGGCTTCGCTCCGCACTTCCTCCTCTTCGGACGTCACCCAAGGCTGCCCATTGATGACCTCTTGGGGTGTTGTCCTTGACTCCCCGACACAGTCGACTGGGTCCGACAGCACCGACTCCGCCTCCAGGAAGCCCACCAGAAAGCCTACCAGCAGCTGAAGGAGACTGCTGCCAAACGGGAGAGGTTCACCGACAAGAGGGCCTCGGATCACGCCCCTGCACGTTGGTGAACTACGTCTACCTTCGCAACCGTGTGGTGGGCACAAACAAGATCCAGGACTTCTGGAGGCAAGACCTGCACCTAGTGACGTCACGTCCCTACGATGGGCTGCATGTGTACCGTTAAGTGGGGGGGATAGTATAGTGGTCAAAAAATTGCGCTTGCAATCTGACGACCCGGGTTCGGTTCCCGTTCGAGGGAATTTTTCCCCTGGAGTTAACATCAGCGCTGACTCCACTCTCCCCAAAAGTCATTCGGATGAGACTATAAACCGAGGCCGTGTGCGAACGCACGCACAAACAACTTGCGCGCCGTTAAATCTTGTTACGCTTTTCGTAAGAGTAGGCCATTGTGAGCCGGTGGGAACAGATGACAATATTTACAAAAGTGCATACATATGGGGACTGGATATAAAAAGCACACGAGTGCTTATTGCATTATCCTCTATATAAAATAATAAATAAATAAATAAAATAAGTATTAGTTAATACCATTTTCAGCACAAAGGTGAAACTTTAGACACATACACAGACGATAAGTTTTGGGGAAAATCTTTGGATTGAAACTTTGCATCTGTAAGGAAGCAAAACAACTTGCCATTTAAAAAATATATGTTTCATTTTTTTTCTTTCTTTGATGTTGTTGAAATGAGTATGAACACTCTCAGTTTCATTAAAAATTTTTCAGCAAACAGTAAACTTCACACACACACACAACCACACACACACACACCACACACACACACACACACACACACACACACACACACACACACACAACAGATCGTGGTTTTGTAGAAAATCTTTAGATTGAAGTCTTGCATCTGTAAGGAAGCAATACAACTTCTCATTTCTTTTAATTCTTACATGTGTTTTCATTCTCTCTCTCTCTCTCTCTCTCTCTCTCTCTCTCTCTCTCTCTCTCTCTCTCTCTCTCTCTCTCTCTCTCTCTCTCTCTCTCTCTCTCTCTCTCTCTCATGAGTGCTTATTGCATTATCCTCGATATAAAAGAATAAATAAAATAAATCCTCTGTCTCTGTCTGTCTGTCTCTGTCTCGTCTCCTCTCTCTCCCTCCCCTCCCTCCCCTCTCTCTCCCTCTCCCCCTCCTCTCCCTCCCTCCCTCTCTCTCTCTCTATCTCTATACTATATATGTCTTTGCTGTTCTTAAAATAACATGAACACTCCCCATTCTCATTCTTTAACACCCACACCCCCCCTCTCTCTGTTTTGAAAAAACAAACAGATAACATGGGAAACCGCCTCCAGCAATGGAAGTCGCCCTCAGAAAGCCCGCTGTCGTACACGGGGGGGTGAAGTTCCTGCACAACAAGCTGTACGTGCAGAGCCCGGGAATCTACTTCGTCTATTGCCAGATCCTCTACAACCGCCCCAACGGAGACGACTCCCAAGAGGAGGACGAGGACCTCATGGGGTTGGCCAGCCACTACGTGAAGCGCTACAGTCTGCTGCGCCCCCCCTCCTCGGGTTTCCTGCTCAAGGCGCGCCACACGAGGGTCAGCGGCACGGACGACCGGCACAGCAGTTACGTGGGCGGGCTTTTCTACCTGCACCCCGGCGACCAGCTCTATGTGCAGGTTTCGGTGCCTCAGATGGTCTCCCATGACGACACTGCGAGCTTTTTCGGGTTGTTCAAAGTCAGTAATTGATCTGGTTCTGGGAAGGGCCTTCCTTTTGTTTTTACAGAGGGTGGTGGGGTTTTTTGTCGTCAGTTTGGCGCAGTCCACGGAAGTTCTCTAAAAAAAGTAGGTTTTTTTGATCACTCTAGCTCATCCTAAATGGCGTTTATTATTTTTTTTGGAAAAAAATAGCAAGAATTGGGCTTATTTGATAAGGGTCGTTTCCAACAGGCTCTTTGTCAGGAAGCTTTATCAGTTAATCAAAGGGTCATTACGAATGTCAGTTTGTTGGCTGTGGTATCAAAGTTCAGTTTTTTAAATTCCCTTTAAACAACAAAAAAATCAGTTCGCTTATTAGCTTACTTGAAGTCATTTTAAGAGGGTGTATGTCAGTCTGGGTCATTCCGTGGGAGTCCGCCTATCAGAGGGGCCGTGATGGACTGTGCCTCTTTTTACTGGAGCCAGTTCAAATCTGAAATTAGTAGGGTTTTGAATAGCGAGCATTCTTTATGCTTTCTAGAGATCACAGTCGGTGCTCTTCGAGCCTTACCGAAATTCACTCGCAAAAGAGTCTTTTTACTTTCGGTTTGTTTTCGTAGACATTGCCCAGTGGCAAAACAACATGGTTTCTTTGTTTCCCCTTGTCTGAAATATGGCGAGAAGGCCAAGAGAAAGAAACAAAACATGTAGTGTAAGGTAATGTCTGATTTATCAAGTTGGTTAAAAAAAAAGCTTAACCTTCTAACTTGTGCACTATGCAGACCGAATTTTCAGATGGCGCGATTTGTTCAAAGATTTACGAGACCAAACGGCCCATTGCTCAGTAAGTAAACTTCAGTTATTTCTATCGACAAATGAAGACTGCGGTGGTGTCATTTCGCACCACCGCCTTCTCTTTCGTTGCTACCGTCTGCATGTCGATAGGGATGCTACAGAAGTGGCAGGTTTCGTTAGATCAAGGTAACTCTTTCCGCCACAAGTGGCAGGTTTGTTAGATAAAGGTAACTCTTTCCGCTACACAAGTGGCAGGTTTTCGTTAGATAAAGGTAACTCTCCGCTACAGAAGTGGCAGGTTTTCGTTAGATAAAGGTAACTCTTTCCGCTACAGAAGTGGCAGGTTTTCGTTAGATCAAGGTAACTCTTTCCGCTACACAAGTGGCAGGTTTGTTAGATAAAGGTAACTCTTTCCGCTACACAAGTGGCAGGTTTTCGTTAGATAAAGGTAACTCTTTCCGCTACACAAGTGGCAGGTTTTCGTTAGATAAAGGTAACTCTTTCCGCTACACAAGTGGCAGGTTTTCGTTAGATAAAGGTAACTCTTTCCGCTACAAAGTGGCAGGTTTTCGTTAGATCAAGGTAACTCTTTCCGCTACACAAGTGGCAGGTTTTGTTAGTAAAGGTAACTCTTTCCGCTACACAAGTGGCAGGTTTTCGTTAGATAAAGGTAACTCTTTCCGCTACACAAGTGGCAGGTTTTCGTTAGATCAAGGTAACTCTTTCCGCTACACAAGTGGCAGGGTTTCGTTAGATAAAGGTAACTCTTTCC
The DNA here is from genome assembly GCA_030674155.1 of Stramonita haemastoma. Taxonomy (NCBI): domain Eukaryota; kingdom Metazoa; phylum Mollusca; class Gastropoda; order Neogastropoda; family Muricidae; genus Stramonita; species Stramonita haemastoma. The sequence goes on along the minus strand of CM060335.1, from coordinate 35,677,298 downwards.
AGTCAGAAATTGCCAGGTTTTCGTTAGATCAACAGGACTAAATTTCAAGTCGTAGTTATCTCTCCTGATCGTATACCATGGCAAAATATTTCGGTATATCAATGCAAACTTCGATAATGTTTTTAATGTATTGTGAGCAAAAAGAGGCCATGCTCACATATTGCACTTAGCATTTATGATCACAAGCCATTAGGCGCCCTTGAGTCTTTCAGTTGTTTTTTTGTTTTTTGTTTTGTTTTAAAAAAAAAAGAAATTACCCAGTTGTTCCTGAGAGCGTATCAAAGTCGTATTTGATGGAATATCTTTTCCCGCTGCTAATTTGTTACCACAAAAATCTTGTCTGCAGTAAATCGAGAGAGAAGTGTTTTGTGTAAAGAACCACCATGTAATTTGTTATACCTCGGTCAATTTTAAAAAGATACGGCTTTGATCTCATCAGAAATCTCTGGGAAGTGTTCTACATTCCCTCAAATTGTGCACATTGGGTTTTTTTTTTGAATGAAAGTTTATTAAATTCCTTGAAGTGCTGCCAAAAATTGTTCTTGGTAGGATTTTTTTCTAAGCACACCGCAAATCATGAGATTTGGGGAAAAAATTTTTTTCTGTAAATGTATACACGCTGAGTTGAATGGAGAAAAATTTTGTTTTTAAATATGCAACTTTTGTGCATTGCTCATAATACATTTGATATTAAATTTCACAGCGGTGTGCAAAATCATACCTATAAAATGGCAATTTATGACTAAAAAATCATACAATTTCATCGTAACTGAAAAATCCTGTAACAAAAATGGCCGAATTAACGAAATGCTTCAAAGTTGTACAATAACTAACTTGTCAACCAACAATACATTTCAAAATTTTATCCTGTCCCAAAATCATTAATAAAAACTTGCCTTTTGGCCGACTGTCTATCGTTTTTTTAACACAATCATCCATGCTAAAAAGACTGCTTATCCAAGAAAATCACAAAACACTTGTCATGTCTGTAAAGGAAAATCACTTGCATTTTGTTGTAATCCTCTCTGGATGCTTATTCATTCTTTGGTCATGATATTTGTCACAGTAATCAAATGTTTTATGTTTACCGAAGCATCACAAGAAGTTCATCTTGAGAGAGAGAGAGAGAGAGAGAGAGAGAAGAGGAGAGAGAGAGAAGAGAGAGAGAGAGAGAGAGAGAGAAGAGAGAGAGAGAGAGACGCTTCAAAATATGGTTTGCCTTTCATTGTAGACTGTAGCCGAGGATAATGTAGACACAGATATAAACAGGAAAGTTTTTTCCCCTTTCCTGTCTTTCTGTTTTTTTCTTTCTTTCTCAAAATGCTGCCCCCCCCCCCCCCCCCATTCTTCAAAGATAAACAAGGGAATATATTTCAAGTTTCTGTGTTGGCAAAGTATGTAAAAATGAGACAAGAGTATGGAAATGGCAGTAAAGACGGAAGAATGACAACGAATAAGAGTTTCCCTGAAAGCTTAAAGGGTGATCAGAAAGTTTGTGTCGGTAACCAGAATAATGCCATCATATTTTACTCCTTTAGCAGCTGTGGCACTAAACTGGTACATTCAGTTGCTTGTTGACACTGTTTATAATCCTCCAAGCGGAAAGGACGCTTTAAGGCTGGAGTGAAGTGGCAGGAATTTGTTGTCGTTTTTTTTCTATTGTCTCCATATTTTCATTCGTATTCTAGGCTTTCTTCTCCCATCTTGCTGTTTATGTCCCCCGCTTCTTCTTTCTGCTCTTCCTTCCTTTTGCTTCTCCATGTCTTCTTTTATTTTTTTAAAATTTCCATCCTTTCTTTCCTCCCTTTCCTTCCTTTCCTCCATTCTTTCTTTACCTACTGTGAAATTTCATCGGATGCTGATGCTAAACTCCACTCGGGCAAAAGTGACCAAAGGGCTTTTGGAAGTGTGCCAACCGGAACATTTTCTGAGACGTTGTGCAAGGCCTGCTTTTCAGCACACACTGTTTTGTTCTCTCTCCAACTTTGTCATGCCCAAGAAAAAATTATACATAACGCCTGAACGTTTGAAGAGCTGAACTCTGAATCTATCTTGAACTGTAACGGGATGTGGGTGACCTTGAACTGTCAGGTGATCTTGAACTGTTAGGTGACCTTGAACTGTTAGGTGATCTTCAACTCTTGGAGACTTGGAGCTAATGGATGACTTTACAACTCTTGGAAAGCCTTGACCCAATGGATGACCTTGAACTTTGAAGGACCTTAAACTATTTTTGGTGGCAATGATCATGCCACTATTTTGACATTCCAAAAGGACTATAGCGTCAGAATTTCAGATGATCAGTTGATAATGATGATGACGATGATGATATGATGAGATCATGATCATGATCATGATGACCTTAGCTTCTGATGTGACTCCGTGGTCAGTTGTAAAAGCAATCATAAAAGTGAAACCATCATCAACACCAAATCTGCTGTTGCTTCTGCTCGCTGCTTTCTGTCACAGCAAATTATTACCACATCCCCTTTTTCTACAGCACTACCATATTAATGACAAAGGAAAGATTAGAGAAGGAAAAAAAAAGAGAGATGACGATAACGATTATTGCTACTGATTACAATGCCTATAACTGTCTTGATAAGGATAGGATGGTAAAAGAAAGATTGGAGAGAGGAAAAAAGACGGTGACGACAAAATTGGGGTACGTATTAGCACTGTATATAAATTGTCGCTGTTGTTGTTGCTGCTAATGTTAATGCTGTGTTGATGATTATGGTGGAGGCGGCTGTACTGAGTATGGGAAGGTTGTTGAAACTTGAAACGTTTTCTTTTTCACATGATTTATTTTCAAGATATCAGCATGTGTTGCCACTATTGTTGGGTATACAAAACTGACTGGGTAAATTGTAATGTCCTTTTCAAAGAATGGAGAAGAGCTAGAGGAGAAAAAAGGGAGAAGAGAGGAGAGGAGAGGAGAGGAGAGGAGAGAGAGAGAGAGAGAGAGAGAAGAGAGAGAGAGAGAGAGAGAGAGAGAGAGAGAGGAGAGAGAGAGAGTGAGTATGGAAAGGAAGGGAAGAAAATGAAGGAGGAGGAGGAGAAATAAGATGTAGTCTCGGCAAAGTACTACGTCTAGACGCCAGTTACAAAACAGTAAACTACACAGTGTGATATACTGCACATTCTAATGTACTGCAGTTTTGCTCAGTGTTACTTTTAGGGCAGCTATTGATTTCGTTTGGCAGCAAAGTATTTTTTTTCTTCTTTTTATATTCATTATTTTTTAAAAATATTGGATAGTAATGCTTCTCTGTATGATTGTACACTGTTATACTTTGATATATTTAGCCAAAGCCAAGCTTCTTTCAAAGATTTTTTTTTGTAGATTTTATTTCTATGACAACCTTTTTTTTTACTCTTTAAAAGGAGAGACGAAGATGAAGGGAAAAGAGGTAGAAGAAAATAAACCCGAAGAGAGTAGGAAAAACAAGAAAAGAAAATGGAATATCTGAAAACAAAAGCTGGAAATAGAGACAGGAGAAGAAGAGAAAGGGAAAGAAGAAGACAAGAAGGTGGAGGAGAAGAGAAGAGAAGAAGGAGAAACAGGTGAAGGAAGGAATAGAACACAAAGATAGATGAAGAAGAAGAAGAAGGAAGAGGAGGAAAAAAAAGAAGAAGAGGATGGAAGAAGAAGAAGAAGATGTAAGAAGAAGGAGGAGGAAAAGAAGAAGAAGAGGAGGAAGAAGACGAAAAAGAAGAGGAAGAAGATGAAGAAGAAGAAGAGGAGGAGGGAGAAAAGAGGAAAGAAGAAGAAAACGAAAACACACCGGAGCCGCAGCTTTTGCTGCTAAATTTGAGAGAGAGAGAGAGAGAGGGGGGGGGGGGAGCCGCAATTATAATGAAAGCTTCGAGAAGTTATTGCTCTTTTGCTCCGAAAAGATCTCATCAGGGTTTATGACCAGTCCATTGTTACTTAGGGGGACATGGGAGAGGCAGGCAAAGGCACACACATAACGGCTGCTAATATGTTGGACATGGTTTTTTTTGTTTTGGTTCTTTTTTGGTATTTTATGTTTTTTTTCTTTTTGTTTGTATGCTGTTTTTGTCAGATTATGGGAGTTAGCGTCTTTCTATGTTTTTTTTTTTTTTTTTTCTTTGTTATTCTCTCTCTGTCTGTCTGCTCTCTCTGTCTGTCTCTGTCTCTCTATGTCTCTCTCTCACTCTCTCTCTCTCTTTCTTTCTCTTTCTTTCTTCTTTCTTTACTTTGAGCGTTTCGGTGTTTTGTTTTTTTGGATCACATGAGTTTCTTTTCTTTCTTTTTTTTGCTTTCATTTTTTATTTTTTATTTTCTTTCTTTCTTTTGTTTCTCTTTTCTTTCTTTCTTTTTTATTCGTTCTGTCAGACCATTGGAGTTTTGAGTGTCTTTCTTTCTTTCTCCATCTGGAAGTGAAGCTGGAAATCGCAATGGTGTTGACTGAATCTCTTTTTTTTCCCTAGATCCTGTTCTCTTTCTCTCTGTTCTCTTTCTCCTGTACTCTTTCTTCTGTTCTCTTTCTCCTGTTCTCTTTCTCCTGTTCCCTTTCTCCTGTTCTCTTTCTCCTGTTCTCTTTCTCCTGTTCCCTTTCTCCTGTTCTCTTTCTTCCGGTTCCCTTTCTCCTGTTCTCTTTCTCCTGTTCTCTTTCTCCTGTACTCTCTTCTTCTGTTCTCTTTGTTCTCTGTTCACTTTATTCTCCGTTATTTTTGCTGTCTTCTTTTCCTATTGTTACTGTTTCGCAGCCCAAAACGTATTTGTTTTTAAACTGAATGATGCATTTTTTTAAATGGAGCTGTCTTATCCTTTTCTTTCTTTTTTTCTTCTTCTTCGTTTTTTGTTTTTTAGATGGACAGTACTCTTGTTTTTACATCGATCAGGATAGTTGCTGATGTTTTTGATAGTAGCTGACGATCTTGAATGAAATGTTTTCGATATACATGTTAAGGAGTTGTACCTGTATATGTATAATATAATGTACAGTTTTCGAATTTATTACTACTATTACGCAGAGGATATAGTAGTTGTAAGATTAATCACGACAATTACAAAGAGGAGGGGGGTAGGGGGGGGGGGGGTCCTTTTACTTGTGTGTGCCATGCTTTTTGCGGTTGTTTTTTTTTTCTTTCAAATATTTCATTTTTATTATAATCTGAAGTTTGAATATAGGTGTTTTTAACCCGGCATCAACCCTGTCCCTCACCCTCTATTTCTTTCTCTCTCTCTCTCTCTCTCTCTCTCTCTCTCTCTCTCTCTTCTCTCTCTCTCTCTCTCTCTCTCTCTCTCTCTCTCTCTCCTTCTCCTCTCTCTCTCTCCTCCGTCCCCGTCCCTCTTTTAAGAAAATCAAGAAATTATCCCCCCCCCCCCAAATTAATCAGACATAAAATTTGTTGTGATCAGAATTTTCCATCTTTAATCACAGACATAATTTATTAAAGAGAAATAAACAAAGGGA
>CM060335.1:35664351-35666851 GCA_030674155.1 Stramonita haemastoma | reverse complement strand
GCTGTAAGGACCATTGGGTTTGTCCAATTTGAGAGAGGGAGAGAGAGCGAGAGGAGAGCGAGAGAGAGAGAGAGAGAGAGAGAAGAGAGAAAGAGAGAGAGAGAGAGAGAGAGAGAGAGAGAGAGAGAGAGAGAGAGAGAGAGAGAGAGAAGATCAAATCAATCAAATCAAATCAGATCAAATCAGATCAAATCAAATCAGATCAAGTCAAAACAATTTCTTTCTATTCAAGGATCACGAATAAGCGCTCATGTGGTTTGTTTTATATCAATTCCCTGCCCTTGCCTCGATAGATTGCTTTCTTGCAGGGATGAACATGCATACAGATTCCCATCACCTAACTTAAGCTCTAGTTAAATAACCATTAATGGAAAAGAAAAGCAGGACCAATCCAGTTTAACCCAAAAGCTATTGACACTAAAGCTCCCTAAAAGAAAACAGCAACAAAAACAAAAACAAACAACCCCGCACCAAAACAACATCAACAACAACAACAACAACAAACCCCCCAATAATTCACCGCTACCACCCACCACCACCACCACCACCACCACCACCACCACCACCAACAACAACAACAACAAAACCAATAATTCACCACCACCACCACCACCACCACCACCACCACCACCACCACCACCAACAAAACCAATAATTCACCACCACCACCACCACCACCACCACCACCACCACCACCAAAACCAATAATTCACCACCACTACCACCACCACCACCAACACAACAACAACAACCACAACAACAACAACTCAACGGAGCCTACAAAAGTGCCAGAGTTTAGGTTTTTGAGTGTGTTTTTGTCCGTTTTTGTTTTAGCCTCAATTTTTTTGTCTCGTTTTATTTTTCTTCCACTGGGAGATGTTCTGAGCGTGTATGCTTGTCACCTTTCGATTTTCTGCACACACACTGTCTTCTTTCTTTCCAGAAAAAAAAAATCAAAATCATGGTTTTGTTTCTCAGCAACAGTTCCTGTTCAATAATATTGTCAATGAAAAAACAACACAACAGAAACTTGAAGCAATCTAGTAAGAACTAAAGCAATACTACAGCTTCTCCCCTAACCCCCTTACCCCCCCCCTCCCAAACAAACCAACCAAAAACGAAACCAAAAAAAAACAAAGATAAACTAAACAAAAGAAGCAAAATAAAAATACCACTCCCCTCCCATAAAAAAAATCCCAAACCAAAACAAAACACAAAAAACAAAAAAAAAAATCATACAAATTCTCCACGCAAGCCCAGAAAAGTGACAGAGGCAGTTTTTGTTTTACAGAAAATGTTCTCTTTTGACGGTTTTATTTCGCCTTATCCAGCTGTCCAATAAAGGGAAATGTTTGGAGTGTGTTAACTTGTCATTTTCGCGTATTCCCTGCATTCCTGTTTCGTTCCTCCTCCTCCTCCTCTCTCTGTCTGTCTGTCTGTCTGTCTGTCTGTCTGTCTGTCTGTCTCTCTTTCTCTCTCCATCCCCCCTCTCTCTATCTCCCTCCCCCTCTCTCCCCATCCCTCTCTCTCACTCCCTCTCTCCCTCCCTCCCTCTCTCCCCCCCCCTCCCCTCCCTCCCTCTCTCTCTCTCTCTCTCCCTCCTCCCCCCTCTCTCTTCCCATCCCTCACTCACCACTCACTCACTTACTCACTCACTCACTCACTCACTCACTCTCCCCCCCCCCTCTCTCTCTCCCCTCCACCCGAAGAAAATAATTATATCAAAGTTTACTTACCTCCACCGTAGTTTTTCAATGATTGTCATTTGGGAAAACAAAAAAGCATAAACAACCAGTTAAAAATAAAGCGGAATTAAAAGCTTTCCTTAATTAAGAGAACCAAAAAAAAAACGAAACAAAAATAAACCAAACAACAAACAACAAAATAGCAAAATCAGCACCTCCTTCCCCCACCCCCGCCCCCTAAAAAAGACGCATCCCACAGAACTCCTTAAAAGTGCTAGAGCTAGATTTTTGTTCTACAGAAAATATTTTGTTTTGCTCGATTTAGTTTTTCCCCTGCCTGTTTGTTAAAGGGAGCTGTGTACACTCGTCAGTTACGGCTTTTCACCTGTCTGTCTGTCTGTCTGTCCTGTCTGTCTTTGTCTGTCTGTTTGTCTGTCTGTCTGTCTGCCTGTCTGTCTGTCTGTCTGTCTGTCTGTCTTGGTCTGTTTGTCTGTCTGTCTTTCATTCTTTCTTTCATGTAGAGATGGTGGTGATCCCCCCCCCCCCCCCAGTTAGGGGCTATTACCTAATCTGAATAAACATTTTAGCATTCGCATTTCTTGTAAAAATTAAAGTTACTCTCACCTCCACAACTCTTAATAAATGATCGCCAATGGAAAAAAAAGAAAGTATGAACAATTCGCTTTAAACAAAAAACAAAACACCATATCCCCCCACCCCCACCCCCCAAAAACAAACCAAAACAACAACAACAACAACAAATAAGCGAACAAATCTCTGCGACTCTATGCAACCTGCCAGCCAGTAACCCCAGG
>CM060335.1:35644351-35651851 GCA_030674155.1 Stramonita haemastoma | reverse complement strand
TTGTGTGGCTACTCGTCTTCTAGTGTTACCCATTGCAGAGTAGTAAGTTTTCTTTTTTATTGTTTTTTTGCTACCTTCCTTCCTTCTTTCTTTATTTGGTTCTTTCTTTCTTTTACCGTAAAATCCCTAGCATACGCCCACCCCCCTGTGCACTGATTTAGGGCAAAATTGGGGGGTGGGCGTTTGCTAGGGATAGACCCCTTTGCACAAAGTAATTTTTGTGCTCAACCGTGTAATTGAGTGAATACAAACCCCGAACGCATGTATGTTAGGTCGTGTGAGTAGAAGTGAAGGAAAATAGAAAAAAAAGGGACTTTGAGGCAAAGAAGGCCAACGAGTTCCATCACTTTCCGTTGTAGGTCCTTGTTTCGCAATACCCTGCCTTCAGATCTTTCATCTTCCAGATAATGCAGCACACCTTGGTCGACATGTTCAGATCTAACTGCTGGTTCTTTTGACAGTTTCCGTTTTTGTTTGTCTTTTCCGTACTGCTGTTCAAGTCTATCTCTGTTTTCACTCTCTTCCCTATCCTCTTCCTATCCACAGAAAATTCACGGGCACACTCCGAAACATTCCCACCTGCTTCCCACCTGCTTCGTTTTCCAGATACTGGAGGGCTTCCAATTTGAAACATACAGTGTAAGACTGTCGCTTCAGCATTTTGCAAAAATGGCACAGAGAGATTCAAGAACCAGCTTCTGGCCATCAGGAAGTGTTGTCAAAGTACCGGTAGGTCACTGACAGACAAAAGACGTCAGTGGAAATTTTAAGTCACTTTGTTGGGGATGGGTGGGAGGAGAGGGACAAAGAATAAGAAAAAAGGAAAGAAACACGAAAAGGTAAAGAAGGGGAAAAGATGACTTTTAGAACAGTCTGCACAAATTCTAGTGAAAGTGAGCATAGTCTCTTTGAAAAAAGCAGGGTGGGCGTTTGCTAGGTAGCTACCCCTTTGCACAACTTTTGGTCCAAAATGGGGGGTGGGCGTTTGCTAGATGGTGGGCTTATGCTAGGGATTTTACGGTATTTTAAAAACAAACAAACAATCGCACACACACACACACACACACACACACACACACACACACACACACACACACACACACCACACACTCACACACACACAAACACACATTCACGCTAACCTTGCTCTCACCCACACATGCTCTTCTCAATATCTAGACAAAACAAAAGCAAAAAGACAATGAAGACACATGACCCTCCCTTACCCCCCCCCCCCATCCCACCCACCCCACCTCTGCCATTCCTAGCAATTGCATGTAATTCCTAACGGACACAAAAAAGTTGTCGGTTCTAATATTTTTACATGTCAGAAACAATTTGTTCTGCCCTTGTTACTCCCCCTGTGTGGCTTCAGAAAAAAACATGTTTTTGAAATGTTGAAGCGGGTCAGCTTTTATCCCCCTCACACGTTAACTTTGCATACTTATAGTATAACAGACAAGTACATGTAAATGCAAATAGATTAGGATCCTAGCGAAAAACAAGAAATAAGAGGAAGAAAAGGAAGAATATAGAAAGAAAGTAAAGAAGAAGAAACAACAAACAACCCCCTCAATCCCACCACGTTTGTTTCAATTTGTTTTCGGAATAACAGAAAGCGTATGTCATGCATTTGAAACCTTGTTGTTGAACATGCACGAGAGAGTGAGCAATGCAGTGTCTTTTGTGGTTTTTTGTGTTATTCTGTTTTCTTTCTTTCTTTTTTCTTCTCTTTTTCTTTCTTTCTTTCTTTCTTTCTTTCTTTCTTTCTTTTCTTTCTTTCTTTCTTTCTTTCTGTCTTTTTTCGCCTACCTTGCACGAGAGAATGATCAATGCAATGTATTTTGTGTTTTTTCTGTTTTCTTTCTTTATCTCTTTCTTTCTTTCTTTCTTCGCATATCTTCTTCCCTTTTCTATCGCTGTTTTTTGTATAGCACTGGTTTTACAAACCCACTCTCAATACATGAAAAAAACAGAAAGCTAAGTGTTCACTGTATAGTGCATGCATACTGCTGGTATCGTGTTTAGACGTTATCCCTGGAGTCGAAATGCGGCTACCTTAATGGTGGGCAATAACGGTCGCATACGCAAAATCTCACCATCGGTCAGCCTTGGAGCTCTAGGCACAGGAACAATCAATAAAACTGTGGTCAGAGCTTTGGCTGAAAACAGAGCACAACCCTGACTTCCTAGCATAAATCGTGATCCCTTGGTTTGCCCTGAAGTTTTGACTTGTAAAATCAGGAGGCAGGTGTCTGGGTACCTGACCTCTTTAGGGTCAGGGAAGGTAAAGCAGCGAGGGAGAAGATGTGGGCGCCGCCCTCAGCATGCTCTAGAGAAGCTGAGGTCTCTGACGCCTCGCTCCCCTACGACCACACAGATTATGGGACACCTTTACCTTTTAAAATGGGGAGGCGTTTTCTGCTGTTGCAACTGTGGACGTCTGTTGACACTGCTGATAAACAGTGATATTGTCCAAAGTAATTAGAGTTAGCAGGGATAGCCTTGAAGTCAAGTTCAGAGAGAGAGAGAGAGAGAGAGGAGGGGGGGGGAGAAAGAGACAGACAGACAGACAGACAGATAGAGACAGAGACAGACAGAGACACATAGAGACCGAGACAGAGGCAGAGATACAGAAAAGAAAAACAGACAGACTGAGACAGAGACACGAACAGAAATAGGGACAAAACAACTAGACAGACCAACAGACAGACTAACGAGAAAGATATCAAAAAGTAGACAGACAGACAGACAAGAAAAGAACAGATAATGGAACAGGAAAAGTGATGAGTGTGTGTGTGTGTGTGTGTGTGGTGTGTGTGTGTGTGTGTGTGTGTGTGTGTGCTCCTCGCGATCACTATCACACTAACTGCATTCTGTCCGTTCTGCAAGAGTCCTAATGCAATAAAATAAATGGTTTCTCTGCTTAAGAGGTGAGAAGTAGAGAGAGAGAGAGAGAGAGAGAGAGAGAGAGAGAGAGAGAGAAGAGAGAGAGACAGAGACAGAGACAGAGACAGAGACAGAGACAGAGAGACAGAGAGACAGAGAGACAGAGAGACAGAGACAAACAGACAGACAGATAGACAGACACAGACAGACGGACAGTCACAGATAGATAGATAGATAGATAGATAGATAGATAGATAGATAGATAGATAGATAGAGAGAGAGAGAGAGAGGAGAGAGAGAGAGAGAGAGAGAGAGAGAGAGAGAGAGAGAGAGAGAGAGAGAGAGAGAAGAGGACAGACAGACAGACAGACAGACAGACAAACCGACAGACAGACAGATTGACGGACGGACAGACGGAGTCAGAGAGAGAGAGAGACAGAGACAGAGACAGAGAGAGAGACAGACAGACAGACAGACAGACAGACAGGCAGGCAGGCAGGCAGGCAGGCAGAGAGACAGACAGACAGACAGGCAGGCAGACAGACAGACAGACAGAGAAATAGACAGACAGTCAGACAGAGACACACAGGCAGACAGACAGAAACAGACAGACAGACACACAGACAGAAACAGACAGTCAAGTGAGCGGGTCAAGCGCATAACAGGCTTTATGAAGCTCTCAGCTCCAACATAACAGAGACCTAAGGGGATGAATCGGATGTTAAAGGGAAGAGCTCATGGAATGAACACGATCAATTTTCCACACAGGGCACCCGCCCGGCCTGCCGGCCTGCCTGACATAACATGTGTAGTTGCAGAGCTCTGTCTGTAGTCACAGACGATTAGAAAGCATGCCATTTTGTAGAGGATGAACGAGTCGACAAGAAACTTTGCATGCTGAATGCGAAGTGAAAAGCAGATGTGTTGAGCACATACTTGTACACACGCGTGCACATACATGCACGCGCATGTGCAATGCATGCACGCAAGCACACTCACACATGCACGTACGTACGCACGCACACATCCAGAGGTACATGAATTGCTTCAGACACTGTCTCCAGGCCACCTTACAAGCAGATTAGCTGGTATCTTTTTCCTTTCCAGACACACTCAACACACACACACACACACACACACACACACACACACACACACACACACACACACACACACACACACACACACTCATCTATGCACGTTAAAGATCCTGCAATGCAGGTCAGCGTTTGGTACACTGGGGGGAGAAACAGAAAACCGAAAGTCCAGCATGAAACTACTAACTTAGGGTAGAAAACATTCAACAAGTACTACACAGAGAAAACGGACACAAACACGACCGACACACAATTAAAACATTCAACAAGTTCTACACAGAGAAAACGGACACAAACACGACCGACACACAATTAAAACATTCAACAAGTTCTACACAGAGAAAACGGGCACAAACACGACACACAATGACACTGATCTCACCTCCACTGTTGATAAATCCACTGTCTGCTCCGCATAATCCTCTAGAAACACTTCGACACTGTCCTGCCTCCCTCCTTCAAGCAGAGAACTTTCCTCATGACGCTTCTGCTACGCCAACTTCACAGTATTCCCCTCACTTATTTTGTCCGTCTTTTTTGTTGATTTTTTTTCAGACTGTTCCGGACATGTTTGTGGAATTTGTTCCGGACATGTTTGTGGAGATTGTTCCGGACATGTTTGTAGAGATTGTTCCGGACATGTTTGTGGAGATTGTTCCGGACATGTTTGTGGAGATTGTTCCGGACATGTTTGTGGAGATTGTTCCGGACGTGTTTGTGGAGATTGTTCCGGACATGTTTGTGGAATCTTGAGGCACGAAGTCAGGATGTATAAGTACAGCCAGGCTGAAATTAAAAAAAATAAACCCACACAGCTGGAGGGTATCTCTAGCAGCACAGGATCCACAGTTTGCGGAGTTGACTCATTCTGTGTCACCTGAACACCCCCTCCCCCACCCCTTCCTACTCTCAGGGTGGTCTCCTTCTTCCCGCAGTCTGAAACAAGTGTGGGAAGAACTGCCTCAAGACGCTTGCTCACGTGGTTGATACACTCTTCTTTTTTCTATGTCTACATCTGGACCCTAAGGCTGGATATTGTTCTTATTTTTAAATATCTTTTATCTTTTATATCGAGGATAATGGAATAAACACTCATAAGCTTTTTTACATCCAGTCCCCGTGTGTATGCAGTTTTGTAAATTCTGTCATCTGTTCAGCTCGGTCAGGGTCTTGCAGTCACCCCCAGGCATCAGAGTGGTGTAGTGGAGTGTGTGGCGGTTCACAGATCGCAGCCAGCGGGCTCATGCTGCTTTCACCTCCATCATACCCGAGGATCCTGTTGACGACAAGAGAAAGACAATATTTATGAAGAAAAAGAATAAACCTGAAAGGAAGACGTGTGTTAATTTTTACTTATTTTATTATTTTTTTAAAATGTATTTTATTCTTTTATATCGAGAATAATGGAATAAGCACTCATGTGCTTCTTTTTTACATCAAGTACCCGTGTGTATGCAGTTTTTTTGTAAATCGTGTCATCTGTTCCCACCGGCACATGATGGCCTACTCTTACGAAAATCGGAACAGGATTTAACGTGTGCGCAAGATGTTCTGCGTGTGCGCAAGATGTTCTGGATGTTCTGTCCATTAGACCATGAGTAGTGGTCTGGGTGCTAGTCTTTCGGATGAGACGATAAACCAAGGTCCCGTGTGTTACATATCCTTATTTAACGCACGTAAAAGAACCCACGGCAACAAGACGGTTGTCCCTGGCAAAATTCTGTAGAAAAAAGCCACTCAGATAGGGAAACAAATACAGTTGCTTACAGGACAAAGAAAAAAAAATAATGGTTAAGCGCTGCACTTGTTGCGACGCGCTCTCCCGAGGGAGAGCAGCCCGAATTTCACGCAGACAAATCAGCTGACATAATGTGGTATAAAATAAAATAAAATAAATAAAATGCTCACAGGAAGATGGTTCCATTCCACAGGGAAGTTCTGCAGAAGCCTTAGCCGCCAATACTTCCACGTGGGGAGATAACCTACTATGTTACTATTTGTGATTTAGCGCATGGAACCCCCTTGGAAAAACTAAAGTTTTGTCACCACTGTAACATAACCTTTCATATTGCGACAGAGTGTGTTAGAACAGAGAGCTTTGGAATTTCTAGAAAAGAAGAGAGAAAAGGGAGAGATTACCAAGGGAGATGTGGAGGGTAGGCAAAATGTTATTACAAAGAACGTAGAGGGATAGTTCTGTTCTGTCCGATTTAACTCTGTCCGTGATTTTGTTCACACCTACGCTTTACATCCTCTGGGTCACTAGTTTTTTTGAAAAATGGGAGAGAGAGAGAGAGAGAGAGAGAGAGAGAGAGAGAGAGAGAGAGAGAGAGAGAGAGAGAGAGAGAGAGAGAGAGAGAGAGAGAGAGAGAGAGAGAGAGAGAGAGAGAAGTATTTATAAACCTTTTTGCCCCAATATGCTGGGGACTTAGGTAAAGCAGTGTTAAATAAATGAGCTCAAGGAATGAAAAGGATCGATATTTTACGCAAAAAAATACGTGCCTGTCATAGGTTTCAATTTAAAGCTCCAGTAAAAAGTAACTGCTAAACACATGATCCAACAAGGGCAGAGATGCCAAATCCACAGCTGAAGCAAAAGTGCGAAGGCAAGGGCAAAAACAAACAAGGACAAGACTAGCAGCAACAACAAGAAAACAATGAAACACACATTTTTGAAAGTATAATGGAACCCTTGTAGATTTTCAGGATTGACATGACCTCATTAAGAACAGATTTTTCAAAGTTATACTCTCTTCCACGCGTAATAGGCACATGCAAGAGGTCAAGAATGCCTATAACAATCCTGTGATTCATGTCAGCGTTTTAATGGGAAGATTCTGTGATCAGAGCACTTGCTTCCCAAGGTTTGGCGCGTTGAGCGTGGTTAAGGGTTGTCTCGCAGATTGAGTGACCATTTGTCCACCTTGGCTTTAGTACAGTCCCCAGTCCACCCAGTTGTGAATATTATCCCTCTGTAGGCACAGGGAAGGTAAAGCAGCAGCGGAGAGAATATTGGCGCTGCCGTTAAGATGCTGACTCCTCGAAAAGCTGAGATATCTGGCACCTTACTTCCCAAACAAACGCACAGATTACAGGACACTCTTACAAACCTGAAACTATTGTCCAGAACACCCCCAAGGTTTGACAGTGAATTATATTATGCATTTGATCCAGTAGTATTATGCGGGTTTCTTGATTAAAAAAAGTGTAGGATGTTGAAATATTTGTATTCAATATTTTATCTTAAGCAAAGTTAAAAATACGAAGGAACCATCTTCAAAAGCTATTGTTGGAAGATGCTTTCTAGGGGAAAAAATGTGCATTGGAGTCAGTAAAGCACCTTTTCTGCAAAAACAAAGGTGCCACAGATTCTCCAATGTGTATGCGTGCGTGCATGCGTGCGTGCGTGCATGTGTGTGTGTGCACGCGCGCTGGGTGTGTGTGTGTGTGTGTGAGAGAGAGAGAGAGAGAGAGAGAGAGAGAGAGACAGACAGACAGACAGACAGACAGACAG
>CM060335.1:35616851-35619351 GCA_030674155.1 Stramonita haemastoma | reverse complement strand
CCCCCCCCCCACCACTCCAATCCACACCACTCCACTCCACCGTCACTACAGCGCGACAAAGACCCCTCAAAAATCCTGCTTACTCTGTCATCTCATTTTCTCGGCCTGTGTGTGTTGCAGAGCTAGAGGGGTCCCCCCCCCCCCCCCCCCTGGAGAGAAAAAGGGGGATCGTGAATGCCCATATCCGCGCCCTCACGCCTGGTCATGTCAGACTGACAGACAGAAGTCAGGGTGGCTGTGTCCTCAGGGAGGGAGGCCTGGAGGAGTGCTGCACGTGCCACGGTGATGGTGGGGTGCAGAATTGGGGACAGGGAGGGGTGCTGGGGTCTTCCGGGGTGGGATGAGCAAACTTCTGGTCTTCGGATGGCTTTGTCATGTCCCTCTGTTGTGTGTGTGTGTGTGTTGTGTGTGTGTGTGTGTGTGTGTGTGTGTGTGTGTTGTGTGTGTTGGGTGTGTGTGTGTGTGTGTGTGTGTGGTGTGTGTGTGTGTGTGTGTGTGTGTGTGTGTGTGTGGTGTGTGTGTCTGTGGTGTTCGTGTGTGTGTGTCTGTGTGTCTGTGTGTGCTGTTGTCTGTGTGCTGTCTGTTCTGTCTGTCTGTCTTCTGTCTGTCTGTCTGTCTGTCTGTCTGTCTGCTCTGTCTGCTGTCTGTCTCTTCTCTCTCTCTCTCTCATCTCTCTCTCTCTCTCTCTCTCTCTCTTCTCTCTCTCTCTCTCTCTCTCTCCTCTCTCTCTCTCTCTTCTCTCTCTCTCTCTCTCCTCTCTCTCTCTCTCTCTCTCTTCAGTATTGTCTTGTGTCCTAACGCCGATGTGCAATTAAACCATCCCCCCCCCCCTCTCTCTCTCTCTCTCTCTCTCTCTCTCTCTCTCTCCTCTTCTCTCTCTCTGTTTGTATCTCTCAAGCTATTTCTGTCTATCTGTCAGCCTGTCTGCTCCTCTAAAACTGCAACATTTTATGTGTGTGTGAGTAAGTAAGCGTGTGTGTGTGTGTGTGTGTGGTGTGTGTGTGTGTGTGTGTGTGTGTGTGTGTGTGTGTGTGTGGTGTGTGTGTATTTGTGTGTGTGTGTGTGCGCGCGCGCGCGCGCGTGTGTGTGTGTGTTTGTGTGTGTAGGTGTGTGTGTGTGTGTGCGCGCGTGCATGTGTGTGCTTGCGTCTGTCTGTCTGTCTGTCTCTCTCTCTCTTTCTTTGTGTGTCTGTATGTGTGTCTGTGTGTCTCTCTGTCTCTGTCTCTCTCTATCTCTCTCTCTCTCCTATATTGTATTGTGGCCTAACGCCGATGTGCAATTAAACCATTTCCCCACCCCTCCACTCTCTCTCTCTCTCTGTCTCTCTCTGTCTCTCTCTAAAAAGTTTTTTTTTTAAATTCCCCTTTTATCCAAATGTATGATTTATATTACATGTACAATTTTTGATAGATAGTGGTGGATTGATGTTTTCGGTTGTTTATTTCATTTTGTTCTCTTGTTTGCTCCTTATCTACTAACGCTTTTCTTTTTTTCCATAATCAAAATTTTTTTATTGTGACTTCTGATTTTTGTCTTCTGAAAGTGTGCATTTGATTACCTTATCATATATAGTGTCCTTTATTCTTGTGTGTTGTTTGGTACTGCGTAAAGTCTTATTGTTTAGTATATTTTCAACTTGATGTATCCCTGAAAAGGGCGGGGACTGGATGTAAAAAAGCACACGAGTGCTTATCTATTATCCTCGAATAAAAGACTTTGCCTTGCCTTGCCTTGCCTTGTCTCTCTCTCTCTCTGGGAGTTTTGGGCCAGACATAGGAACACAAACACAAGTACACACAACAACACAACACAACACAATACACAAAGACAGACACACACACAGACACACACATATACATACGTACATACATATTACATACATACATACATACATACATACATACATACATACATACATACATACATACATACATACATACATACATACATACATACATACATACATACATACATACATACATACATACATACATACATACATACATACATACACACTGTGGCAGTTTTAGAGGAGCAGAAAGGCCGACAGATAGACATGGACAAAAACAGCTTGAGAGAGAGAGAGAGAAGAGAGAGAGAGAGAGAGAGAGAGAGAGAGAGAGAGAAGAGAGAGAGAGAGAGAGAGAGAGAGAGAGAGAGAGGAGAGAGAGAGAGAGAGTGTGTGTGTATGTGTGTGTGCGTGTGTTTGCGCGCGCGCGCACGCACGCACGCGCGTGTGTGCGTGTCTCTCTGGGTCTCTTTGTTTATATGTGTGTGTTTGTCTTTTTCTCTGTGTTAATGCGTGCATACGTGTTTCTCTCCCTTCCAATTTCCTTGTCTTTAGCGCCCCCCCCCCCCCCCTTCTCATCGTTTGCCCCTTTGTCTGGCACAGTGCTCCTGGCTGTGTGACCTCACAGTATAGCTGTAAGTGGATAGCTTGTCTGCTGCTGTGGGCCTTTAGCTTCTATTTCTCCTGGTTAAACTTATCTGCCTCTGTCTA
>CM060335.1:35601851-35606851 GCA_030674155.1 Stramonita haemastoma | reverse complement strand
TTTACTAGAAAGACAAAGAGCATCATAATTCTCTCCCATGCTGAAGTGGGACGCGCTGGGCCTGACTTGTCAGGTGCTTAACGGCATTGCAACACATTTTCGCTCATATGACAGACAACAATAATTTCTGTCTGAAATTTAATGAAGAGGAAGAAGTAGAAGGAGGAGAAGAAAAAGTAGAAGGAGGAGAAAGAAGAAGAAGGAGAAGAAGAAGAAGGAGAAGAAGGAGAAGAAGGAGAAGAAGGAGAAGAAGAAGAAGAAGAAGAAGAAGAAGAAGAAGAAGAAGAAGAAGAAGAAGAAGAAGAAAGAACAACAACAACAACAACAACAACAACAACAAGAACAACAACAAGAACAAGAACAAAAACAAGTATAATGATACAAAACAAGTCTTTGAACATGCTTTTCTCCATTTTTTAAGCACACACAGCAGAGGGTCAGACAGCCCCAGACGACTCCATCACAAACACTGTCAGAAAACACTGAGAAGCTGATCACACACACACACACACACACACACACACACACACACACACACACACACACACACACACACACACAGAAGGAGACAGACAGACAGACAGACAGAGACAGACAGACAGACATAGAGAGACAAAGACACAGAGACAGAGTGAGAGAGAGAGACAGAAAGACAGAGAGACACATAGGGGGAGACAGAGAGAGACACACACACAGAGACAGAGAGAGAGAGAGAAGAGAGAGACAGAGACAGAGAGAAACAGAGACACGCAGAGACACAGACAGACAGACAGACAGAGACAGACACACAGACACAGACACACAGACATAGACACACACACACACAGACACCACACACACACAGACACAGACACACACACACACACACACACACACACACACACACACACACACACACACACACACACACACACACACACAGAAAACAGACTTCCATGAAGTGTGGATGACAAGGAGGACATAGCAGGGACAATGAGCTGACAAGAATCCAGGGAGAGGGTGTAAGTGGCATGGTGTCAGCCAACCCTCATTTCTCCCTGTCTCCCCCCCCCCCCCCACGGCCCTGCTGGCTGCTCCTCCTCCCCCATCCTCCCCACCCCCTAAGGGGAGAACAGACTTGAACACAGTGTGGCAAGATGGCGGAGCTCCCTAGGGAGGTCGTCTGCTACAGTGGGATAGAGGGGATGATTTCTGTCAGAGAATGGACTGGTTCTGTCTGACCTGATCCGATCAGGGGAAAAGGAGAAAACAAAAGAGTGGGTTAGAAGGTAACCGAAAAACGGGGAAAAGGA
This sequence comes from Stramonita haemastoma, assembly GCA_030674155.1. Classification (NCBI taxonomy): domain Eukaryota; kingdom Metazoa; phylum Mollusca; class Gastropoda; order Neogastropoda; family Muricidae; genus Stramonita; species Stramonita haemastoma. The sequence goes on along the minus strand of CM060335.1, from coordinate 35,605,559 downwards.
AACGGGATGTATAGGGAGGGAGGGAGAGGGAAATGTAGGATAGAGGGAGGGAGAAGAGCTAGAGAGAGAGGGAGAGAGGGAGAGAGGGAGAGAGAGAGAGAGAGAGAGACAGAGACAGAGGCAGAGAGAGAGAGAGAGGTGCGAGAGAGAGAGAGAGAGAGAGGGGGGGGGGGGGGCGAGAGAGAGAAGTGCAGGCCATAAAAAAAAAGAAAAAGAGGTAAAATCCCTACAGACTAGGGCTATCCTTAAAGCCTTCAGATCTACAGTGTCTTAGGAGAGAAAAAAACCTCTTTAGAAACTTTGAATGGAAATCACCATAGATATAAAATACCACAAAAACACGGTACAAGAAAACCCAAAGCTTCTCTCATCAATATGGAAGCTTTTAGAGCGCCTGTCTTACAGCTGTGCACCATGTTATTTCCCGTCTACGTTTTTTCACCATCCAGCTGACATACGTGTATGTGATCATTCAATACAGACAGTATTTGGATGTTCAGGAGGTTGATTAAAGATGATGCAAGCATGTCCTATGATCTTATTGATAAGTCACTCTAATAACAAATAGGATTTTTTTTCAACATCTCAAAAGGTGATAGACAAGGATGCATTGTCTCACCTCACTTTTTAAAGATTATGTACACATAGCTAATCATGAGAAAGTCTGGTGTTGAAGACTTGTGTCTCAAGATAGGTGGAAGAAACCTTTCTTTGGCAACATCACTGACTCCAGTGGCATGCCAATCCATGACGTCAGCAGGGCCAGCAAAAACCAAAACAAATGGAAACGCAGGATCATGTCAGTGTCATTAAGTGCAGTGTCAATCATCATACCCAGTGACACCAACAGGTGAGAACTCCTTTCTTACATCAAGAATTGCCTTGTTCCTTTTCCCTTCCTGTCACCTCCTTCTTGTCTATTTTCTGCCTTACTGGTCAGTTCTCCTGCCTTTTTACTAGAAAGACAAAGAGCATCATAATTCTCTCCCATGCTGAAGTGGGACGCGCTGGGCCTGACTTGTCAGGTGCTTAACGGCATTGCAACACATTTTTGCTCATATGACAGACAACAATAATTTCTGTCTGAAATTTAATGAAGAAGAAGAAGAAGAAGAAGAATCCAAAGAAGAAGAAGAAGAATGCAAAGAAGAAGAAGAAGAAGAATGCAAAGAAGAATGCAAAAAGAAGAAGAAGAAGAAGAAGAAGAAGAAGAAGAAGAAGAAGAAGAAGAAGAAGAAGAAGAAGAAGAAGAAGAAGAAGAAGAAGAATGCAAAGAAGAATGCAAAGAAGAAGAAGAAGAATGCAAAGAAGAAGAATGCAAAGAAGAAGAAGAAGAAGAAGAAGAAGAAGAAGAAGAAGAAGAAGAAGAAGAAGAAGAAGAAGAAGAAGAAGAAGAAGAAGAACAACAACAACAACAACAACAACAACAACAACAAGAACAAGAACAAGAACAAGAAGAACAAGAAGAAGTATAATGATGCAAAACAAGTCTCTAAACATGCTTTTCTCCATTTTTAAAACACACACAGAAGAGGGTCAGACAGCCCCAGACGACTCCATCACAAACACTGTCAGAAAACACTGAGAAGCTGATCACACCACACCACACACACACACACACACACACACACACACACACACACACGAACAACACGACAGACAACAACAAGACCAGAAGACAGAAGACAGACAGACAGAACAGACAGACAGAACAGACAGACAGAGCAGAAGACAAAGGAGAGAGACAAAGAAAGAGACAGGTAGGAGAGAGAGACAGAAAGACAGAGAAACACAAGTGGGAGACACAGAGAGAGACACACAATAGAGACACAGAGAGAGAGAGAAGAGAGAGACAGAGACAGAGAGAAACAGAGACACGCAGAGACACAGACAGACAGACAGACAGACAGACAGACAGACACACACACACACATACACACACACACACACACACACACACACACACACACACACACACACACACACACACACACACCACAGACTTCCACGGCTATGAAGTGTGGATGACAAGGAAGACATGGCAGGGACAATGAGCTGACAAGAAGCCAGGGAGAGGGTGTAAGTGGCATGGTGTCAGCCAACCCTCAATTCCTCCCTGTCTCCCCCCCCCCCTGCTGGCTGATCCACCTCCCCCATCCTCCCCACCCCCTAAGGGGAGAACAGACTTGAACACAGTGTGGCAAGATGGCGGAGCTCCCTTGGGAGGTCGTCTGCTACAGTGGGATAGAGAGGATGACTTCTGTCAGAGAATGGACTGGTTCTGTCTGACCTGATCCGATCAGGGGAAAAGGAGAAAACAAAAGAGTGGGTTAGAAGGTAACCGAAAAACGGGGAAAAGGAAATGGGATATATATTTATTTATTTATTTATTCTTTTATTCTTTTATATCGAGGATAACAGAGTAAGCAATCATGTGCTTTTTTTCATCCGGTCCCCGTGTGTATGCAGTTTTGATAATATTGTCATCTGTTCCCACCGGCACACGATGGCCTACTCTTACGAAAACATATAGGGAGAGAGAGGGAAATGTAGGAGAGAGGGAGTGAGAAAAGCTAGAGAGAGAATGAGGGAGAGAGGGAGAGAGGGAGAGAGAGAGGAGAGAGAGAGAGAGAGAGAGAGAGAGAGAGAGAGAGAGAGAGAGAGAGAGAGAGAGAGAGAGAGAGAGAGAGAGAGAGAGAGAGAGAATGAATATCTAGATGAATGAATGAAGAAAGAAACCTATCACAATTTTTTTTTCATGCTGATAGACATACAGACATACTGACAGACAGAAAGACATACAAAGAGACAGACAGACAGACAGACAGATAGACAGAGTGAGTGAAAGAATGAGTGAGTGAGTGAGTGAGTGAGTGAGTGAGTGAGTGAGTGTGTGTGTGTGTGTGTGTGTGTGTGTGTGTGTGTGTGTGTGTGTGTGTGTGTGTGTGTGTGTGTGGTGTGCGTGTGCGTGTGACAAAGAGAGAAAAAGACTGAGAGAGAGGGAGAGAGAGAGACAGACAGACAGAGAGAGACAGACAGAGACAGACAGAGACAGAGACAGAGAGAGAGAGTGAACAATAACAAAAAAGAGATGAAAATCCTTCTGGACTAGAGCTGTCCTTAAAGCCCCGTGATTCTCTAGGGCCTAAAGAAAAACCAGCCCAGAAGCTTTAAATGGAAATTGCCGTGTATGTAGACCAGCACACAAGTACCGTAGAAGAAAATGGAAAACTTTTCTTATCAACACGTAGGCTTCAGAGCCTCTGTCTCAGAGCTGTCTGTCGTGTTATCTCCCATCGCTGCTCTCTGTCTCTCTGTCTTTCTCTCTGTCTCTGTCTCTCTCGCTGTCGCTGTCTCTCTCTCTCTGTCTGTCTGAAAAGTGAAGGTGATTACCTGGTATTCTGTCTCGTGCTTATTGTTTTTATTTTGCTGAAATGTTAGTTCAGCATCATGTATTACTCCAACCGTATTACCTAACTGTATAATCTGACAGCAATCTCCCCCTTTACCCCGTAGATTAGACAGTGTTTTATATTCAGAATCATCTGTTTTATAAAACACTTGTACAGGCTTGTAGATGAGAGTTTAAATAAACAGGTTTTTTTTTCATTTTGATCTTTGATTATAAAAAAAACCTGGCCTATCTTTTGTATTGCTGGTTAGTTGATTATCTAGTTAGGAATTTGGATTTTCAAGATTGCCAGATTG
>CM060335.1:35591851-35596851 GCA_030674155.1 Stramonita haemastoma | reverse complement strand
AAAATAAGGTGGATGAACATATTTAAGATCAATGTATGTATAGAAAATGCCGGTATTCCATTTTCTTTCCCCCTTTTAGTGCTAATGTGCATACACATCGATGTCCATTACGACATTATTTTAGGCAGATATTCTCCTGAGCTCTGAGGGATCTCTGTGTGCTGAAGATGTCCCCGGCTGCTATACTTCTAATCTCTTTTAGAGTCTTTGCTCTTCCACTCTCTCTTGCGCTAACTCGATTTCCACCCACTCCTCCCTCTTCCTCCCCCTTGCCTGTAGCAGGGCTTTTTCACTTTTTCTGTGCAAAAGATACACCATCAGACCACACACAGGAACAACCCCTCTTGATAAGATGTCTCGCTTGAAGGGGTTGGCACAGATAGATAGACAGACAGACAGACAGACAGACAGACAGACAGATAGATAGATAGATAGATAGATAGATAGATAGATAGATAGATAGATAGATAGATAGATAGATAGATAGATAGATAGATAGATAGATAGATAGATAGATAGATAGATAGATTAGATATGTAGAGAGAACGAACGAACGAACGAACGAACGAATGAACGAATGAATGAATGAATGAACGAATGAATGAATGAATGAACGAATGAATGAACGAATGAATGAATGAATGAATGAACGAACGAATGAACGAACGAACGAATGAATGAATGAACGAACGAACGAACGAACGAATGAACGAACGAACGAATGAATGAATGAATGAATGAATGAATGAATGAATGAATGAATGAATGAATGAATGAATGATCTCTATTTTTCAAGGGTTACAGAGTAAGTATTACATACTTTTTTCATCCGGCCCTTGTCCTGATCAGGGAATATAGCTAAGAATTTTTTTAAAGGGTAATAGCAACTCCCTACCCCCACAAACCAGCATCACCAACAGCAGTTCAACCTATATTTCAAAAAATGACACAAAGACAGAGAGACAGACCGACAAATTGAAAGACAGAGAGAAACACAGAGAGAGACAGAGACAGAGTGAAAAAGAGACACAAGGATTTTTTGCTCATTCCAGCCAGAAAGACAAAACCTCCCCGTTTTTCAACACCCCCTAATAACTCTGGCACGTGCAGCACTCTACCAGGTCTCTCCCAGGACCAGAGAGTGCTAAAATATCATTACCAGGAGTTCAGGACCCTGCATTCCGCCAGTCTGACGTGACGGAATACATAGGGACATTCTAATTTCGGTCCTTTAGGAGCAGATACCTCACACCACCAACAACAGAATGAAATGATGACTAAACAAATCTTCAGAACGCCTCAAGGTTTGGCAAGAACAATAAAGTAAGAAAAATAAATAAATAAGCGGGAGGTGTGGAAAGAGTGCCAAAGAATGTACATGTCAAAAGCAAACAAATAAATAACAATATATATATATATATATATATATATATATATATATATATATATATATATATATATATATATATATATATATATATATCGAGGGTTACCTACCAGAAGCGGCTATCGCGGTTCGACCCAGTTTCGAGAAAATGGCGGTTGAAAGTTTCACATCGCTGTGAGCTTTGTGCCTTTTATGCTGTATCCTTTAGCCAGTGAGAATCATTTTGTCACATCATATTCGCCTTTAATATTTTAAGTTTCCATGGCAACAAGTATTGTTTTTATTGAATAACACCTTGTTCAACCACAGTAGGAGCTAGCCAAGTTGGAAAGATAACTGAAACAAAAATAGCCCGCCCTGATTGGCGAACCTGCTAAGGGCGGCACAGGCAATGGGCTGTGGAGGGAAAGTAAAATGAACTAAGGATGCCTGAAGGGGCCGTCTACTTGAAGTGTGTTGGGCAAGCGTCCAGCCTGCCAGCTGCTTTACTGCCGGAAGCGGCGATTTGGCGTTGAGCAATTCGGCTGGACAGCTCTCCCTCTGACTGGGACCATGGAATGTGGTTTAAAATCTTTATTACCGTCGTTTTTACATCACTGACTATATCAATCAGGGACCACGAGAAGCGGCTATTTCAGAACATTGAAACAAAATTTGCTCTCAGATAACACAGGAGATTAGCACAGCCGCCAAGGGTTAAATTCTGACATGAAAGTGACAGCAAGTCAGTTGTATACAGATACCTGCTGTCACAGTAAACACTATTAGCATAGGAAACAATGAATCTGTGCTCCCTGGGAGTTATGGTAAACAGTAAAGTTATGCAAAAACTCCGTGGAAATGGGTTATTTTGATACATTAAAAATCCTTAATAACCACCAATCTTTCCCCCTACCTATTCCCCTCCTCCCCCCTCCCCCTCCACCAATCCCACTCCACTCAAACCCCTCCCACCAACACATAACCTACCCCCCTTTCCCTCTTCCACATCTCCCCCTCCTATCTCCCATCGCCCACCAACCCCCGTCAACCTACCCCCACTCCTCCCCCCCTCCTAAACCCTCACTCCCCTCCCGTCCCTCATCTCCCCCTCCCCACAACCCATCTAACTCCCTCCTCCCCTTCACCTCCCCCCAGTCCTCCCCCCCCTCTCTAACCCTCCCCCTTCCTCCTCTCCCCCTCACCCCACATAACTCCCCCCACTCCCCCCCTCCTCCCCGTCTCCCTCCCTCCCCCTCCCCTTCCCTCCCTCCCCCTCCCCTCCCCCCCCCCCCCCTCCCTACCCCCCCCTCCCCCTCCCACCCCCCCCCCTCCTCCCCCTCTCCTAACCCTCCTCTCCTCCCCCTCCTCCCCCTCCCACTCCTCCCCCCTTCCCCTCCCCCTCCCCTCCCCCACCAAACTCCCCCACTACCCCTCCTCCCACACCCCCTCCTCCCCCCTCTCCCTCCCTCCCCCTCCTCTCCCTCCCTCCTTCCCACCCCCTCCTCCCCCCCCTCCACTCCCCTCCTCCCCCTCCCTCCTTCCAACCCCTTCACCTCCCCCTCCCTCCCCCTCCCTCCCTCCCCCCATCCTATCTCCCCTTCCCCACGCTCCCCCCGGTCCCTCCCACCCCCCTCCCCCTCTATCCCTCCCCCTCTATCCTCTCCCCCTCCCCTCCCCCCCTGCCCCCACTCCCCTCCTCCTCCTCCTCCCCCCTCCCCTTCACCTCCCCCCCTCTCCTCCCCCCCCTCTCCTCCCCCCCCTCTCCTCCCCCTCCTATCCACCCTCTCCTCCCCCACCTCTCCTCCCCCTCCTATCCACCCTCTCCTCCCCAACCTCTCCTCCCCCTCCTATTCACCCTCTCCTCCGCCTCCCCCACCTCTCCTTCCCCCCTCCGCCCAACTATCCCCCTCTCCTAAGCACAAACATGAGAAGATAGACAACACACCTCCTCCAAAGCTCGGAGGATTAGAAGTTAAGGGGCGATCCCCGTACAGATCTGCCATTTCGAATTCGAAACTTAAGTTGTTGCCTTCATACTTTTGCAGCATATTACTACACTAACAATTCAACACTTTAAAAGCTTCTTTTCCCATGTCTGCTCACAAATTGAAAGAAAAAGTTTCTTCTTAAACATTTCTTATCACCATGTCCTATTTGAAAAAGCTAAAATAGCACAGTTTACAATTTTATGAAAAAAAGATTGCTGCTTCATTACATTACATACAGATTTTCCTCTGGACTTCTGAGTAACTTCAAGCAATAAAAAGGAACATAACTGTTATGACAGTCTTTGAAGGGGGGTAATATTGCCTTAAAAATAATAAACGTTTTATCACGCATATATAATGTGTCAGAAGTTTTAAATACATGCAGCATAAATTAACACAGGTAAAACAACTTACAGTTTTTATATGGGGCCAATGCAGGGATAGATATATGAAACAGGAGGGGAACATTTTATTTTTGAAGTAAGTATAACTTGAGGCTGGATTGAAAACTGTCATAAGTAGACCTTTAGCGAAGTGAGAGAGGGGGGAGGGTCATTCCAGACCAATGAACCAGAAATAGAGAAAGAGAACACACACACACACACACACACACACACACAACACACACACACACACACACACACACACACACACACACACACACACACACACACGATTCAAGGTTTAATTGCTTTTACCCCTTTTGGGGCATGGAAGATAACAAATTCAACAGTACTGATACTAGTATTATCAATACTAACAGGAACTGAAAAGCAACATGATAAGCAAACAATATTACAGACTCCAGACATTTTAAAGTATATCAATTTCTGTAAGACACAATCTACACTTGTGAAAGACAACAAAATGAAATTTCAAGAAAAACCTTCAATTAATGTTATGAGCTTTGAAGGAGACAGAGAACTTTTCAAGATTTACATTTCCACAGACTGCAAAAATCATAACTGGACATGGGTTAAAGAAAATTCTGAGGAATAAAATCTTGTCGTAAATGTTTAAAGTAGGAAACATTCCATGATAAAAAAATAAATTTCTCCCCTAAAACAGACATATTGCATTTTAAACATACTCTTTCTTCCTGTGGTATGTTATGAAAACAACCACTCTCAATAGAAAGCTTGTGACAACTGCAACTAAATTTCATGAGTGTAATATACATCTGGCAAACAAGTTATATATTTATCCATGCTAAAATTGGTTTTATAGTTTTTGTACTAACTGCATCTACTATGATCCCACAGCTCAGCTCTCCATTCATTAACAAACTTTTCTATGAAGAAGGTTTTGATAATTACATGAACTAGTAGAATTGATAGTTGAACAAAACTGTCTGTCCCACAAAGTCAAAATCTGCTTTGCACTAAAAGTTCTGTATCTTATTTAGCCATGCTGATTGAATCAGAGATTTTCATTGTAAATCTTTCCTCCTCTGGTAAACATGTGACGATAGCTTTCCAGGATGAAAGTCAAGCACCTGCATCCAGAAACAAACCATTGGAACAGAAATAGACAAGGACTTTATGCCCTCTTCTCCATATACTAACGAATCTGACATCATACGCTTTAAACAAAAAATATATTTAAAAAAATTAACAGGAACTTTTTGATTATTACTCTATTTT
>CM060335.1:35566851-35581851 GCA_030674155.1 Stramonita haemastoma | reverse complement strand
AGTTAAGCAGCTTCGAGCGTGGTTACCAGTTGGATGGGTGACCGTTTGTGCGCCTTGGCTTCAGTACAGTCCCACCAGTTCACCCAGCTGTAAATGGGTACCTGCCCTCTTTAGGGTCGGGGAAGGTACAACAGCGGGGGACAGGAGATGGGCGCCGCCCTCAATATGCTGGCCCCCTAGAGAAGCTGAGGTCTCTGATGCCTCGCTCCCCTACGATCACATAGGTTATGGGACACCTTTACCTTTTATACCTAGGAGGAAGCTGGACCAATAATGAAGTCTTGAAAACCAGCTGTGATTTGTAGTGATGTGGTAGACAGGCCAGACTTTACTCTCTCATCAAGAATGTGCTTGACCTTATTTTTAAAAACTGATTTGTCTTCCTTGAGGGTTCACTTTGGAGATACATAGAAAAAACAAGGACATTATTTGGTATGACGTGTGTGTTTGTGTGTGTGTGTGTGTGTGTGTGTGTGTGTGTGTGTGTGTGTGTGTGTGTGTGTGTGTGTGTGTGTGTGTGTCTGTGTCTGTGTCTGTGTCTGTGTCTGTGTGTGTGTGTGCGCGCACGCGCGCGCGTGTATGTGTGTGTGTGTGTGTGTGTTTGTTTGTGTGTGTGTGTGTGTGTGTGTGTGTGTGTGTGTGTGTGTGTGTGTGTGTGTGTGTGTGTGTGTGTGTGTGTGTGAAGTGGAGAGGGTGCGCGGGGGATAAGGTGGGTTTTTTGTGTGTTTTTTTCCTGAATCAAGTAACTTTTTGTTATCTCTATGCGCTTACAATTTCATTTACAATTAAGCACTATGCGTCTTGTATTTGCATGCTGAACATAACCTTTGAAAGGTCTTGATTGCGCATTCATAACTCTAAACTAGTTTTTTTTTCAGATTGATTTCACACATGGTCCAAGCAGGCATCCAGAACCTATCAAGCATCAATCTAGATGACCTAAAGTTAGTTTGTTTTGTTGTTGTTGTTGATTGGGTGTTTGCATAGTAACTTGCTTGCTTTTAGTTGTTTGTCGTTGTTTTTGTTTTGTTTTTTACATCTCTTGACACTCTATGTAGGTCATGCTAATTCTCAATCTTCATCATTTCCTGCAAAAAAAAATTTCCAAGCTATTTCAACTGTGTGTGTGTGTGTGCGTGCGTGCGTGCGTGCGTGTGTGTGTATGTTCTCTGTGTGTGTATGTGTGTGCGTGCGTGTGTGTGTGTGTGTGCGTGTGTGTGTGTTGTGTGTGTGTGCGTGCGTGCGTGCGTGCGCGCGCGCGCGTGTGTGTGTATGTCTGTGTCTGTGTTCGTGTGGGTCTATCTGTACTGTCGTCTCTCTTCATTCCCTCGATGTGTGCAGACTGCAGAATCCCCCGGAGAGGAGCAGGATCGTGAATGCCCATATCCGCACCATCACACCTGGTCATGTCAGACTGACAGACAGAAGTCAGGGCAGCCGTGTCCCCAGGGAGGCCTGGAGGAGTGCTGCACGTGCCGGTCCCTTATTTGGTGCTGGAAAAGGGGGAGAGGAGGCTTTCTGCCCGCTTGGAAAGAAAGCAAGGGGTCTGATCTGATCTCTCTCTAGCTGTCGGTTTCTCTTTTTCTCTCTGTGGTGTGTGTGTGTGTGTGTGTGTGTGTGTGTGTGTGTGTGTGTGTGTGTGTGTGTGTGTGTGTGTGTGTGTGTGTGTGTGTGTGTGTGTGTGTGTGTGTGTTGTTGTGTGTGTGTGTGTGTGTGTGTGTGTGTGTGTGTGTCCGTGTGTGTTTGTGTGTGTGTGTGTGTGTGTGTGTGTTTGTGTTTGTGTGTGTTTATTTACTTTATGTTATTCTTTTATATCGAGGATAATGGAATAAGCACTCGTGTGCTTTTTTACATCCAGTTCCCGTGTGTATGCAGTTTTATAAATCTTATCATCTGTTCCCACCGGCACACGATGGACTACTCTTACGAAAAGCGGAACAGGATTTAACGTGTGTGCAAGATGATATGCATGTGTGTGTGTGTGTTCGCTCGCGCGCGCGTGTGTGCGTGTGAGTGTGTGAGACACAGAGAGAGAGACAGAGACATATACAGAGAGACAGAGAGAGACATAGAGATACCGAGATGGAGATATAGACACAGAGACAGTCAGATATAAAAATAGAGAGAACTTAATCATGTTTAAAGCGTATCATTCAGTGATCTCTTCAATATATAGAGATCACTGAGAGCTCAGAGTGAGATCTGTCAGAAGAAAACAACCAACCCACCTTATCTTGAAAACTGTTATTCCATACTGATGGCTAAAAATGGACAGAAGAACATCAAATGGAAGCTCTTAACCACATGAACATGTCAAAGCCTCTGGCCTTTTCCTAGCAAGACTGCTTTCTTTAGATTAACTTTTTACCTTACAGTACCAGCTAGATCAAGGGCTCAGAAAGTTGATAGTTTAGAGAGAAATGAAAGGGTATGTGCTTTTTTATATGTTATTTTTTTCAAATTGATTCTTTTCTGAGTTTGCTGCGTCTTACATTTCAGTTTTTATTTCCATTTGTCTCTTTTTTTTCATTTCGCTTTGTTCTCCGAACACTAATACCGGAGGCTATATCGAACTTGAGACAGAGTCAATATCATGTAAGAAAAAAAAAAAGAATATGTGGCGCTGTTCTTGTTGTGCCACGCTCTCTCTCCCCAAGGAAAGCAGCCCAAATTTTACACAGAAAAATCTGCCATGAGCGATCAATGGAGATACAATACGTTATATCAGTAGCAAGACTGTTCGTGGCCAGACAGCTGAAGTGTTTGATGTGGCCTGAGGTCAGGTCAGGAGCAAGAAACATCACACTAAGACAGACCCTATAATTGGACAAATCCTATGATTGGTGGATCGGTGGTCTAGGTGGTAACGCGCCTTGCCTAGGAAGTAAAAAGTCCGGGTCGGAGTGTGCGGTGGTTCGTACCCCGTTTGGGCCCACAACTTTTTCCCCATCCATTAGACCCTGAGTGGTGGTCTGGGCGCTAGCCTTTCGGGTGAGACGATAAACCGAGGTTCCGTGTGTTACACATCACTATTTAGCGCACGTAAAAGAACCCACGGCAACAAGGGGGTTGACCCTGGCAAAATTCTGTAGAAAAGAGCCACTCTGATAGGGAAACAAAATACAATTGCATACAGGAGAAAGACAAAAAAATGGGTAGGCGCTGCACTTGTGGCGACGCGCTCTCCCCGGGGAGAGCAGCCCGAATTTCACGCAGAGAAATCTGCTGTGACATAAAGTGGTACAAAATACAAAACAAAATACAAAATACAAAATATACCAGCAGACATGGGGACCGAATAACCTAATGGTCAGAACATTGCGCTCGCAATATGACGACCCAGGATCGATTTCCGTTCCAGAGGATTTTCCCCCTGGAGTTAACATCAGTGCTGACTCCACTCTCCCCAAAAGTCTTTCGGATGAGACTATAAACCGAGGCCCCCTGTGCGAACGCACGCAAAACATCTTGCGCACACGTTAAATCCTGTTCCGCTTTTCGTAAGAGTAAGCCATTATCTACCGGTAGGAACAGATGACAAGATTTACGAAATTGCACACACACGCGGACTGGATGTAAAAAGTACATGAGTGCTTATTCTATTATCCTCGATATGAATAAATAAATAAAATAAAAAGAAACTGGGGACAAGCCGCACGAAGGAATGAAACCTTACAATAATATATTCACCTTCCTGCTTTTTTTTCTTTCCACAGAAAAAGATATCTACTTTTCAACTGCATAACGCTAATGTGCTGATACTATAAACCGAGATCCCGTGTGCGAATGCACGCAGAACGTCTTGCGCACACGTTAAAACCCGTTCCGCTTTTCGGAAGAGTAGGCCATTGTGTGCCGGTGGGAACGGATGAACGAATATAAAATAAGCACGTGCGTGCTTATTCCATTATCCTCGCAATAAAAGTATGAATAAAATAAGCACGTCAGTGCTCCTTCCATTATCCTCGAAATAAAAGAATAAATAAATAAAAGATGTTTTTTAAATGTGAATGCTGAATATTTCTGTATGTCTGTGATTCACTGACCACTTGACGTGAATTACAGGACCTGTGGTAGGCGGCGCACTTGATCTCCTGCATGCGTGTATATACACGGAAAGCAAAGCACTTGCAGGGTCTGCAACATGAGGATATTTGAAAAAAAATCCCCATCCTCAATATACCAGACACGACCGAGATTTGAACCCTCTATCAACGACTTCAATGACTATTTAGCCGGATTGGATACCAGTCTGTGAAACCACTTAGCTGCCGCGTTGTGTTTGTTTGTTTGTTTGTTTGTTTGTTTCTGTGTGTGTGTGTGTGTGTGTGTGTGTGTGTGTGTGTGTGTGTGTGTGTGTGTGTGTGTGTGTGTGTGTATGCCTGTGAATGTGTGTGTGTGTGTGTGTGCGTGTTTGTGTGTCTGTCTGTCAGTGTGTGTGTATGTACGTGTGTGTGTGTGTGTGTGTGTGTGTGTGTGTGTGGTGTGTGTGTGTGTGTGTGTGTTGTGTGTGTGTGTGTGTGTCTGTGTCTGTGTCTGTGTCTGTGTCTGTGTCTGTGTGTCTGTGTGTTTTGTGTGTGTGTGTGTGTGTCTGTGTCTGTGTCTGTGTCTGTGTGTGTCTGTGTCTGTGTCTCTGTGTGTGCTTTAAAGAATAATGCCCTTTTTTCTCTTAAGTGAAAAATGTTGACAGAAAAAGATGACAGCACAGGGGGTAGTTGATAGCACCAGACAGCCGAGAGACATGTATCTGATGACTCCCCGGCCCTCGAAATTCAATTATCAGGGTGGCTGCAGTGCCAAGACAGAGAGAGAGGGGGGAGGGAGGAGAGGGAGAGAGAGAGAGAGGAGGGGGAGGGAGACAGAGAGAGAGAGGGAGGGAAGGAAGGAGACAGAGAGAGAGGGGGGGGGGTGGTATAGAGGGAGGGAGAGAGAGGTTAGACTTCAGACTTTTACAGTACATCGGCCTTAGGCCACAATACAAAAGAATGGTGGGCATACAGTGTGGACATATGCCATGAGTATTATAAACATGTTACTATCAATATATATATATATATATATATATATATATATATATATATATATATATATATATAATACACAAAGCGAAAGTAAAACAACGAGCATATATGGTTTCCCAATATTTCGGCTTATATATGTATATATATGATTCTCTCTCTCTCTCTCTCTCTCTCTCTCTCTCTCTCCTCTCTCTCTCTCTCTCTCCTCTCTCTCTCTGTATATATATATATATATATATATATATATACATATACATATATATATATACATATATATATATATATACATATATATTGTGTGTGTGTGTGTATAAAACAATGTATCAGTAATAATAAAATAAGAAAGTTACATCATCACGAAACAATTCAAGTGCGTCATAATTAACAATGTTGAGAGAGAGAGAGACAGAGTTAGAGAGACAGAGACAGAGAGACTGAGACAGACAGAAGATAGAAAGAGATACAGAGATACACAAAGATAGAGAGAGAATGAGAGAGAGAGAGACATACATACATACATACATACATACATACATACATACATACATACATACATACATACATACATACATACATACATACAGACAGACAGACAGACAGACAGACAGACAGACAGACAGACAGACCGACAAACAGACAGACAGACAGACAGACAGACAGACAGCGAAACAAAGAGTTTAAGCTTACAGAAATTCTGTTCAATATGTGGTGTATTACAAGAAAAGTAAATTCTAATATGATTATTTCAGCCAACAGTTTTTTTATAACTATTTTAAACAATGGCTTATATATGTTCACTTCACTTTCTTTGTTTTAGTGTTTTTTAAAGCTTCTCCACCCTATTAAAAAAAAAACTTAAATGAAAGAGTCATTCAGTGTTCATGCACACAAAATCTATTTTAATTTTTTCTTATCTCCTTCTCAACTCCAGGGGACTTGTTCAAGTTCAGTTTTGCGACTTTAAGGATACTTGAGCGTGTAGTCTTTTTTGAGAAGCAATGATGTGAAGTACCAAGCTGAATCTGAATACGTTTTCAGATGCTTTGTCTTGCTGATCTACCTAGACATCCTTGCTATGCCCTTTACTGAACCTTTCCATTCATTGTAAGGAGAAGGGGCTAATCCTATTGCCAGTACCAGATGTGCATACGGAAGTGTTCATCCAAGACAGGCTTTCATGTCTTTATGATAATGACTGCAACTCCATGCTGTCGCTAGCGTGATATATTTGAATTGATTGTGCATAGCAAGCTCCTGCAATTTAAAGTGAATAGAATCCTAACAATTAACACACTATCATTAGTGGTTCAGCTGGGGAGCCATACTATTTGGACATCTAATTTTCCTTGAAAAAAATGTGTCTACGGTTATGACTCTGTTAATTCACTGACACAACGCAACTCCGAATTTGAAAGTGAAAAGAAAAAATTAAACAAAAGTACATCTTGAGGAAGGGAGTTAAACAATTTTTTTAATGTTTTTTTTTATATTGAGGCCAGATGCAGGCAGATTAATGACAACGAGTAACAACAAAAACTGCCTATAGTCAGGAGATTAAGTCACAGTATAACTCAAGGGGCAGCAACACTAATAATACCAACAAGACGTTCCGAACAATACCCACACTGTCCACTGAGACAAAGACGAGCTTGTCAAAGTCTCCAGAGGACTGGACATAATCGCCAATGCCACCCACCCCTTACGCACACCATTTGGCATTACACAGTCCGGCGAAAGCCCCCAGAGGACTAGGGTTAACAACAACACACCGTACCCGCCAGATCTGCCCACAAGATGCTGCTGCTGCCAAAACCAGATATTGACCCTGGACATTGAACACTGAGTCGCCTCCTAGCCTGTCCATTGTCATGGAAAACTCCCCTGGTGGCCTGGTTATCATGCCGCCCATTTACGGTGCCCGTGCTGCCTGCTTCTTCTCTTCTGGGAGAGCGGACAATAACAAGCAGGACTATAATGGTGTGAGGGCAGGGCAGAACAGAAATTCAGGGGGGTTGGGCGGCATTCGGGGTCCTGTTTCTACACTAAGAGTGTTAATGAAATTCCTTGAGCTTTCCTTGCATCCGAGAAATCGTCCAAGACTGAGCGATTTACCTCCTGGTGTAGGTGGGCATTTTGCAGTCTGTACTCTGGAGACTCTCTCTCTCTGTCTCTGTCTGTCTGTCTGTCTGTCTGTCTGTCTGTCTGTCTGTCCCTCCCCCTCTCTCTCTCTCTCTCTCTCTCTCTCTCTCTCTCTCTCTCTCTCTCTCTCTCTCTCTCTCTCTCTCTCCTCTCTCTCTCTCTTCTCTCTCTCTCTCTCCCTCTCTCTTGCTCTCTTCGGTGTTGTAATCTTATTAATGAAAGAACATTCAGAGGCTTGCTGTTAATGAAATTCCTTCTGCATTCCCCGCATCCGACACCTACCGGTTCAGTTGTGGATGTGGGTGGTAATTTTCCCTGTCCACTGCCAGTCTGTCTGTCTGTCTGTCTGCCTGTCTATCTCTATCTCTCTGTCTCTCTCTCTGTCTCTCTCTTCCTCTCTGTCTTTCTCTCTTTCTATCTCGAACTCGAGTTTGGATTTGTTTGGCTCTTTTAAGGTGTAAGAAATTGTAGAGATTTTATAAAAGCTTTTAGGCAAAGATTGATTGACTGCCGATGGCAGCAATGTAGTGAAAGATATCAAAGGTATAGACAAGTTATAAGTTCACATGATGTCAAACCTCATATAAAGCTTGATATGGACAGATATTTGAAAGGAATTATGTCTAAGTTTCGGCTTGGTATACAAGATATTATTGTTCATAAATTCAGATACAGATAACATGATGATGAAGACCTCAGCTTACTATGTCCATTATGCAAGCAAGCACGGGGTGTGAAGCACAGTTTGTGTTATGCTGTCCAGTGTTAGAAAATGTTAGGCAGAACTACATCCCCATAAAATATAGTAGACAGCGTATTTTTCTACATATGGCGTCAAGTCATCCTGAGGTTGTGCGCAGCCTCACTTTATATTTGTGTAAAGCTTTCAGAATAAGAGATATATTGTTATCTGAAGTCACATTTTTGTGACTTCCTTTTTTGTTATACAACGATTTTTTGTTGCTGCTGTTACTGTTATCCCCCACCAAATGCTAAGCAGTTGGCCAACCCCATCCATGTATGGGTCAATGGCCTTTTTGTGAATAAATCATTCCATTTCTCTTTCTTTCTATCTCTCTGCTAACCTTTCGGGAAGGAACCCCCGGTGGAGATTAAAAAAATTGTTGTCTAATCATGCATGTATTCTATTCTGGAAGTTTTTCACATGCACACCCGAATAGATACGATACAGATGCATTAGTTATACACGTATAGTGTCTTTCTTTAAAAATATGATTAGGACCAGCCGCCATGGCACAGTAGTTAACGCCTTGGGTCACAGAATAGAAGTCGCGGGTTCAAATCCCATAAGAGTCTCAGAATTTTTTGGACTCCAGCCCACTCCTACTCAGAGTGAGTTTGCTATGGGCTCATTTGGATGATTGGGACCACACAGTCGACCCTTATCCACTTTACAGATATGATTTTAAGTGTTGCTCTAATTACCTTACAAACACTGCATGTGTTTGTATCTTTCTGGTCTGGTTGACACCGGGATATATTTATCATTTTGATACAAAGTGTAGAGTACAGCCCTATCAAGCAGTCTCAAAGAACACGTATTTATTCAATAGCAGCATCCCTACATCATCTTCATTACTATTGAGCATCATGTAAAAAAAAAAGGTAAATTGTCTCTGATTTGGTGGCCTCGGTTACTCTGGTCTCACGGTGACCTAAGATTTGATTTCCCCATACACTTCTCAGCCTGTGGTGAGTTTGTGTCAGAGTCTTCGAGTTGAATGCTCCCTGGAGAAAGTTGTTGGAGGGACTTCGTGGTAGTCATTACCCGGGATGGACGTCTCACCCAGTCCGGCTCCATGACTGAGCTATGACTGTCCTGAGTACAAGACTTAGTAGGTGGTGTTCTGCATACAGAACAGGCACCGCTGAACACCACCAAAGTGACCCAGCAGCAGTACAGGGCCATCTGGCTGGTGGCCCTATGGCGGCTTGACATTGATGGGATCCCAATCAGCTTCGGACTTTTCTCGTTGTTTAGATAGGTATGTTACCTCCAGACCACCAATCGCTTATATACACAAACCTACTACTGGACAGTCTGGATAAAAAGCACACAGGGGGCAGGGAACAATGATAACAGACCCCTATCCACCAGAGGTGCCCTCAACACACCGCCTCTGCCAAAACCATCCACACACCGGCCAACACCGACACCATGGCTACTGAACTGCTGCCCTCCCTGTGTGACGACAGAAAACTCCCCTGGGGATGCAGCCATCATGGTACACACCAATAACCTTCCAGTCTCTCTTTCTCTGTCTCTCTTTCTGTCTGTCTCTGTCTCTGTGTGTGTGTCTCTGTGTCTGTGTATCTCTCTCTCTCTCTGTGTCTCTGTCTCTGTCTCTCTCTGTCTTACGATCTGTCTGTCGATCTGTCTGTCGATCTGTCTGTCGATCTGTCCTGTCTGTCTGTCTGTCTGTCTGTCTGTCTGTCTGTCTGTCTGTCTGTCTCTCTCTCTCTCTCTCCTCTCTCTCTCCTCTCTCTCTCTCTCTCTCCTCTCTCTCTCTCTCTCTCTCTCTCTCTCTCTCTCTCTTACCTATCTATCTATCTATCTATCTATCTATCTATCTATCTATCTATCTATCTATCTATCTATCTATCTATCTATTTATCTATCTATCCCCCTCTCTCTCTGTCTCTATCTCCCCCTTCTCTGTCTGTCTGTCTGTCTGTCTCCCTCCCTCCCTCTCTCTCTGTCTCTCTGTCTCTAGGGATGGTGGACAATGACAAGGAAGAAAATGTGACGTCAGGGTGTGACAGAACAGAAATGAGGTTTGGCGGAATTCTGAGAGAGTGTGTTTCTTTTATGCTGAGTGCGGTTTTATGGAATTATTCCTCCTTTCTCTGCATCACGGCTCAAAGCCTTAGCCATCTCGTATTGCATTGTTTTGTATTGCATTGTAGTGTATTGTAGTGTATTGGGTTGTATTGTGTTGTATTGTGTTGTGTTATGTTGTGTTTACAGTGTAGTATTGTATTGTGCTGTAATGTATTGTACTGTATTGCATTTACCTTTTTGTACTGTATTGTATTGTACTTTGTATTGTATTGTACTGTGTTGTATTGTACCTTTTTGTTCTGTATTTTATTGTATTGTACTCTAATGTATTGTACTGTACTGTATTGTACTGTATTGTATACCACTTTAAGTCATGGCAGATTTCTCTTCCTAAAATTCAGGCTGCTCTCCTCGGGCAAAGCGCATCATCACAAAGGTAGCCTCACCCCTTTTTTTTTCTTTTCGTGTCTGCAACTGTACTTGTTTCTGTTAGAGTGGCTTTTTTCTACAGAATGTTGCCAGGGATAACTCTCCTCTTGCCGCGGGTTCTTTACGTGCTCTAAATAATTATGTGTAGCACACGGGACCTCGGTTTGTCGTCTCATCCAAAAGGCTAGCACCCAGACCACCACTCATGGTCTAGTGGATGGGGGAAATGTTTGGGGCCCAAACGGGATCAAACAACCACACACTTGAAACCCGGATTTTTCGCTTTCTCGGCAGGCAGGTTACCTCAAGACCATCGATCTTGTCCTTACACCAATCATCCTCCTCCCACGCACCCCGATTCCTCCATCTGCAAATGGTGGACAACAGAGACGAGGAAGAGATGGTGTGCTACTCATAAATACACAACATGGCACTGGACAGATCAGAATAAAATCTACTCATAAAAAAGAAAGTGATAAGAGACTGCAATGATAAGAGACTGCATCTACCACAGCTCATCACAACAAACTACCGCCAAACCAAGTACTACACTTGCCAATTTATTTTACTGTCAGGGCCGCACACACCCTTTTGGGGACGTAACGGCCATCTTGGCTCTATTCCTTCCATTGTTAGGGACACATTCTGATGGGGACACAGCAGCCATCTTGGCTCCATTCCTCCACTGATAGGGACACATTCTGTTGGGGACACAGCAGCCATCTTGGCTCTGTTCCTCCACCGTTAGGGACACATTCTGTTGGGGACACAGCAGCCATCTTGGCTCCATTCCTCCACTGATAGGGACACATTCTGTTGGGGACACAGCAGCCATCTTGGCTTTGTTCATCTACTGTTAGGGACACATTCTGTTGGGGACACAGCGGCCATCTTTGCTCTGTTCCTCCACTGTTAAGGACACATTCTGTTGGGGACACAGCAGCCATTTTGGCTCCATTCCTCCACTGTTAGGGACACATTCTGTTGGGGACACAGCATCCATCTTGGCTCTGTTCCTCCACCATTAGGGACACATTCTGTTGGGGACACAGCGGCCATCTTGATCCCATTCCGTCCACTGCCAGGAAAACACTTCACTGGGGAAACAGCGTCCATCTTGGCTCCATTCTTGCTACCATTCTGTCCCCTGGGAGAAAGGATGTGTGAGAGAGAGACAGAGACAGAGAGACGAAGGGGGAAGGAAGGGAGAGAGAGGGGGAGGGAGGGAGAGAGAGAGAGAAGGGGGAGGGAGAGAAGGAAGTGGTAAGAGTGAGACAGTAGGAGGAAATAAGGATAGGCACAATTCCACGTGCAGTCCTCTACTGACTTATAATGAAATTTATTCTGCTTTCATTTGTACCCAACACTTATCGATTGAGGTCTAAATCTGGATGGTTAGTTTCGTCGTCCTATGCTACTGCGAAGGATTGGGAAAACTGCAAGCAAAGCTTTTTTTATAAAAACGATATATATGTTATAACTATATATATATATATGTATAGATATACATATATATGTAATATATATGTAATACATATGTGTGTATATACTATAATTATGGTTGTCAAGTCTTCAGGGGTACTCCCGCGGTCGCCAGACTTTGGGATAGATAGATAGATAGATAGATAGATAGATAGATAGATAGATAGATAGATAGATAGATAGATAGATAGATAGATAGATAGATAGATAGATAGATAGATAGATAGATATCGACAGACAGACAGACAGACAGACAGACAGATAGATAGATAGATAGATAGATAGATAGATAGATAGATAGATAGATAGATAGATAGATAGATAGATAGATAGATAGATAGATAGAGACAGACAGACAGACAGACAGACAGACAGACAGACAGACAGACAGATAGATAGATAGATAGATAGATAGATAGATAGATAGATAGATAGATAGATAGATAGATAGATAGATAGATAGATAGATAGATAGATAGATAGATAGATAGATACTAAATAATATCATGTCACACTATATTATATGGAATTTTTATGGAAGCTGATCCTTATTGCTGACTTCAGTATAAGACTAGAACTTTCTCAAGTTGCAGGACAGATTTAAGACATTAAGACGACTCGAGTTTAGGGTCATCTTTCTCCATGGTATCATGCCATATTCGCTCTTCATCCTGTTTTATCTGTTTCTCTTTACCTGTAAGAGCAGGTGTTTCTACACTTTTTTTTTCTGGCACAACTTCCTTGCAGTGTTGGGTTCTTTTCGGTCTGCTGCTCAAAGTGATCTGCTTTATTTACTCTTATTATGTGCGTGTTATGGGCATGGTTAGTGTACAATGCCGCAGTGGCCTTGCATTACATTTGTTGAGTCTTTGAGGCATTGTCTGTCTTCCCTATCTGTCCGTGTGTGTGTGTGTGTGTGTGTGTGTGTGTGTGTGTGTGTGTGTGTGTGTGTGTGTGTGTGTGTGTGTGTGTGTGTGTTTGCGCGCGCGCGCGAGCGTGCCTGCGTGCGTGCGTGCGTGTGTGTGTGCGTGCGTGCGTGCATGTGTCTCTGTCTCTGTGTGTATCTCCCCTCTCTCCTCTTCTCTCTCTCCTCTCTCCTCTCTCTCTCTCTCTCTCTCTCTCATCTCCTCTCTCCTCTCTCTCTCTCTCTCTCTCTCTCTCTCTCTCTCTTCTCTCTCTCTCTCTCGTGCAAATCATACGAACAAATGAATGGATATAATTATGATTATTGGACTGCATGAAACTTATCACACTCACAGGTGTAACAGGGACGCTAGAGAGAAGTCATATGATAGAAAACTTTCTCATGTGTACTAAACAAATGGTAGCCCGTATTACACAAGTCAGGCACATTTTTAGATTAAATCATATAAAACAACAGAGACACGCATGTGGGCATCTACCATTGTATAAAATGACTTTTGTTTCTGTCTAACAAAAAGCCCGTTACAACCTGGTTTAAACAAAATTCGGATTCTATTCAGTTTTTGTTCATACAACACACACATTTTATAATTGTGACAGAATAACAAGTAACCTTATCAGAGTTGTTGTCTATGTATATGGATATAGTAAGTATGATTGATGTCTCACATAGTTGACAACAATAATTGACAATATTTTTTCCATTACTGTCTGTTCTTTTCGTTTTGCTATTTTCTTTGTTCATTACAATCATTATGCTAAATTGTTGGATGGAATTATATCTGATTTTACAACCAGTTTCTTTTATATACATTTTTTTCATCCCATATGACTATCAAAAGCAAACAAAAAGGTCGTAAGTATGAACGAGATTACCAAAGTTTACTTTCTCCAAACATCACTTGATATGACTTGATCTATGGTAATAGCGAAAACAAAATCACAAGTTAGTGTAACGAACGAAGGAGAATCGTTAAATACCTAATGAGAATCTTTCAGTGCTTCTACTTTGCGATCTTCTTTAGTTCTCAGATGAAAGGCTGTTTTAAATGTTTTTGCTATCGGTCATATTTTCTGATCCAATCTCAGGGCATTCAAAGTCTTGATAATGCCTTATCATCGCCGATGAATGGACGGCAGAAAAAAAGAAAATGACCTGATCATTATAGCGGAGATCCGCATTGTATGGTTCAGTATGGTTTGGTACTGTTTTGTGTGGTATGGTATGGTATGGTATGGTATGGTATGGTATGGTATGGTATGGTATGGTATGGTATGGTATGGTATGGTATGGTATGGTATGGTGTGGTGTGGTATGGTATGGTATGGTATGGTATGGTATGGTATGGTATGGTATGGTATGGTATGGTATGGTATGGTATGGTATGGTATGGTATGGTATGGTATTTCAAAAATCCCTATTTGTGTATTTCTTTCCCTGTAAGAGTAGCTTTTTCTGCGGAATTTTGCCTGTAACAACCCTCTTGTTTTTCCGCGGGTTCTTTTACATGCGCTGAATGTGTGTTACACAGTGACATCGGTTTATCGTTTCATGCGAAATGCTAGCCCCCAGACTACCATTCAAAGTATAGCAGATGAAGGAAAAGTTTCGTTCAAACAGAGACTAAGCTGGCGTCTTCTCGCTTTCCACGCGGGTGCCTTGCCTTTCGACCACCTGCAGTTTTCCCTGAAGCCTCATCTTCTGTGGTGTTCCTGTCCTGCTGTTCCCACGCCGCTTGTCTTAAACTCTCCGCTCCTGTCATACCTAGGCTCGTCACATTCGAACTCTTGGGATCAGAAGTCCATAGGGAGCTCATCAATGCCGAGGGGCCACCATCCAGAAGGACTCTGCACTGCTGCTGGGTCACTGTGTGTGATGTTCAGTGGTGTCTGTTCTGATCTAGTATACACAGGACACCACTTACTGAGCGCCAGAATACTGACGGCGATTACAGCTTAGTCGTTTGGGAGCTAGACTGAGTGAGATGCCCACCTGCCAATCCACTGCATTCTCTGTATCTCTGCTGCTTCTCTGTGTGATCCCATCTGTCTGCCTTACTGTCTGTCTGACTGCCTGTGTAAAGTTCTGTGTTTGTACTGTTTCTCTTTCTCTATGACTTTATCTGGATGTCTGGAGGAGGGGGGTATTGTTTGGTTATTTTGGAGTTTTGCTTTTGCTGCCCCATCTTCTGTGACGTTCCC
>CM060335.1:35551851-35554351 GCA_030674155.1 Stramonita haemastoma | reverse complement strand
AGCAAAAAACAAGAAGGAAAACCAACAACGCCATCGCCAAAATTGTGAAAAGGAGATAAGTGTACATTCAACAAATCATAATCCCCACTGAGCACATTAATACTTGTTTAAGACAAAAGAGATAGATATGTATTCAACAAACACACAATCCCTAACCGACCGGAACATTCATATCAAGATATACACTGGTTAAAATTAAATCAAATAGATTAAATTTGAGAAGTGACAGCAGAGAAGAGAGCAGCCCGAACAAAAAAAGAGATACATATTAAAACATGACAAATCTTCTTTTTACTTTAAAACAATATTATGAAGAAAAAATATATGTCTAAAAACAGAGACAGAGAGAGAGCGCCAGAAACAGATAGCACCCCCCCCCCCCCCACACACACACACACACAAACTCTGCCAGCGTGCTACAGCCACAGTGATAGGCTGTCGAAAGCCTGCCCAGTGTTTGCCCATGGATCCACTTTCACATGCAGCACTCTGCTCCAGTCACACTCTGCTCCATGTTTTTGGCATTTTTTGTGGTTTTGCCAGCTTTAACTGCTGAAATGTAAAAATCGCTGAAAACATGTACCACTCAGATCATAGTTACTACTAGTCCGGTGAAGTAAATGTTTCACTCTCTGGCGAGATGAGAAGCTTCCTACTGTTGACAGTAGGTCCTTATCTTTACTTTTCTGCTCTCGAAAGTGTTTATTAAGCTTTCAGACATGTTAACACTTGCTTGCTACACCCATACGGGGACTGGATGTAAAAAAAGCACACGACTGCTTATTCATTATCCTCGAATAAAAGAATTTGCCTTGCCTTGCCTTGCCTTGCCTTGCAATACTGCATTGCTCCATGTTCTACTTCAACATTTTAGCCCCTAGAGTTGTTTAGGTTTCCTTCTGAAATGCTGAAACGCTTTGAAAGTATCCATTGAAGAAAATTGAAGTGTTAGACTTATGGAGGCTTGTATCGGTACAGTGAAGAGAGAAGGTGATAGGTGCCACTGACTTCAGAGGACTACAGAGAAAGGACACGTGTGAAACGAAGGTAAATGTGCTGACATTATGTCACTTTGTGATCTGGTGGACTGCCTGTCTGGTGCTGTTTTGTCTGGTAAGAGGTGTAAGTGTTTGTCCAGTGCTGCTGTTTTTGTGTGATGTGAATGCTTTCCATGGCGAGTTTCTAAGACTATATCATTTTTTTTGTTCCTTGTATACATGACTGTATTTAAGTCTCCATAAGTCTAACACATCAATTTTCTTCAATGGATACTTTCACAGCGTTTCAGCATTTCAGAAGGAAACCTAAACAACTCTAGGGGCTAAAATGTTGAAGTAGAACATGGAGCAATGCAGTATTGCAAGGCAAGGCAAAATTCTATCAAAATATCACTTTCCAGTGCATTAGCAAAAATTTGAAATTTGCTGTTGTCTTGTTGTGTGTGTGTTGGTTTCTGTGAGTGACCAAGATGTGTGATTCAGATTCAGATTCAGATTCAGAGTATTTATTGCCATTTAAGTCATGCAGACCTATTTGACTCTGGTGTGTGTGGTGTGTGTGTGTGTGTGTGGTGTGTGTGTGTGTGTGTGTGTGTGTGTGTGTGTGTGTGTGTGTGTGTGTGTGTGTGTGTGTGTGTGAGAGATGTGTGTGTGTGTGTGTGTGTGGCTGAGTGTGCGTGTTTGTGTTTGTGCTTGTGTGTGTGTGTGTGCATGAGTGTGTGTGTTTGTGTTTGTGCTTGTGTGTGTGTGTGTGTGCATGAGTGTGTGTGCTTGTGTTTGTGTGTCTGTGCTTGTGTGTGTGAGTGTGTGTGTGTAAGTGTGTGTGTGAGTGTGTGTAGGTATGTGTTTGTGAGAGAGAAAGCGAGAGAAAGCGAGAGAAAGAAGAGAGAGAGAGAGAGAGAGAGAGAGAGAGAGAGAGAGAGAGAGAGAGAGAGAGAGAGGGGAGAGAGAGAGAGAGAGAGAGAGAGAGAGAGAGAGGAAAGAGAAGAGAGAAGAGGAGAAGAGAGAGAGAGAGAGAGAGAGAGAGAGAGAGGAGAGAGAGAGAGAGAGAGAGGAGGGGGGGGGGGGGGGTGGGGGGATTTATCATACAGTAAACGATATTCTGGTTTCAGGGTATCTTTCCCCCTCCTTTTATAAAATGAAGGCTGTTATACTCAAAGTTTTCCATGATGAAGTCTATCCTTAATCATTCTTTTTAGAAAAAGATGATCAGTGTATGTATTTCTTCATAGTGTGTAAAGAAACTACCTTCAGAAGGCCATTTTCCTCATCCATCAGCAAAATTGATATGCTTAAAAACTGTTTCTCTACTTCTCATCTCACTTTTGCTGTTGGTAAGATTAAATTGCATTTTACCCTAGATATCAAGGACGTAATGAATTGTTCCCATTTCTTTCCATTTTTTTTCTTTTTTGATATATGTATTTGTACTTATCCCCTGCATTCATTTATTTATTTATTATCTTATTTATTTTTTCTTTTATACCGAGGATATTGGAATA
>CM060335.1:35541851-35546851 GCA_030674155.1 Stramonita haemastoma | reverse complement strand
AGAAAGAAGAAGAAGAAGAAGAAGAAGAAGAAGAAGAAGAACAACAACAACAACAACAACAACAACAACAACAACAACAACAACAACAACAACAAGAACTAGAAGAACAAGAACAAGAACAAGAAGAACAAGAACAAGAACAAGAAGATCCTTTTGGCATCTATATATTGGACAAAAATGGTGCCTTTTTGTGCGTCCTGTATAGTTTCTTTTCTCCTTTATTCTTGCCAATTTCTGTTTTACCGTTGGACAAAACTCATGAACCTTTCACATCAAGGACAGTCTGGTGTATGCGTTTAGCTGATGGTAAAGCAAAAGAATACTAACTGGAGATGGACAATTTGCCGCTATCTCTCCCCTTCCGCTGTCTTTCCCTCACACATTTCCTTTTCCTTCTCTTCCTCTCTTTCTTCAGAGGCTCAGACAGAGGACTGTCAAGGAAGGCGCCGGCTTTTGGCACGTGCCTTTAATGCACAAACAACAGACAATCAGGGGAATCCGTTTAGTCTGAATCCCTGGTTGGCTTGTCAAGTCTCTCTGTCTCTGTCTCTGTCTCTCTGTCTCTCTGTCTTCCGTCTTTTCTCCTGTCTGTCTGTTTTCTTTCTCTCTCTCCCTCTCTCTCTTCTCTCCTCTCTCTCTCTCTCCCCTCTTCTCTCTCTCCTCTCTCTCTCTTTCACCCTCTATCTTACAATCCTTTACATATCTTACTCCTCTCTCTTTTCTCTCTCTCCTCTTTCATGTCCCCTCCCCCCCTCTCTTTTTTTGTCCCTCTGTTTGCGTTTGTTTCGTTTTATTATTCAATTCTATTATTACAAATATTCCTGGTTATTTATACATTGTGTCTGTGTCAATGTTTATCTTTTTTTGACTTTCTTGTCTGAATGTGATGTATTTACACACAACAACACATCACACACCGCGCTGCGCGCACACGCACACGCACGCGCGCGCACACACACACACACAACACACACAACACACACACACACCACACATGTGCAAATAAAAGAAAGACATCCAGGTGCACAGAGAAACACAGAGACAGACAAACAAACTAACAGTGGAAAAGACAAAGTTTTAAGCAGAAAAATAAACATATTCGCAAACAGAAGTACATACAAATACAAGTATTGACAACAAATGATAGAAAGAATAAAAAATAAAATAATTAACAAAAGAAAGAAACAAATGAGAGAAAAAAAAACAAAGAAAAAGATACAGAAAAAAGGAAAAAGAACCAAAAAATAGATAAAAGACACAGACACACAGGCACACAGACACACACATCAACACACACACGCACACACACAACACACACACACACACACACACACACACACACACACACACACACACACACACACACACACACACACACACAAAAGACAGAGACAAGAGAGACACACACACAAAGAGACAGAGAGAAAGAGAGAGCAACCCCCCTCCCCTTCCCTCAACCTCGCCAGCGCGCTACAGCCACAGTGACAGGCTGTCTAAAAGCCTGCCCAGTACAGTGTCTGCCTCTGGATCCACTTTCACATGCACAACTCCCCTCCAGTCACACTCTGCTCCAGTCACACTCTGCTCCTGGCCAGAGACTGGCTGCTGATGTGACTGTGTGACTGTGTGTCTGTGCTATCCCTAGTGGTTTTTAAACCGGCTTTTAACTAATGACTGTGCGTCTTTGGTTATCTCTGGTGGTTTGTAACAGCTTTTAAATCACGAAACTTGACAATCACCGAAGCCATGGAGCATTGGAATTTAGCACCAACTAGATGACATGTAGTGAATGCTTCAGTGTTTTGTGGGAGCTTGGTATAACTAGCTTCATACTCTTTACAGTAGCTACCTAGTTTTCTGTTTTCTTCTTAGAAGTTGTAAGGCATTCAGAACTGTAAACCTGCTTCTAAACTGATCCTTTATTATTCTTTGGCCATCTGGGACGTTTTTTTCATACTCTAGAGTGTGTCTTCTATACTCATCTTTTATCAGTCTATGGCCATCTGGGACGGTGGATTTTTTAAGACTCTAGAGAGTTTCTTCCTGATTTACTTGTCCTAAAAAAAAGAAAAAAGTTGTGAAAGTATCGATTGAGAAAATAGTGATGTTAGACTTTTGGAGGAGACCAGCATCTGCCTTGTAAAGAGAGGTGGTAATTGGTGTCACCTGCTTCAAAGACCTACTGAAGATGGACCTGTTGTGTGAGGAGGAGGTGAATGTACCGTGACAAAGTGTCCCTTTGTCGTCTGGTGTTGCAGATTGCCATTTTGGTGTTGGATTTTTCCTGTGAGTAATTTTGTAGGTGTTTGTGCGGTGTTGTTGCCATTTTGTGTTTTGTGGCTGACTTCTTCAGAAGAGTTCTAATGCTATAGTATTACTATAATTTCTTTTCTTTTTTTTATTTCCGTGTGTGTGTGTGTGTGTGTGTGTGTGTGTGTGTGGTGGTGTGTGTGTGTGTTGTGTGTGTGTGTGTGTTGTGTGTGGTCGTGCGTGCGTGTTTAAGTGTGTAAGTGTGTGTAAGTGTGTGTAAGTGTGTGTAAGGTGTGTGTGTGTACATGTGTGTGTTGTGTGTGTGTGTGTGTGTGTGTGTGTGTGTGTGTGTGTGTGTGTGTGTGTGTGTGTGTGTGTGTGTGTGTACGTGTGTGTATATGTGTGTGTGTATTTGCCATCACAACTGCAATAATTGAAAGCCTTTCTTGATTTCATAAAGAGCAGCTTTTGACAAAAAAACAATCTATTGTTGAGGAAAATAAATGCAAAAAATGAATAAGTATTCCTTCATCGTTATCATGAAAAATATTTCTCAGACTCCAGAGAGAGAGAGAGAGAGAGAGAGAGAGAGAGAGAGAGAGAGAGAGAGAGAGAGAGAGAGAGAGAGAGAGAGAGAAGAGAGAGAAGAGAGAGAGGAGAGAGAGAGAGAAGAGGAGAGAGAGAGAGAGGGGAGAGAGAGAGAGAGAGAGAGAGAAGATTCGCAACAGAATTTGAGGCACTTTTCACAAAAGAGGAAGGAAGGACTGTTCATTTTGTCTGACTGTTTTGAGTTGCGGCTCCTAGTTGGACAAATTTCAAAGGCCCTAAAACTATAGTAGTTAACAAAAACTTGTCCACCTCTCCTTCATATACATATGAAGAGACATAGCTCTCTTGCAATGTTATAAAGCATTCTGGTTGATTTCTTTACCATTGAAGTTTGTGTTCTGCTTATAAAAAAAGTATCTAAATTTTAGGTGCTCCCAAAAAAGTATAAAACAAAATTGCTTTACAAACGTATCCATTTCTTTGTTTGCTTGTATGTTATGTTTGTTTATTTGCTTTTGTATGTTAAAAACTGAAGAAAAAACAGTTAGAAAACGCCATAACTGTTAGACTCTAGATGCGTATCTCAGGCTAAATGTCCTTCTAGATAATAATCCGTAACTACAAAACACACCCTAGAAATTTAACCTGCCAAATCCCACCCAATTTTTCAGAAGAGAAAAGACTATGCATTCCAGGCACATGTACGTATAAAACTATTCTAATAACGCAAGTGTAAGTCTCTATCACTTTACCACAAGAAAAGTGCCTTTTAACAGAAAAATAACCAGACTTGCACGTATCAATCTGATATTTGATATATCAAAGTTTTATTGTGAGCAAATTTCTCTGTGTACAATGTAGGTCTACAGTTCAGGGAGAGAGTGTGTTGCCACAACATTGTGCCTTTTTTTTTTTTTGAGCCATTTTTTTCTATCTGTTGCTTTTACCACGGGGGTTTGCTAGGGACAGCACTCTCATTGTCGTCCTTGGGCTTCTTTCATTGCAGTGTGTGCATGCTACACACACTCTCTCGGACCATCGGATGAGTCCTTTGGATGAGACTATAAACCGAGGCCCCGTGTGCGAACGAACGCAGAACATCTTGCGCACACGTTAAATCCTGTTCCACTTTTCGTAAGAGTAGGCCATTATGTGCCGGTGGGAACATATGACATTTACAAAACTGCATACACACGGGACTGGATGTAAAAGAAAAGGCACATGAGTGCTTATTCCATTATTCCTCGATATAAAAGAATAAATAAAATAAATAAATAAATAAATAAATAAATAAATAAATAAATAAATGAATAAATAAATAAATAAATAAAATAAATAAATAAAATGCTACACACACTCCCTCGGACTATCGTACTATCATCCCAATGACCAACATCCAGCCGACTCTTTTATTTGGCCTGGCAGACTACGAAGGCAAACTCTGACTTGGAATAAGATTTCAACTCCAGACCCCTCAAACTCTAGATAAGTGCTTTACCACAGGGCTGCTGTCAGTGAAGCCGTCTTCGCTTTGATCAAAGATGAAAGGAATCGTGGCGGTTGTAACTTGTGTGTGTGTTTCTTACCGCCTAATTCTCCTTCCAGACGGTGTTTCTGTCTTTCGTTCTCTTTTCTCTCGAGAGGATAGACGATGTGTTGTCAGTAGGCGAGCCTATAGTGAGACACGTGTCTTCAATGCTCACAGAAAATAGGGTTAAGCTGAAACTGGATGGAATCCTTTCGCTGGCATCTCTGTTTTGCCTATGTCTCTGTCTGTTTGCCTGTCTGTTTGTCTGTCTTTCTATCTGTCTGTATGTATGTATCTTTCTCTGACCTTGTTCTAGTCTCTCTTACATACATGTTACACTCTCTCTCTCTCTGTTTTAGTTCTGTTGTTTGCTTGCCTGCCTCTCTCTCTCTCTCTCTCTCTCTCTCTCTCTCTCTCTCTCTCTCTCTCTCTCTCTCTCCTCTCTCTCTCCTCTCTCTCCTCTCTCTCTCTCCTCTCTTCTCTCTCTTTTCCTACGAGTAGGCCATCGTGTGCCGGTTGGAACAGATGACATTTACAAAACTGCATACACACGGGGACTGGATGTAAAACAGCACAAGAGTGCTTATCCCATTATCCTCGATATAAAAGAATAAATCAAATCAAATCTCTCTCTCTCTCTCTCTCTCCTCTCCTCTCTCTCTCTCTCTCTCTC
>CM060335.1:35539425-35541751 GCA_030674155.1 Stramonita haemastoma | reverse complement strand
GAGACAAAGAGAAAGACAGAGAGAGACATAGAGAGAGGGGGAGAGACAGAGAGAGACAGAGGCAAACGGACAGACAGAGACAGAGATATATATATATATAGAGAGAGATATATATATAGAGAGAGATATATATATATAGAGAGAGAGAGATGAAGAGGGGGGGGGGGAGAGACAGAGAGACACAGAGAGAGAGAGAGGGGGGGGAAGAGACAGAGGTACGGAGAGAGGCAGAGAGGGGAGGGAGAGACAAAGAGACAGAGAGAGACAGAGGAAGAGACAGAGACAGACAGACACACAGACAAAGGAAAAGACAGAGAGCCAGAAAGAGTCAGAGAAAGACAAACAAAACAGACAGACAAACAGACAGGGGGGTAGGACTGAGAATTTCCTGAATTTTCTAATATATCATGCTTCACCTCCCGATCATTTTAGCACTAACATCAAGAGGAGGAGGAGGAGGAGGAGCAGAAAAGAAGAAGAAGAAGAAGAAGAAGAAGAAGAAGAAGAAGAAGAAGAAGAAGAAGAAGAAGAAGAAGAAGAAGAGTTGGGCAGATAACAACAACAACAACAACAACAACAAAACGACACGCTAAGATCATGACTTGATTCTTTGCTCTCTTTCCATTGAAAGCCTATTGCCCGTTCTTCTGACTCACCTTTTGCATAAAAAAGACAGAAAAAATAAAGAAAAAGAAAGACAAAGTGATAGATAGATAGATAGATAGATAGATAGATAGATAGATAGATAGATAGATAGATAGATAGAGAGATAGATAGATAAATAGATAGATAGATAGATAGATAGATAGATAGATAGATAGATAGATAGATAGATAGATAGATAGATAGATAGATAGATAGACAGACAGACAGACAGACAGATAGAGACAGATAGACAGACAGACAGACAGACAGACAGACAGACAGACAGACAGAACAACTACAACAAGAAATAAAAGCAACAAGATGATGTTGTTACGTACCTACCCTCTCTTCCTCCAGTACTCTCTACCTATTGTTTCACCCCATCCTTTGAATAACGGACAAAAAAGTCGATGAATAAACCGTGCAAAGTGTCGGCCATCAACCCGCAGCCATAAAACGCAGAAGACATCATAAAATATATTAACGCCAGCAGCATCATTAGCACACTGACCCGAATAGCATCCGGTGCGGGAGGGGGGGGAGAGAGATGGAGAGAGAGAGAGAGGGAGGAGAGAGAGGGGGAGAGAGAGGGGGAGGGAGGGAGATAGAGGAAGAGAGAGAAGGGGGAGAGATAGAGAGAGCGGGGGGAGAGAGAGAGGGGGGGAGAGAGACAGAAAGAGAGAAAGAGACAGACAAACACACAGACAGACAGGCAGGCAGGCAGACAGACAGACAGATATAAAGATACAGAGAGAGAAAGACTGACAGATAGAGGCAGAGGCAGAGGCACACACATACACTCACAAACACACACATACACACACACGCGCGCGCACACACACACGCGCACACACACACACACACACACACACACACACACACACACACACACACACACACACACACACACACACACACACACTCACCTCTGATCGACTCGGAATCCTTCACTCTCGGAAGACTACGGAGTTGCATTCAAGGTGTTATCTGGCACAGTGTCGGATGTGGCTGGCCAGTCCGACACGGAATGACAGTCCCTATGGCAGAGGTCACAAATGACATCTGACGCTGGTCTGTCTGCCTGGTCTGCAGCCTTTCTTCTCATTCTCATTTTCATTCTCATCCATTGCCTTGTGTTGCCGAGCTAGTGTCTCTTCGAACTTGGAGAGACCTTTCTGCACAGTCTGTCTTCAGACTGACCGTTCGAGGACTGTTGCTTCCCAGCTGTTCTGGTCGATGTTCAGGGCTTTTAAGTCCCTACTTGCACACGTCTTTGAATCACAGCTGAGGTCTGCCTGCGGGACTTTTTTTCCTGCATAAGTTCTCCATAGAGGAGGTCTAAAGGGAACCGTCTGTCGCCCATACTCACGACATGGCCGAACCAGCGCATACGTCTCTGTTTTAACAGCGTGTACATGCTAGTGCATCCAGCTCTTTCCAGGACAGTGTTGTTTGGGACCTTGTCCTGCCAGGTGATGTTCAGTTGGCAACGCATGTGAAAAGTATTGAGCTTTCGCTCTCGTCGGGTACACAAAGTCCAGAACGCACTGCCATACAGGAGGGTGCTCAGGACGCAGGCTCTATAGACCTGGATCTTTGTGTGCTCAGTCAGCTTGCTGTTGTTTTATGTCTTCTTTGTCAGTCTGGTCATCGAGGTAGCTGCTTTGCCGATGTGCTTGTT
>CM060335.1:35531925-35534425 GCA_030674155.1 Stramonita haemastoma | reverse complement strand
TAACATCAAGCAGATGATGCTTCAATCAGTTCTGTCTGTTGCTATGATTGGGGGAAAGAGAGGCTCACGGGAATTGTTTGTCAATACATGCCTGGTAGAAATGAGAGCGGAGTCCATTCATCCTGTCAT
This sequence comes from Stramonita haemastoma, assembly GCA_030674155.1. Taxonomy (NCBI): domain Eukaryota; kingdom Metazoa; phylum Mollusca; class Gastropoda; order Neogastropoda; family Muricidae; genus Stramonita; species Stramonita haemastoma. Next base: position 35,534,296 of record CM060335.1, on the reverse strand, counting down.
GTTTGTTTGCGATTAGGCTTTGAAGGGTGAGGAGAGGGGTAAAGGGGGATTTTTTTTAAAATGGGGATGGTGAATAATTGGCAACTTGTACTTGCCTTTGCTTACATCTGTCTCTCATTAGAGCAAACATTCTTCAACATCTTTAGGTTCATCTTTTCTTTTGCTACTTTGGAGCAAACATGGTAGTTTATCCACACAAGAAACCTAAGAATAAAATGCACACACTGGTATCAATATTGATAAAAGTAAATGAAAAATAACACAGTAGCAACATCTTTCTTTTTCCGTTGCCTGATAATGTTAGTCAATCTGTAGAAAAGTTCACTGTCCAAGCAAATTATTAACCTTATACTCCTCAATGTTCATGAACTTTATAACTAAAATCAGTTGTCTCTGGTTATCTTTTTCGTTCTACACCAAATAAAAAATATCAGCAAGGATAAAGATTATGATAACAAGTTGATGTTGTAGCAACAATAGATACAAACTGTTTACCCAGATGGTAAACTTTACCGGAAGAAATGGTTTGATACACTGCAATCCAGCCGAGACCAGAATTGAAAAGTCTGTGTGAGTCAGGCAGAGGAGGTTGAAACTGTTAACATCAAGCAGATGACGCTTCAATCAGTCCTGTCTGTTGCCAAGATTAGGGGAAGAAAGCCTGGCTGGAACTGCTTGGGCAATAAACGTTAGTGGAAGTAATAGCCAAGTTAGTTGCTTTGTCTGCAAGTTGCTGTCTTGCTTGTCTGAAATTGGCCCAGAGGGGATAGAGATGGCTCAGGGTTAGGAGCGGTAGTGAAAACGGGAAAGGAAAGGTCAGTGTGAGTGGCGGGTTCCTTTGAAGTCATGATGACTATTTTACAGTAACGTAATTTCCTCTACATTTTTTATTTGTTTAGAAAACTGATATGTCCTTTAAGTAGCATTGTCTTTTTCCTGTCCGAAACAAATGTTAAGTCTGCGCATGAAACCTGCTGACTTTTGTCATATATGCATATAAAACATCAGCCGAGAATAAAGTTTCATGCTTAGGCACCTCTCTCTTCTTCACCTAAAAAAATCAGCCAATCTATAAATAAAGGGTGTGTTTGGCTGAGCAGGTACTAAATCCTACATGGTTTTATGCACATACATATAACAAACCCTACTCTGATTAAGTAAAAAATAAAAAATAAAAAAATAATAATAATATAAAAAATTCACAAGATAGCTGACTTTTGTTATTCCGAATCATAGTCTAAGAATCTAGGTCATGTTCTTGTTTTTTTTTATTTTCGTATATAAAATCAAAATACTCAAAGCTAAAGATCTCATAACAAGTTAGACAAAAGTGAAACTAGAATAAGAAAGAGTTCTGCAGGGGAAAAAATGTAGCCTTCCTCATTAAAAAAAAAAAACCCATAAACTGATGGCAAGCAATGCAGCTTGAAGAGAAGTCTGTGTGCGTTTGAATAGCAGTGACTGAAAGGGATCAAGCAGATGCAATGATGCTTTAATCAATCCTGTCTCTCGCCATGATTGAGGGGTTGGGGAAGGGGGGGTCAGAGGAGGTCTGTGGAATTGCTTCATCAATAAACTACTGATGGGAAGGAGAGCCAAGTTAGGTTAGTTTATCGGCAAGAAACTGCCTCCCTTGTTTGTCGTCTGGTTGAAGGGAAGAGGGCAGCAATGAATAAGGAGAGAGGGGAGTGGCGTGAATGGATGATTCTTTTGAAGTCAGGACGTCTATAGCGACAACAATGTTTTGGAAAAGTGACTGTTCTTTTTTCTCTCTTTGAATAGAAAACCAGTCTTTTTCCATATTTGGCCTTTTTATTCTTATTTTTTCATAACCGGAATAACCACTACAGTTAGTGTGAACAAGAAAGCTATAACTGAAACGCAAACGCTTGTGTTGAATGTACCTAAATGTAAATGGAAAATGCTGAAGTGGCAACAACTTTTCATTGTCTAAAAAAAAAGCCTCCCAGTCTATTAAAAAAAAGCACATTTATTTTTTTCCAAGCAAATTGTGAACCTTGAAATGTTCAATGCTCATGCATGCACTGAATCTTAACAGGTGAGCTAAAAATTGTAAAAAGTAATACAGTTAGAGTCCATTTCTTTTATGTTATTATTCTTCAAACTTGTCTCCTGTCTTTGTTCTTATTTGATATCAAATCAAAATGTCACCAAAGTCACAAGCATAACAACTGACAATGTAACAACATAAATGAAAACCATATACCCAAAGTTCAAATTTACCAAGACGAACGAACTGATACCCAACCAACACAGCTCAGACCAAAAAATGAAGAGAGAGAGAGAGAGTGAGAGAGAGAGAGAGAGTGTGTATGTGTGTGTGTTTACCTGCATATTCGTGGTGTTGTGT
>CM060335.1:35519425-35524425 GCA_030674155.1 Stramonita haemastoma | reverse complement strand
GGCTAGGGCCTTTGGTGTTCAAGCCAGTAGGATAAGCCTACCCCGTAACGTTTGCCACCCGCCAGATGCGTTCCTACACAGCCCTATCACGTCACAATGTGAAAATTTGTAATCTCCCACATCTGCCCAAAACCCTGGGTGCAACACAGTCAGACAGAGAAGATACTGCTCTGCATTTCACCGCGTTGAGGAAGCGTATGCGAAAGTGCGGTCAAAACCTCCATCCCAGGAAACAGTGTCGCACAATTAACGCCTATCTCCTAATTTAGAAACACGCGTTCGCTGCCACAGGGATCTGATCGCATGGGAGGTAATTTCATTACCGCCCCGTCACAATTGGAATACTGTCAATACCACAAATTAAGGCATGTTTGTTGTTGCCTGAATATAAGCCCCTTGCTGTTGTATCAAGCTCTTAAACCTTCCAATAAATCTGCCTACATATTAGATTTCTGAACGAACTAGTCGTACTGATTGTCATAAGACAACGTATTACTGTTATACAAACTATATAAGTCTCTTCGTATTTCTCTGCGTGGTATAGTACAGACTGTCATAAAACAGCATATTATTGTTATACAAACCATATAAGTCACTTCGTATTTCTCTGCGTGGTATAGTACAGACTGTCATAAAACAGCATATTATTGTTATACAAACTATATAAGTCACGTCAGATTTCTCTTCGTGGTATAATTCAGAACATAGCCAACAAATGTCCCACATGGAATGACCTTGGAGAACGTAAAGCCCCAAATAACTGCATGGAATTCGGCCGGCTCTCTCCCCGGGGAGAGCACGTCGCCACAAGAGCAGCGCCACCCTTTTTTTTTCATTTTCTATCTGCATGTCTATTGATTTTGCTTCCCTATCAGAGTGACTTTTTTCTACTGGCTGTTGATAGGGACAGCTCTCTTGCCGCGAGTTCTTATACGTTCGCTAAGTGCGTGTTGCACTCGGGACTTTATCGTCTCATCCGAAAGACTAGCACTCAGACCGCCACTCACGATCTAGTGGAGCGGGGAAAAGTTTCGGGCACAAACGGGCATCGAACCAAGACTCGGATCGTACCGGGACATTTCACTTTCTAGGCAGGTCCGTTACGTCTATAACACACCTAGCATGCATTCTGGGGGAAACATGAGCTCCGCCAAGTATCAACTTGCCCCAGACACACTGCCCCGAAAGTTTCAGAGAAATATCTCAATGACTCCTCAAGGAGCTAGATGACAAGTCATGTCGAATAAGACTAGAAACTGTGGTCCCGTGTGCGAACACATGCAGAACATCTTGCGCACACGTTAAAACCTGTTCCGCTTTTCGGAAGAATAGGCCATTGTGTGACGGTGGGAACGGATCTCAAAATTTCTGGATGAAAAAAAACACATGAGTGCTTATTCAATCATCCTCAAAATAAAACAATGAAATAAATAAGTTAAATAGACAAATAGTTCGTGGAAGAAAAGAATCCATATCATAAAAACGGACACATTCCTCATATCCAGAGTTTAAACTATAGTCTCTCAATCCCTCACTTCTGTTCTAACTACTTAGCCAAGAAACACACACACACACACACACACACACACACACACACACACACACACACACACACACACACACACACACGATAAACGCGCACACATGCATACACAAAGATGCATACACACACATGCACACAAGCACACACATGCTTACACACATGCACACGCATGCACACACATACACACACATAAACGAGAAACACACACATGCATACACACACATGCATACACACACACACACACACACACACACACACACACACACACACACACACACACACACACACACACACACACACACACACACACACACTCCCCAGAAAGCTAAGGAAATTGAACTAAACTGCCACGCCAGAAAGAAAATTCCTTGTTCAGAGCTCAAAATTGGATCGTAAAGAAATGCAAATGTCAAGGGAAAAGAGAAGGGGAAACTGTGGGATGAACAATTTGAATTCCCATATTATATCAAACTGCGTTCAGCAACTAATTCAGGCACAGCCTTAACATTCTGCCCCAAAAGCCAGCAAGAGGCAGTATGCCTATTTTAATAGGATACAAGTAGTTGTTGTCTGATGATAGTGCAAATATGTAAACGATAAATAAATAAATAAAATAATGATAATAACAATAGTAATAAAATAATAGTAATAAGATTAGCCTACTTGCACGACATACCAAAATTTACTATAATTATAGTGTAAGGCTTACCACCATGAGACTAACAAAGACCGAAGTGCAATATTATGCACATATATAGAGTGTAAATGTGGCTACTGCATGAAGCACTACCTTTTTCCTGTGCTCTCAACTTTCTGTAGGACAGCTTGACCAAATTTTCACAAAAATCGATCCCAAAAATAATGATTTCATACCCCTGTAACTGAGCGGTATAAAGCTTAGGCAGAAGATTATTTTTGCTTCACATTACAGACACTAGACTCAGAAGTATACAAAGTAAAAATTTTGGTGATAATCTGCTCATAATTTATATTAAAAAAATAAGTGAAACTTAGAATGTGTAGGTCTACATATCCGTTTATTGCAAATTTTTTGCATGCAAAATAGAAAGACTTGACTAACCTGAAGACAGTTAAAATCCCCTTGCCTGGCCTCCTTAGCTGCTTGCTGTTCTTCTATGCCCTGTCTGTGAGCGCTGCCTCCTAGCCTTGCAAAGTTCCTTTGAAGCCAATTGAGTTTTTAGTGCATTTTTATATGGAACACATCCGTCTCATCACACAACAAACGAAAAAGCTGTCCTGGTGGCCAACAATTATTTGAGTTGAAGATGAAAAAGTTGGCTGCCTGTTAGCATTGTTGACACGGTGGAATTCCTGCAAAAGTACTAGCAATCCCTCTTCTTTCTGTTCCAATCAGCTGCACGGCGTGATGACAGTGACTGCACACTAAACTGGATGGAATGTTGCCACCAAAAATCTTGACATCAATGATCTTGTTCCCCTTCGGTGCCTCCACACACACACACACACACACACACACACACACAGTGGGTGCCGTGTTTTCCTCGCCACTTTCAGCTGTTTCCTTCTCACTGTCTGAATTTTTTACTTCTTCGCGATCAGAATTATCGCTACAGTCCCAGATCAATTTATAACAGTCCTGCCATTTCTGCTCTGACTGAGCGGAGATGTCCTGAAAATTGGTGAGTGTCACTTTTCGAACGAACACAAGCAGGAATACCGGTAGAAGCAGACGATCGCTTGGTCTTGTTTCTACACACATCACAGCACTAAATTCTCTCGTTTTCTTCTTTTTTTGTGAACTGGTTCCCAAAAAAATCTACGTTTTCGGGGCTTCAAGGGGCAGTAGTTTCTATCACTGGATATATTCCTATCAAAACAAGCACCAAGATTACAAGAAAACTCCAAACTTGAATGACAATTTTCAGGCACATCGTTTACAAGCTGCCACCTGCAACGGAAAGGAAGGGGGGTGTTCATTATTTTCGTGCAAGAGCAGTCGTTGCAAAAATAACCATCGTGACTGACTGACTTTTTTCAGTCATCTGGTCCGTGATTTTGGACGTTCTGACTGGCACTCCCGTACCCTCGTTGGGGACAAATATTTTGCTCGAATTTTTTTTATTTAGCTAGGGGAAAAATATCACATGAAAGATAAGGGATTTCTAAATACAATGACATAATTATAACATGTCCATGTATCTCGCAAATTATTTTTTCGCAAAATTCTGGGTAACTGTGCCCCTTTCTCCAGGGAGAAAAACTCCCTCTTCAAACGGACGCCTCGGTACTGGCTCGATGCAAGGCTAAAAGATCACTGTGGATCAGTGGTCTACCTGCCTAGAAAGCGAATAGTTCATGTTTTAAGACTGTGGTGGTTCAATACTAGTTTGTGCCCGAAATTTTCCCCCATCCACTAGACCGTGAATGGAGGTCTGGGTGCTAGTCTTTCAGATGAGATGATAAACTGAAGTCCCGTGTGCAATACTTATTAAGTGCATGTAAAAGAACCCACGGCAACAATAGAGTTGACCCTGGCAAAATTCTGTTGAAAAAAGCCAGTGGGGTAACAAAAAAATGTAAGGGGCACAGTGCACAAATCCAACATTAGTCAGTAAGGCCTAGTCAAGAGAGCTAAATTTAGCGCGCTCCTTCGAGCTTCCTTTTATCTAGTCCACGTATGGTGCTATAATTAGCACCAGCTGGGCTGGGCTGGGCTGGGATATTTACCAACTGAGAGAAGTTGAAAGTGGGGAAACTGACAGCTGTGCGAGGGTGGTGCTGCTCATATAACAGCAGCACGCTCTTCTCGGGAAGAGCAGCTCGAATTTCATGCAGAGAAATCTGCCATGACTTAAAAGTGGTACACAATACAATACAATACAATACAATGCAATACAATACAACACAACACAACACAATACAATACAATACAATACAATACAATGCAATACAACACAACACAATACAATACAATGCAATACAATACAATACAACACAATACCACACAATACAATGCAATAAAGATCACGAGGAGCTTAACACTCTTACCACTTTTGTCTCCCGCACCCCACCCCACCCCCACTCCCAGGATTCCCAAGTCGGTGTCAGCGCGTGCGGAGTTTTCCCTACAGGCTACAGCCCATCTGTCAAGAAGTCCACCCCGGAGATTTTTGACGGACGGAAGAAATCGATGCTGTAGTGAGGTATCCCGGTTGTACTGGGTAGTCTATCTATTTGTCTGTGACTGCTATACGGGATTTCCCTTGTGTGTGTGTGTGTGTGTGGTGTGGTGTGTGATTGTTGTGTGTGTGTGTGTGTGTGTGTGTGTGTGTGTGTGTGTGTGGTGTGTGTGTGTGTGTGTGTGTGTGTGTGTGTGTGTGTGTGTTGTGTGTGTGTGTGTGTGTGTGTGTGTGTGTGTGTGTGTGTGTGTGTGTGTGTGTGTGTGTGTTGTGTGTGTTGTGTGTTGTGTGTGTGT
>CM060335.1:35511252-35514325 GCA_030674155.1 Stramonita haemastoma | reverse complement strand
ACAAAAAAACCCCGCGCGCCGCACACGAAAACGCGGCGAACAACACCACACACACACAAAAACCACCACAACATTGCAAAAAAAAGAAAACATCCAGGTGCACAGAAAAAAAATAAGAGACAGACAAACAAACACAGGGAACAAGACAAAAGTTTAAGCACAAAACACAACACATATCGCAAACACAATACATACAAATACACAGTCTCGACAACACAATATGAAAGAATAAACAAACACACACACAAACACACAAGACAACAACACACTAAGACACACAACACAACACACACAAACAGAGAAGAAGGAGAGAAGAACCGAAAAAGAAGAGAACAGAGAAAGGAACAGAGAATAAGAGAGACAGACCAGACAGACAGACAGACAGACAGACCAAACAGACAGACAACAGACAGACAGACAGAACAGACAGGACAGAAGACACACAGACACAAGAGGACACGATAGAAGAGAGAGCGAAACCCCTCCGCCTCCCTCAACCTCGCCAGCGAGCTACAGCCACAGTGACAGGCTGTCTAAAAGCTGCCCAGTACAGTGTCTGCCTCTGGATCCACTTTCACATGCAGCACTCTCCTCCAGTCACACTCTCCTCTCCAGTCACACTCTGCTCCTGGCCAGCATCGCTCTGGCAGAGACTGCTGCTGATGTGACTGTGTGTTCTGTGCTATCCCTAGTGGTTTTTAAACGGCTTTTAACTAATGACTGTGCGTCTTTGGTATCTCTGGTGGTTTGTAACGCTTTTAAATCACGAAACTTGACAATCACCGAAGTCCATGGAGCATTGGAATCTTTAGCACCAACTAAGTGACATGTAGTGAATGTTTCATGTTTTGTGCGAGCTGGTTAACTAAGCTTCATACTCTTTACAGTAGTTACCTATTTTTCTGTTTTCTTCTTAGAAGTTGTAAGGGATTCAGAACTGCAAAACCCGCTTCTAAACTGATCCTTTATTATTCTTTGGCCATCTGGGACGTTTTTTTCTATCTATAGAGTTGTCTTCTATACTCAATCCTTTATTATTCTATGGCCATCTGGGACGTGTTTGTTTTTTTAAAGTTCTAGAGTGTGTCTTCTATACTCATCTTTTATCAGTCTATGGCCATCTGGGACGGTGGATTTTTTAAGACTCTAGAGAGTTTCTTCCTGATTTACTTGTCCTAAAAAAAGAAAAAAGTTGTGAAAGTATCGATTGAGAAAATAGTGAGTTAGACTTTTGGAGGAGACCAGCATCTGCCTTGTAAAGAGAGGTGGTAATTGGTGTCACCTGCTTCAAAGACCTACTGAAGATGGACCTGTTGTGTGAGGAGGAGGTAAATGTACCGTGACAAAGTGTCCCTTTGTCGTCTGGTGTTGCAGATTGCCATTTGGTGTTGGAGTTTTTCCTGTGAGTAATTTTGTAGGTGTTTGTGCGGTGTTGTTGCCATTTTGTGTTTTGTGGCTGACTTCTTCAGAAGAGTTCTGATGCCATATATTACTATAATTTCTTTTCTTTTTTTTATTTCTGTGTGTGTTTGTGTGTGTGTGTGTGTGTCGTGGTGTGTGTGTGTGTACATGTGTGTGGTTGTGTGTGTGTGTGTGTGCGTGTGCGTGCGCCGTTAGTGTGTGTGTTGTAAGTGCGTGTGCGTGCGTAGTGTGTGCGTGCTGTGTGTGTTGTGTGTGTGTGTGTGTGTGTGTGTGTGTGTGTGTGTGTGTGTGTGTGTGTGTGTGTGTGTGTGTGTGTGTGTTGTGTGTGTATTTGCCATCACAACTGCAATAATTGAAAGCCTGTCTTGATTTCATAAAGAGCAGCTTTTGACAAAAAACAATCTATTGTTGAGGAAAATAAATTTATAAAAATGAATAAGTATTCTTCATCGTTATCATGAAAAATATTTCTCAGACTCCTGAGGAGAGAGAGAGAGAGAGAGAGAGAGAGAGAGAGAGAGAGAGAGAGAGAGAGAGAGAGAGAGAGAGAGAGATAAACGAGACAGAGACAGAGACAGAGACAGACCAGAGAGACACAGAGAGGAGAGAGGAGAGAGAGAGAGAGAGAGAGAGAGAGAGAAGAGAGAGAGAGAGAGAGAGAGAGAGAGAGAGAGAGAGAGAGAGAGAGTATTGTAACAGTTTTTGAGGCACTTTTCACAAAAGAGGAAGGAAGGACTGTTCATTTTGTCTGACTGTTTTGAGTTCGGCCCCTAGCTGGCACATTTCAAAGGCCCTAAAATATAGTAGTTAACAAAAACTTGTCCACCTCTCCTTCATATACATATGAAGAGACATAGCTTTCGTTGCAATATTATAAAGCCTTCTGGTTGATTTCTTTAGCATTGAAATTATGTTATGCTTTTAAAAAGTACCGAAATGTTAGTGTTCCCAAAAAGTATAAAACAAAATTGCTTTACAAACGTATCTATTTTTTTTGTTTGCTTGTATGTTGATTATGTTTTTGTTTGTTTTTGTCTTAGGGTTCTGGTGTCGAATATTTTCACCAATTGTAGAATAAAGACATGAAAACTGAAAAAACAGTTAGAAAACGCATGCCTGTAAGACTCAAGATGCATATCTCAGGCTAAAGTCCTGCTAGATAATAATTAGTAACTACAAAAACATACCCTGACCTGCAAATCCCACCAAATGTTTCAGGAGAGAAAAGACTATACATTCCAGGCACATGTACGTATAAAACTATTTCAATAACAAGTGCAAGTCTCTATCACTTTACCACAAGAAAAGTGCCTTTTAAGAGAAAAATAACATACTTGCTCGAATAATCTGTATATTTGATATGTCCATGTTTTTTTGTGAGTAAATTTCTCTGTGTAAATGTCTACAGTTCAGGGAGAGAGTCGTGTTGCCACAACGATGTGCCATCTTTTTTTTTCCTTGAGCCATTTTTTTTCTATTCTGGCTTTTACCACGGGGGGTTTTACTTTTCGTAGTGGACAACACTCTCATGTCAGCTTGGGCTTCTTTTACTGCACTCTGTGCATGCTACATCACTTCTTGAATACATCATCATCCCAATGACCATCATCCAGCCGATCCTCTTATATTTGGCCTGGGGACTACGAAGGCA
>CM060335.1:35498752-35506252 GCA_030674155.1 Stramonita haemastoma | reverse complement strand
GACAGGCATAGAAAGAGACAGTGAAGGAGACAGAGAGCAGCTGTAGCCACGCCAAGAACCTAAAAAACAAAAACAAAAAAAACCAACCAAAAACATCTTCAAACGTTGCATTACCCACAATCCTGGTTCGAAAATACCATACCCTCTGTGATGGGTGTTCTGTAACATTCAGCCACTGCAGGACTCTCAGTGTTAGAACTCTCTTTTTCAAAATGTGCTTAGTCCTATAATCAACTAACATTAACATAATTATGTACCTAACACACTGTCAAAGTAATCTCTTGCGCACACCACACCTGGTAAAATCTTAGCTTTAATCTTTGTTTGGCTATAGCTCTGAAGTTCGAGATTTTGTATGTGCCTTCCGTTGCGGGTGTATGTTTCTATTGCCTACCGTAAAGGTAGCCGCATTCCAATCTCGGGGATAAATTAAATATAAAGCAATAAAAGATCACAGGTTGTAAAACACAGCATACTTACTTTAACCTTCCGTTACTAGTAACGGCTTCAAAACATCATCATTCCACTCCAACCATTGCAAACTATCCTCACACCTTCACCAACCTGCCTTCTTCATTTCCACATGTACGTCTGAACCCTTCCTCCCCCCCCCCCCCCCCCCCACCCACCCTTACCAATGCTCTTCATTCTTGTTTAACATGTCGACTTTGTCTCCCTATCCCAATTCTCCCCTTACCCATGTTCTTCATTCTTGTTTAACATGTCGACTTTGTCTCCCCTATCCCAATTCCATTTTCTTCAAGTTTTTTTTCTTCTTCTTCTCCTGTACTAGCGGTGAGGGTATCGATTGAGGAAGCTAGCAGGGCCAGCCACCAGACTGTGGGGACTTGTATCAGCGATGTGGGGAACAGAAGTAATTGGTGTGGTGACTTTTTTCCTCCTGTAAAGGAGGGAACAGAAGTAATTGGTGTGGTGACTTTTTCCTACTGTAGAGGAGGGAACAGAAGTAATTGGTGTGGTGACTTTTTCCTAGTGCAGAGGAGGGAACAGAAGTAATTGGTGTGGTGACTTTTTCCTCCTGTAGAGAAGGGAACAGAAGTAATTGGTGTGGTGACTTTTTCCTAGTGTGGAGAGGGAACAGAAGTAATTGGTGTGGTGACTTTTTCCTCCTGTAGAGGAGGAACAGAAGTAATTGGTGTGGTGACTTTTTCCTAGTAGAGGAGGGAACAGAAGTAATTGGTGTGGTGACTTTTTCCTAGTTACAGGAGGAAACAGAAGTAATTGGCGTGGTGACTTTTTCCTAGTGCAGAGGAGGAGAACAGAAGTAATTGGTGTGGTGACTTTTTCCTAGTACAGAGGAGGGAACAGAAGTCATTGGTGTGGTGACTTTTTCCTCTGTAGAGGAGGGAACAGAAGTAATTGGTGTGGTGACTTTTTCCTAGTGTAGAGGGGGAACAGGAATTGGTGTGGTGACTTTTTCCTAGTACAGAGGAGGGAACAGAAGTCATTGGTGTGGTGACTTTTTCCAGTATATAGGAGGGACAGAAGTAATTGGCGTGTGATTTTCCAATGTAAAGGAGGGAAGCGATGTGTCAGGGGGGAGCAAGGGAGCCAGAGACAGGGCCACCTTGGTGACTGCTGCTGCTGCTAAGGATCAGTGTTGAGGTGTTAATGATTTATTATTATTTATTTTTTTTTATATCGAGGATAATGGGATAAGCACTTGTGTGCTTTTTTCATCCAGTCCCGTATGTATGCAGTAGTGTAAATATTGTCATCTGTTCCCACCGGCAACAATGGCCTACTCTTACGAAAAGCGAAAAAGGATTTAACGTGTGTGCAAGATGTTCTGCGTGCGTTCGCACACGGGGCCTCGGTTTACAGTCTCATCCAAAAGACTTTTGGAGAGAGTGGAGTCAGCACTGATGTTAACTCCAGGGGAAAAATCTCCAACGAGAATCGAACTCCGGTCGTCAAATTGCCAGCGCAATGTTCTGACCACTAGGCTATCCCGTCCCGCTCTGTGTGTGTGTGTGTGTGTGTGTGTGTGTGTGTGTGTGTGTTGTGTGTGTGTGTGTGTGTGTGTGTGTGTGTGTGTGTGTGTGTGTGTGCAGGGAATGAGGGAATGAAGAGTGAAATGTCATAGGTATTTTCGGTTACATAGGCAAAGTCCACATTTTAGATGGTTCTTGCTTTATTCCACACCTTTAAAAATGAACAGTGAAGCTGGCTGACACACAAAGTTTCTAGAACTTTCGGCAGTCTCTGTCTTTACATTCTTAGCATGCACGAAAAGTTGTTTTTTATGCTTGTCGAATATTCCCATTGGACTGAAGTTCTTCTGATCTCTGTCCCCCCCCCCCCCCCCTCTCTCTCTCTCTCTCCTCTCTCTCTCTTCTCTCTCTCTCTCTCTCTCTCTCTCTCTCTCTCTCTCTCTCTGGAATGCAGTATTCCTGCTCAATATATTCAGTTGGTTTCTAGTTACGTGACAGCCCTTCATGGTGGCTCAATGTGGTGGTCTGGTTTTACTTTGTATTTCTGCATTTCTTTGGCTAGATCAAGTCTTCTAAGCGCCATATTGCTTTGAAATTTTCTTTCGTGTATGGAGAATGGAATGAGTAGATGTGGGATGGGTGGGGTTGTTGTTTTTCTATTTCTAGGTTTTCTTTTCTTTGTTTCACCTTGATGCAGGTTTTTGAAATATTTGGAAAATGATTTCAGTCTTAGGCATGAGCTGAAGTGCAACCAAATATTGATGAAAATCTGCATTATACATACAGGAACACCAAGGAATAGCGCAGGAAATTGATTTTCAGCACTAAAAGTCATAGGACTAGAAACAAAGTTGACACTTAACCTGAAAACATTATCCTTTCGATCATTTCGAAACTTTTTTCATGCCATAAGCCATCTATTTGTTATTGCTCTCAATATGTGTAAGTGTGTCATTCACATTTTCTAAATAAAGTCATATCTACACCACCTTCTGATGTCTGCTATCACACATTTTCTGAATAAAAATCTGTCTACACCACCTTCTGATGTCTGCTATCACCTCCTTCATAACTTTACTGTCGTCTTTTACCGTCCTTCCTTCCCCATGTCTTCCTTCCAGTCCAGTTAGTTTTTGAAAGCTGTCCTCACTAGCAGTGAGAGTATCGATTGGACAAATAAAGGACATCAGTCTTTGGGGACTTTACGGCCAGCAGCGTTGCGAAGAAAGGATATAATTGGCGTAGCCGTGTTTTAAAACTACAGGGAAACGAAAGGATCGTACAAGCAGAGGGAAACTGAGCTGCGACACATAAGGACTTTATCGTTTGCCATCACGGGGCATGTGAATTGCCATGATCCGGGGTTCAGATCGGTGTTAATGTTCTTTTTGTTTTCTTTTGTCACCTTTTTTGTTGTTCTGTGCTCTAGTTCTGCTCTGCTGTTCAACACCAGGATGCTGGCTGTCATTCTGATCACAACCCGTGACTATGGAGGTTGTAATAATAGAGCTATCATCCCACTAATGAAAACTGGAGATACAAACTGGAGAGTTATTACCTTCATGAATACTGAACCTTTGCGATAAAACTGGGGAGCTATTGGTTCCTTGGCTCTTAAAACTTTAGATGAAGTTGGAGAGCTATCGTCTTTGTGAATATTGAAACTTGAGGTTTTCTATTCATTTATTCGTGGGTTTGGGGGGGGGGGGGTTGTTCCTCAGCTAGAGCTTTGAGGTTCGCCAATGATGATATTTTGTGTATGTGCTCGTTTGACCACCATCAAGGTAGTCATATTCCGACTGTGGGGAGAAACTTGAGACGACACTGGAGAACTATCATCTAAATGAACATTGAAACATAAGATAAAATTGGACTGCCATCGTTTACTGACTTTAAGCTTAAGATCACACTGGATAGCCATTTTGCAAATTTTAGTCTAAAGATATCTTTTTATTTTTATTTTATTTTTTATATCGAGGATAATGGAATAAGAACTCATGAGCGTTTTTAAAATCCAGTCCCTGTGTGTATGCAGTTTCGTAAATTTGTCATCTGTTCCCATCAGCACACAATGGCCTACTCTTTCGAAAAGTGGAACAGGGTTTAACGTGTGCGCAAGATGTTCTGCGTGCGTTCGCACACAGGGCCTCGGTTTACAGTCTCATCCGAAAGACTTTTGGGGAGAGTGGAGTCTGCACTGATTTTAACTCCAGGGGAAAATATCCCCTTGAACGGGAATCGAACCCGGGTCGTCAGATTGCAAGCGCAATGTTCTAACCACTAGGCTATCCCGTTCCCCCAGGAGTTTACTGTTTAGTACTGTGTTCTTGCTTGTTCAATAAGTATGTCACCTCGTCCACAGTTCCCCCACCCCTCTCCCTCTCTCCTCCTCCCCTCCTCCTTTTCCTCTTCTTCCTCCTCCTCGTCTTCCTTCTCCTCCTTCTCCCCCTCCTCCTCATTCTCCTCCTTCCTCCTTCTCCTCCTCATCCCTCGTCTCCTCTTTCTCCTCCTCCTCCTTCTCCTCCTCATTCCCTCGTCTCCTCTTTCTCCTCCTCCTCCTTCTCCTCCTCATCCTTCGTCTCCTCTTTCTCCTCCTCCTCCTTCTCCTCCTCCTCCTTCGTCTCCTCTTTCTCCTCCTCCTCCTTCTCCTCCTCATCCCTCGTCTCCTCTTTCTCCTCTCTCCTCCTCCTTCTCCTCCTCCTCCTTCGTCTCCTCACCCTCGTCCACACTTTCGTACACTTCCTTTCTCTCCTCGAATCGTTGGGACGTTCCTTGTTTGTGAGGATCGGGGGGGGGGGGGGGGGGTCGATTAAAGATTTAATCGTGGACTGTCCTGTCTCCCTTTCCTGTGAATTTTTACGAAAGTTTGTGGCAGTTTTTATCTTATATGGCCTTCAACATCGTTTTTGTTTGGTGGGTTTTAAAAAATAATTGTTTTGTCTTGCTCTGATAGTTTGTTGTTGTTGTGCTGTTGCCATGTTAGTGTTGTAGATTTGTTGTTGTTGTTCTTTTGATGTTCTTGTTGTTGTTGTTCTTTTGTTGTTCTTGTTGTTGTTCTTGTTCTTTTCTTCTTCTCTTGCATTCTGTCTTCTTTGTTCTTCTTCTTCTTCTTATTTCTTCTTCTTCTTCTTCTTTGATTTTCTTCGTCTTTTTGCATTCTTTTAGCATCTCTTCTTCTTCTTCTTTGCATTCTTCTTCTTTGCATTTCTTCTTCTTGCTTCTTCTTCTTTGCATTCTTCTTCTTCTTTTCTTCTTCGTCTTCTTCTTCTTCTTCGTTTCTTCTCTTCTTCGTCTTCTTTGCATTCTTCTTGCTTCTTCTTCTTCTTCTTCTTTCATTCTTCTTCTTTGCATTCTCCTACTCACTGTTGTCGTCGTCTTCTCCTGTTTCTTCTTCTTCTTTTCTTCTTCTTCTTCCTCTTCTATGTATTCTTCTTTTTCTTCTTCTTCTTCTTCTTCTTCTTCTTCTTCTTCTTTATTTTCACTGTCTTCTCCTCCTCCTCTCCTCTCTCTTTCATCCTCTTCTTTTACTCTTCATATTTCTTTTATCTTCTCCTCCTTCTTTTCTTCTTCCCGCTCCTCTATGTCTTCCTTGCTCATTCTTTTGTTTCATTTTTTATTCGTCCTTCTGTTCCCTTTTTTTCTTTAAAAAAAGTAGTGAGTAGATCGATTAAAAGAAATAAAGGCATCATACCATGGGGACCTGTATCTCCATTGTAAAGAGGGAAAATAATTGGACTGGAGACTTGTAAAAAAAAAAAATTCTGGAGAAAAAAGCGTTATGCAGTGGAAGGGCTTTAGCCCAAGAGACTAGCCACCTTGTTGTTGAATGCTTTGGATTAGAGTCTGGTCGCATGTTCCGGTTTTGCTAGCGAGTTTCTATCTTTTTGTTTGTCGTCTACTGAACTGTTCTGGGCTACCGTTCTAATCTGTAATGTGTGTCCGTTACGTAGTCCTTGACAAATATGCTGCTGCTGCTGCTGCTGCTGCTGCTGTGTTGTTGTTGTTGTTGTTGTTGTTGTTGTTGTTGTTGTTGTTGTTGTTGTTGTTGTTGTTGCTGCTGCTGCTGCTGCTGCTGCTGCTGCTGCTGCTGCTCTGTCGCTCTTCTTCTTCTTCCTTCTTCTTCTTCTTCTTCTTCTTCTTCTTCTTCTTCTTCTTCTCTCCTTCTTCTTCTCTTCTCCTCTTCTTTTCTTCCTCCTCTCCTCTTCTCTCCTCCTCCGCTCTTCTTTTCTCCTCTCTTCTCTTTTTCTCCTCTCTTCTCTCCTTTTCTTAGACTACTTCATCTAACTCATTTTCTTTTCTTCCTCCTCCTCCTTTTCCTCCTGCCTCCTTTCTTCCTTCTCCTCCTCCTTTGTCTTCTTTTGCTAGTTAACTTTGTTTCATCTTTTCTTTTCCCTCTATGCCTTTTCTTTTTAAACTTGCCACCAACTCGGTCAAAGGACTAAAGAACGACGGTGGGGACTTGTATCGCTATTGTAGAGTATGAGGACATAATTGGACTGGAGACTTTGGAGAAACATTTGTGTGTAAAAAAAAAAAAAAAAGCGTTACGTGAGTGGAAGGTCGATAACCCAGAGACATAGCCACATTCTGGTCTGCTGGTAAAGATGAGAGCTTAGTGGGGTGTTTTTTTACGTTTGCTGGTGAGTTTGAGTTTGGTGTTTTTGCTGTTGGTGGTGTCTTGTATTCTGTTTCGGCTACATAATAGTTTTTCTAAGTTTGAACTTTGTTGGTGTTACGTGATCTTTGACATGCTCTTTGTTGTTAAAACACACTCCGGAATCGTAGAAGTTTTGATTGACATATTAAAACTGTGTTCTTGTTTATGCTGAACCATGAAAATATTCACTCAGGAATGAAGTTTGATTTCTTTAATTCTGGTAAAATATCTTCACGTAATATCTATACACTAATTTCACAGCCATCTGCTCCTACATACAATGGCCTACTCCTCTAAAAGGCATAAGACATTTTTGACGTGTGCACAAGATGTTCTGATTGCGTTCACACACGAGACCTCGGTTTATAGTCTTATCCGAAGGACTTTTGGAGCAGTAAATACAGTCCTTGAGGTCCTCGAACCAGACCGTCAGATCGCGAGCACTACGCACTAACCGCTGGGCAACTGTGAGCCCCCTTATTCGTAGCTTTTGGCGGCTTCTTCCAGTTACTAGTCAAGATATACAGAGGCGAAAACATCACGGTACTTCTATTTATCTATTTGTTTTATTTATCTATTCTTTTATATCGAGGATAATGGAATAAGCAATCATATGCTTTTTCACATCCAGTCCCCGTGTGTATGCAGTTTTGTAAATGTCCTCTGTTCCCACCGGCACACGATGGCCTACTCTTACGAAAAGCGGATCAGGATTTAACGTGTGTGCAAGATGTTCTGCGTGCGTTCGCACACGGGGCCTCGGTTTATAGTCTGATCCGAAAGACTTTTGGGGGAAAGTGGAGTCAGTTTCCAGAGGAAAAATCTCCTCCAACGGGAATCGAACCTGGGTCGTCAAATTGCGAGCGCAATGTTCTGACCACTAGGCTA
>CM060335.1:35466252-35491252 GCA_030674155.1 Stramonita haemastoma | reverse complement strand
CCTCCATGTCTTCGTGGAAGGGTCTGATGATGCTGAGAAGTTTGTGCAGACATCCGATCTCGGGAAGGATCTAGAACAGGCCATCCCTACTGACCTGATCGAAAATCTTTGTGAGGTCTATGAAGGCAACGAAGAGTGGCGCTTTTGCTCCCTACATTTCTCCTGAAGTTGTTTGAGGGAGATCATGTCTATCGCGGACCTGTCTTGAATAACTCCCCTGTAGCTGATTTCAAAGGGGCAGTTTTCTTTTACGTTGGGCCTAGTGCCTGCTTGATGCCTTCATACATCGCCTTGATGTTGCCTGTGTCAGTTGTGATCTGAATCTGGGAGCAGAGCTGAAGCCCAAAATCGTTGGCGCATTGCCTGGCACACTGCTGGACTTTGCTGTGAACAGCACAGAGAACCTGGAGGTTCTGCTTGCTGGGATTGGTTTAGTATGCTGTCAGGGCGTTTCTCTTGGTCTCAGTGACTGGTGTCATTTCTTCTGAGTGGGCTTCAAACCAGTCAGCTGACTTGCTGGTCTTTTTGTCAAAGCTGGATATGGCGGCGTTGTAGACAGCATCTATGAAATGTTCCCATTGTTCTTGGGCATTCTCTGTTGGTGAGCCAGGGAGAGTATCCTCCAATGCACGCGCACAGTCCTCCACTTTTACTTGATCACGTGTTTTGCTGGTGTCGATGTGAGATCTGTCCTCCTTTCTTGTACGCTTCAGTCTCTTTGCACAGAGCTTCACATTGCTGCACACCAAAGGATGGTCAGTGTCATAATCATATGATATAATATGATATGATATGATATAATATAATATAATATAATGTAATGTAATGTAATGTAATGTAGTGTAGTGTAGTGTAGTGTAGTGTAGTGTAGTGTAGTGTAATGTAATGTAATGTAATGTAATGTAATATAATAATAATATATAATAATATAATATAATATAATATAATATATATAATATAATATAATATAATATAATTAATATATATAATATTCTAATCTAATCTAATCAAATGTATGACACGATACGATATGATATAAGGTATGATATATGATTGTTATACTATATTCTATTCTATTCTATCATATGATATGATATGATATGATATGATATGATATGATATGATATGATATGATATGATATGACGTGACGTGACGTGACGTGAGTATATGATATATGATTGATATATGATATGATATGATATGTATATATGATATGATATGATATTGTATTGTATTGTATTGTATTGTGTTGTATTGTATCATATCATATCATATCATATCATACCATACCATACCATACCATACCATATGATATCATATCATATCATATCATATCATATCATATCATATCATATCATATATCATATTATACGGGACGGGATAGCATAGTGGTCAGAACATTGCGCTCGCAATTTGACGACCCGAGTTCGATTCCCGATCGAGGTGATTTTTCCTCTGGAGTTAACATCAGTGCTGACTCCACTCTCCACAAAAGTTCTTCGGATGAGACTATAAACCGAGGCCCCGTGTGCGAACGCACGCAGAACATCTTGCGCACACGTTACATCCTGTTCCGCTTTTCGTAAGAGTAGGCCATCGTGTGCCGGTGGGAACAGATGTCACGACTTACAAAAGCTGCGTACACATGGGGACTGGACGCAAAAAAGCACACGAGTGCTTATTCCATTATCCTCGGTATAAAAAATAAAATATACAAATGAATTAAAAAAATATACTATGATGTAATATAATGTAATAAGTATCGTAATATAATACATGACAGTGTAATGTATCATATGATATGATGTAATAGCATATGACATAATAATGCAATATAACATAACATACCATTTCATAGCATAACATAATCTAATATTATATATTACAATATGAAATAGTAAGTGTGTGGAGAGAGAGGGGGAGACAGAAACAGAGACAGAGAGACAGAGATGAGACAGGGAGGGAGGGAGGGAGGGATGGAGAGAGAGAGAGAGAGAGGTGTGTGTGTGTGTGTGTGTGTGTGTGTGTGTGTGTGTGTGTGTGCATGCGTGCGTGCGTGTGTGCGTGCGTGCGTGCGTGCGTGCGTGCGTGCGTGCGTGCGTACGTGCGTGCGTGTGTGTGAGTGTGTGTCCTTAATTAACTCTCCTCCCCTTCCTTCTCTTTCTCTTTTTTCTGATTAATATTCTTTGGGCGAAAACTTCTGACCGTTTAACACTGACAACAAGAGCCTGTTATGATCACAAGGCACAGGCAGTGGGATGAACTGGGGATCAATTAACCCAGGTGAGAGGCAGGCTGGAGCGTGTTGACTCGTATAACAGGAAAATGTTGTTTTTAAAAAATCACCAAGCCCTCTGTGTGTGTGTGTGTGTGTGTGTGTGTGTGTGTGTGTGTGTGTGTGTGTGTGTGTGTGTGTGTGTGTGTGTGTGTGTGTGTGTGTGTGTCTGTCTGTCTGTCTGTCTGTCTATCTGTCTATGTATGTCTGTTTGTCTGTTTATCTGCTTGTATGTCTGTCTGTTGCCAGTTTTGGAAGAGCGAGAGAGGGAGAGAGAGATGGGGGAGAGAGAGGGAAAGGGAGAGAGTGAAATAGAGAGAGAGAGAATCTTTTATTCTTTTATTTCGATGGTAATGAATGAAGTACTCATGTATTTTTTTTTACATCCAGTCCAGAGAAATAGACAGACAGACAGACAGAGACAGACAGAGACAGACAGAGACAGAGTCAGAGACAGAAACAGACAGACAGAGACAGAAAAACAGACAGGCAGACAGAAAGACAGACGGACAGACAGGCAGACAAAGACAGAGAGAGACGCAGCGAAGGAGAGTTGCAGGAATTGCGTTGTTGTCAATAAATTGCCGGTAGAAGTAAGAGCTCAGTTAGACGGCACCCTCTACAAGAAGCTAGCTGTCTGTCTTGCCTGTTTGTGACCCTGCTACAGGGAACAGCGCTGAAGAGGGGGACAGGTTGGCATTAGCGGAGAGTGTCTTTGAAATCAGGATAAACTATTTATTTGTTTACTTTTTTATTTATTCATTTATTTATTTATTCATTCATTCATTCATCTACTTATTTATTTGTTCTTTTATATCAATGATAATGGAATAAGCACTCGTGTGCTTTTTTTTTTTATTTACATCCAGTCGCCGTATGTATACAGTTTTTGTAAATCTTGTCATCTGTTCCGACTGACACACAGTGGCCCACTCTTCCAAAAAGCGGAACAGGATTTAACGAGCGCGGAAGATGTTCTGCGTGCGTTCGCACACGGGACCTTGGTTTATAGTCTCATCCAAAGGACTACGATTCATAGAGGGGATTTTCTGTACATTCACATCTGATTAGAAAACCATTATTTTTTTCTTCAGTTTGTTTGTTTATTTATTTCTCTCTAAAATAAGGGCCCACGGTTAGTCTGTAGACTATCTCTCTAGACGTGAGTAAAGTCTCTCGCAGCCATTGTAAATGAAGAGATAACACCGTGTCGACTGTACCTAAATGTAGATAAAAAGAAGGACACAGAGGTAACTCTCTCTTATCTTTGCCTAAAAAGTCATTCAACAGAAAAGCACATTCTTGCTACCTAATCATGAACTTTACAATATTCAACTATGGTTATATGCAATAACTTTGAAACTGGTGAGCCAGAAATTATGCAAACAAACAAAACAGTTGACTCCTTTTTAAAGTCAGTCATTTAAAAAAAATTCTCCTTTCCTCATTCTTATTCTATTTCAACTTTAAAACGCACCAAGGCTATCTCTATCTATCTATCTATCTATCTATCTATCTATCTATCTATCTATCTATCTATCTATCTATCTATCTATATATCTATATATATATATACATGTACCTATCTATCTATCTATATATATATATGTACCTATCTATCTATCTATATCTATCTCAATCTATCTATCTATCTATCTATCTATCTATCTATCCCTTAGCCTGGCGACCGTGGGGGCACCCATGAAGACTTGACAACCAGTTCCCTCCATTCCTCTCTCTGTTCTGCCTTTCTCATGGTTTGTTCAAAGCTACAGACTATATAACAAACCGACAATGTAAACAACAATGATTGAAAACTATCTACCCAGATTGTAAGCTTTGCTACAAGCTACAGACAATATAACAATTTAACAATATAAACAACAGTGATTGAAAACTACCCAGATTGTAAGCTTTGCCACAAGAAATATTTTGGTACCATGCAATCCAGCTGACACCAAAAACGAAGTCTGTGTGAGTCAGGCAGGGAGGAGGGAAGAGAGGGCTAACATCAAGCAGACGATGCTTCAATCATTCCTGTCTGTTGCCATGATTGGGGGGAAGAGAGGCTCACGGGAATTATTTCGTCAATACATGCCGGGTAGAAGTGTGAGCGAGCGGAGTCAGTTCGTCCTGTCTGTAGCATCCTGTCATGTTTGTTTGGGATTAGGCTTTGAAGGGTGAGGAGAGGGGTAAAGGGGGATTATAAAAAATGAGGGTGGTGAATTATTGGCAACTTGTATTTGTAGAGATTTGCCTTTGCTCATATCTTTTCTCTCATTAGAGCAACCATTCTTCAACATCTTTGGTTTTGTCTTTTCTTTTGCTACTTTGGAACTAACATGGCAGTTTATCCACACTAGAAACCTAAGAATAAAATACACATACTTGTATCAATATTCATAAAAACAAATGAAAATAACACAATGGCAACATCTTTCTTTCTGCTTTGCCTAATAATGTTAGTCAATCTGTAGAGAAGTGCACGTGTCTACGCAAATTATTAACCTTATACTCCTCAATGTTCATGAACTTTATAACTAAGATCAGTTGTCTCTGGTTATCTTTCTCGTTCTACACCAAATAAAAAATATCAGCAAGGATAAAGATTATGATACCAAGTTGATGTTGTAGCAACAATAGATACAAACTGTTTACCCAGATGATAAACTTTACCGGAAGGAATGGTTTGATACTACGCAATCCAGCTGAGACCAGAATTGAAAAGTCTGTGTGAGTCAGGCAGAGGAGGCTGAAAATGTTAACATCAAGCAGATGACGCTTCAATCAGTCGTGTCTGTTGCCAAGATTAGGGGAAGAAAGCCTGGCTGGAACTGCTTGGGCAATAAACTGTTAGTGGAAGTAATAGCCAAGTTAGTTGCTTTGTCTGCAAGTTGCTGTCTTGCTTGTCTGAAATTGGCCCAGAGGGGATAGAGATGGCTCGGGGTTAGGAGCGGTAGTGAAAACGGGAAAGGAAAGGTCAGTGCGAGTGGCGGGTTCCTTTGAAGTCATGATGACTATTTTACAGTAACGTAATTTCCTCTACATTTTTTTTGTTTAGAAAACTGATATGTCTTTGGAGTAGCATTGTCCTTTTCCTGTCCGAAGCAAATGTTAAGTCTGCGCATGAAACCTGCTGACTTTTGTCATATATGCATATAAAACATCAGCCGAGAATAAAGTTTCGTGCTTAGGCACCTCTCTCTTCTTCACCTAAAAAAATCAGCCACACTATAAATAAAGGGTGTGTTTGGCTGAGCAGCTACTGAATCCTACATGGTTTTATGCACATATATATAACAAACCCTATTCCCTATTCTGATTAAGTAAAAAGAAAAAAATCCCATACGAGATAGCTGACTTTTGTTATTCCGAATCATAGTCTAAGAATCTAGGTCATGTTCTTGTTTTTTTTTTTTTTTTCGTATATAAAATCAAAATACTCAAAGCTAAAGATCTCATAACAAGTTAGACAAAAGTGAAACTAGAATAAGAAAGAGTTCTGCAGGGGAAAAAATGTAGCCTTCCTCATAAAAAGAAACATAAACTGATGGCAAGCAATGCAGCTGAGACCATGAAGAGAAGTCTGTGTGCGTTTGAATAGCAGTGACTGAAAGGGATCAAGCAGATGCAATGATGCTTTAATCAATCCTGTCTCTCGCCATGATTGAGGGGGGGGGTCAGAGGAGGTCTATGGAATTGCTTCATCAATAAACTACTGATGGGAAGGAGAGCCAAGTTAGGTTAGTTTATCGGCAAGAAACTGCCTCCCTTGTTTGTCGTCTGGTTGAAGGGAAGAGGGCAGCAATGAATAAGGAGAGAGGGAGTGGCGTGAATGGATGATTCTTTTGAAGTCAGGACGTCTATAGCGACAACAATGTTTTGGAAAGGTGCCTATTTTGTTTTTTCCTCTTTGAATAGAAAACCAGTCTTTTTTCCATATTGGACTTTTTATTCTTAATTTTTCATATCTGGAATAACCACTACAGTTAGTCTGTTCAAGAAAGCTATAACTGAAACGCAAACACTTGTGTCGAATGTACTTAAATGTGAATGAAACATGCTGAAGTGGCAACAACTTTTCATTGTCTAAAAAAAAAGCCTCCCAGTCTATTTAAAAAAAGCACATTTATTTTTTTCCAAGCAAATTGTGAACCTTGAAATGTTCAATGCTCATGCATGCACTGAATCTTAACAGGTGAGCTAAAAATTGTAAAAAGTAATACAGTTAGAGTCCATTTCTTTTATGTTATTATTCTTCAGACTTGCCTCCTGTCTTTGTTCTTATTTGATATCAAATCAAAATGTCACCAAAGTCACAAGCATAACAACTGACAATGTAACAACATAAATGAAAACCATATACCCAAAGTTCAAATTTACCAAGACGAACGAACTGATACCCAACCAACACAGCTCAGACCAAAAAATTAAGAGAGAGAGAGAGAGAGAGAGAGAGAGAGAGAGAGAGAGAGAGAGAGAGAGAGAGAGAGAGAGAGAGAGAGAGAGTGTGTGTATGTATGTGTGTGTGTTTACCTGCATATTCGAGTGTGTGTGTGTTGTGTGTGTGTGTTGTGTGTGTGTGTGTGTGTGTGTGTGTGTGTGTGTGTGTGTGTGTGTGTGTGTGTGTGCCTGCATATTCGTTGTGTGTGTGTGTGTGTGTGTGTGTGTGTGTGTGTGTGTGTGTGTGTGTGTGTGCCTGCATATTCGTGTGTGTGGTGTGTGTGTGTGTGTGTGTGTGTGTGTGTGTGTGTGTGTGTGTGTGTGTGTGTGTGTGTGTGTGTGTGTGTGTGTGTGTGTGTGTGCCTGCATATTCGTGTGTGTTGTGTGTATGTGAGCGTGTGCATATGTGTGTGTGTGCTTGTGTGTGTGTTTGTGTGTATGGTGTGTTTGTGTGCGTGTGTGTGACAGAGAGAGAGAGACAGAGAGAAAGAGAGGGAGAGAGAGACAGAGAGACAGAGACAGAGAGAGAGAGGCAACGATGGCTGAAAAGGGTTAACATCAAGCAGATGACGCTTCAACTATTCCCCCGTGTTGCCCAGATTGGGGGAAAGAGAGGCCCAGAGGAATTGCTCTTCAGCAAATTGCTGGGGGAAGAAAGAGGCAAGTCGGGTCAGTGTGTCTGCTAGAGGCTGTCCTGCTGGTCTGTGATCTGCCTGAAAGGGGAAAGAGGCAGGGGCAGCAGTGAAAAGAGGAGAGGTTCGCATGGGTGGAGAGGGCTTTTTTGAGTCATAGCCACTGTGTTGTATGAGGATTACTTTGCATCGTTTTCTGGTTTTAAAAAGATTTTATTTTATTTTATTTATGTATTTATTTGTTTGTTTATTCCTTTATATCGAGGATAATGGAGTAAGCACTCGTGTGCTTTTTTTTACATCCAGTCCCCGTGTATATGCAGTTTTTGTAAATCTTGTCACCTGTTCCCACAGGCACACAATGGACTACTCTTACGAAAAGCGGAACAGGATTTAACATGTGCGCAAGATGTTCTGCGTGCGTTCGCACACGGGACCTCGGTTTATAGTCTCATTCGAAGAATTTTGAGGGGAGTGGAGTCGGCTCTGATGTAAACTCCAGGAGAAAAATCCCCTCGAACGGGAATCGGACTCGGGTTGTCAAATTGCGAGCGCAATGTTCTGACCACTAGGCTATCCCCGTCCCCTATGTGTTTGAAAAGAGGAGTGGTTGGCATGGGTGGAGGACTGTTTGGAGTTATAGCCACTGTGTTATATGAGGATTACTTTGCATCGTTTTCTGGTTTTTTAAATGATTGTTTTCGTCTGTCGTGTCCTCTTCTGGGGTTTTGTTATACCTAGAACACACATCTTACACACGAAAAACTTGTAAATTAATGAAAAGTATGCATTTGGGGTTTTATCTACCTAACTATCGATGTATGTATGTATGTATGTATGTATGTATGTATGTATGTATGTATGTATGTAGGTAGGTAGGTAGGTAGGTAGGTAGGTAGGTAGGTAGGTAGGTAGGTAGGTAGGTAGGTAGGTAGGTAGGTAGGGATGGATGGATGGATGGATGGATGGATGGATGGAGGAATGGATGGATGGATGGATGGATGGATGGATGGATGGATGGATGTCTCTCTCTCTCTCTCTCTCTCTCTCTCTCTCTCTCTCTCTCTCTCTCTCTCCTCTCTCTCTCTCTCTCTCTCTGTCTGTCTCAGACAGACAGACAGACAGACAGACAGACAGACAGACAGACAGACACAGGCAAACTTTTGCCGAGTAGCACTTTCATGCAGCCTGATCTCAGACTAGTACTCCCATCAGGCAATACTTTGGCAAAACAGTCCTGTGTACTGGCTGTGTGATTTAATTTTCTACTCTCAAAGCTCCCCACAGGCCTACACCCCACCCCACCCCTTTGCCTGCAATATCCGCAAAGAATCCACAGTTGTGTTCAGATCGTAATGTGGTTTGGAAGTCTGCAAGTTTTTACCTCTTTTTTTTGGACATCCATACTGCTTTCTGATTTCATTTTTTGAACTGTGCTAGTCACCCGCTATCATTGTTGCAAGTGTGTGGGATTGTGTGTGTGTGGGATTGTGTGGTGTGTGTGTGTGTGTGTCTGTGGGGGGGGGGGGGTGGTGTGTGTGTCTGTGGGTGTGTGTGTGTGTGTGTCTGTGGGTGGGTGGGTGGGTGTGTGGGGGTGGGTGGGTGGGTGTGTGGGTGGGTGGGTGTGCGTGCGTGCGTGCGTGTGTGTGTATAAGTAAGTAAGTAAGTAAGTAAGTAAGTAAGTAAGTAAGTAAGTAAGTAAGTTAAGTTAGTCTTCAATTTTAACGTCTTTCCACTTTAAGTGATACCAGACGACCCTAAGGTAGGAACCTAGAGAGGTTAGAGAGAGAGAGAGATACTGTGAGGGGGGGGGGGGGGGGGGGGTGTGTGCGGTGCGTGTGTGTCGCGTGCGCGTGCGTCGCGCGCGCGCGCGTGTGTTAGTGTGCATGTTCATGTGTTTGTTTGATAAATAGTAACAGCAAATGAAAACGTATTCTTTACATTGACAGATCAAGAAAAAATTTTAACGTAAAGATCCCCAAAAGAATTACAAGAACTACAATAAATGCCCTATAGGACTTAACAACAAACCTTTAGCAATGTGAACCGTTAGATTTACATTGTTCAAAACATCGTCAATTGAATTCTCAGAAAAGGCAGGGAGATAAGGTTTTAAAGTGCTACATTTAAGCATAATATGGGTATTTGAAATATATTCACCACATAAGCATTTAACATCCTTGTTGAATTTTGTCATGAAACCTTTTAATCTTACCCTCAAAAAGAATGCCTTGAGTTGTCTTTCTTTGACAGCATTTGTATGTATGTATGTGTGTATGTATGTATGTATGTATGTATGTATGTATGTATGTATGTATGTATGTATGTATGTATGTGTGTGTGTGTGCATGAGTGCGTGCGTGCGTCTACGTGTGTGTGTGTGTGTGTGTGTGTGTGTGTGTGTGTGTGGTGTGTGTGTGTGTGTGTGTGTGTGTGTGTGTGTGTGTGAGTGAGTGAGTGAGTGAGTGAGTGAGTGAGTGAGTGTGTGCGCGTGTGTGTGCGTCCATGTGTGTGTGTGTGTGTGTGTGTGTGTGTGTGTGTGTGTGTGTGTGTGTGTGTGTGTGTTGTGTGTGTGTGTGTGTGTGTGTGTGTATGTGTGTGTGTTCCTTGGATAGAGCTCCATAGCTCACCATCAGTGATATTTGCGTATGCGGCCGTTTGTGCCCACCACTTAGGTATCCACATTCCGACTATGGGGAGCCTGGAGACAAGTCTGTATACATAAACTTCTGAATATACTTTGCGCCTGTTTTGGAAAATTTGCTGTGAAAGTACACTCTAATAGGCAAACAAATGTTATTATATTACATGACATATCCTGTAGCTTTCTCGACAGTAGGAGCACTATGGCTGTATCAGTCGACAACTAGCCTTCTGCTGATACACCTGTCTTCTGCATATACTCAAATAGGCGCACAAATGTTATAACATTACATGACATATCCTGTAGCTTTCTCGCCCGTAGGAGCACTCTGGATGTATCACTCGATAACTAGTCTTCTGCTGATACACCTGTCTTCTGCCTCTCTCGCAGTGCTTTATTCACTCAGTCTCAGGCCTGTCCAGCCCCTGAGATGGTGTCCCCCTTCCCATCTCTTTCTTTATCTTCCTCTCATCCTCCCTCTTCGTAGGCCATTGTATGCCGGTGGGAACATGACAAGGTTTACAAAACTGAAACACACGGGGACTGGATGTAAAAAAAGCACACGAATGCTTATTCCATCACTCTCGATATAAAAGAATAAATAAAATAATTTTTTAGCACTGTGCCTTGCGGAACTGTCTTATCGAGCCCTTTTGATTGTGAGACTGTGACCGTATTCACTTCAAACATTTGCAAATTGAAAAAAAAAAAAGATTCATACCTAAAAACCAAAAAAAAAAGCCTGAATGAAGATTTATGACAAATTTTAACAAAACTGAGAGTGTGGGAAAAAAATAATATGGACATTTTAGTATTGCAAAGTTGATTTTTTGTGATAAATGTGCTATACAGTTCAAAAAGATTTATAGAGAAATAAAGAAGAAGAAAAAAGAGAGCTGATGAATACTATGTTGCTGCTTTCAGTAGACCGCTTTCCTGGTCTCCTCTCGGTAACTGTCAGCACCAAAGCTGTCAGTTAGCTATCAATTCCAATCAAAGGAACCGCCCGTCATATCAGATTCTTCTTCATAGCTTATTGAATAGCGGCAGGGTGGCAGGGTTTCCCGGGCCTGTGATGAAATTACTGAGATGTGTCTCTGAACCGCTGAAGCGAACGGTCTGTCGGCTACATTTCTCTCTGACTCTGTGTGTGTGTGTGTGTGTGTGTGTGTGTGTGTGTGTGTGTGTGTGTGTGTGTGTGTGTGTGTGTGTGTGTGTCTGTGTCTGTGTCTGTGTCTGTGTGTGTGTGTGTGTGTGTGTTCTCTCTCTCTCTCTCTCTCTCTCCTCCTCTCTCTCTCTCTCCTCTCTCTCTCTCTCTCTCTCTCTCTCTCTCTCTCTCTCTCTCCTCTCTCTCTCTCCTCTCTCTCTCTCTCTTGTTTTGGTTCATATGTTGAATTTGAAATTGTATTCTTGACACCTAAAGAAGGGCAGTATTTTTTGTTGGTTTCTTGTTGGTTTTTTGGTTTCATTTTGGGTTTTTTTTTAATTTGTTTTGTTTGGGTCTTTTTTCCTTATATTATGCTACGTCTTTTCGGACTTTAAAAAAGAATCATTTTATTAACACAAATTGGAACATGCTGTTTCGATATTTTATGGGGTGTTACATCTTCATGTTGTTGATTTGTTGGAAATTGTGTTTGTTTTTCTTAGTTTTTTGTTTGTATGTGTTTTTTTTTTTTTTTTATTATATTGTTTTAAAGTAAGGAAGATTTGTGAAAATGTTTTGAAATATATCAGTTTTTTGCTTGGGTTCCTCTCTTCTCTGTTGTCTCCTCTCTGTTTTAATCTATCTGATTTCTTTAATTGTAATCAGTGTATCTGTCTTGACATTGATATTCGGGTCATTTGGGGATTGTGTGTTTGTTGAATACATATCTATCTCTCTTGTTTAAATGATTATCAATGTATCTAGTTGGGGATTCTGTGTTTGTTTAAGACATTCCTATATCCTTTCTTTAGATAATAGGTTAAACTTTGGTGGTGATGGTGTGGTGTTTTATGAGGGAGGGTGTTGCTATCATTTTTTTTTTTTTGGGGGGGGGGTTGGCTTTGGATTTTTCTTGGTCTCTTCTGTTTTGTTTTGGGGATTTTTGTGAGTTGTTTTGAAAGTCCCTAATCAGAGCAAGGGCCGGATGAAAAAAATTGGTGAATGCGTATCTGTTACCCTTGAAAAACAAAGATTATAAAAAGAATAAAGACTCTCTCTCTCACTGAAGATATGTATTCAAGACAAGAGTGGGATGTAAAAAAAGCTTGTTACTATGTAGGCCTACCATTTAACTTTGGAAATAAAGATTATTAATCTCTTCTCTCTCTCTCTCTCTCCTCTCTCTCTCTCTCTCTCTCTCTTCTCTCTCTCTCTCTCTCTCTCTCTCCTCTCTCTCTCTCTCTCTCTCTCTGCTTATGTTACCCTTGAAAAATAAAGATTATAAAAAGAATAAAGATTCTCTATCTCTCTCTCTCTCTCTCTCTCTCTCTCTCTCTCTCTCTCTCTCATCTCCTCTCTCCTCTCTCTCTCTCTCTCTCTCCTCTCTCTCTGGTGTGGGAACAGATGACAATATTTACACAACTCCATACACACGGGACTGGATGAAAAAAAAGCACATGAGTGCTTACCCCATTATCCTCGATATAAAAGAATAAAATAAAAATAAAATGAATAAATAAAAGATATAAAATTCTCTCTCTCTCTCTCTCTCTCTCTCTCTCTCTCTCTCTCTCTCTCTCTCTCTCTCTCTCTCTCTCTCTCTCTCTCTCTCTCTCTCCTCTAGGCTCCAACCCCCCCTCTATCCAATCGTCCCCCCCCCTCTATGTCTGTAGGTCTGGAAGCGTGAAGCTATAAATTAATTTGTAAGGGAAGCTGGCGGACAGTAGTGTTTGGTCAGACCAACTTTCCCCTACATTGTCTCCTGTTGCCTGTCTCCTTAACTCGCTTCATTTTCCTGCATGCTGTCTTCACCTGTGTGTGTGTGTGTGTGTGTGTGTGTGTGTGTGTGTGTGTGTGTGTGTGTGTGTGTGTGTGTGTGTGTGTGTGTGTGTGTGTGTGCGAGTGTGTGTGTGTGTGTGTTTGTGCGTGTGTGCGTGTGTGTGTGTGCGAGTGTGTGTGTGTGTGTGTTTGTGCGTGTGTGTGTGTGTGTGTGTGTGTGTGTGTGAGTGCGTGTGTGTGTGCGTGTGTGTGTATGTGTGTGTATGCGTGCGTGCGTGTGTGTGTGCGTGTGTGTGCGTGCGTGTGTGCGTGCGTGCGTGTGTGTGTGTGTGTGTGTGTGTGTGTGTGTTGTGACTTCATAGTGTATTTACAGTCTGTCTTTGTTGATCACTTATTTTGTCCTCTCCTTGTGGACTTATTTTTTACTGAGCTATGTGCGGTGCAGTTTGCGTTGTAATACTCGTCTAATATTCAGTGTATGTTAGCGGTGTTAAACGCCCTTATAACGAGATACGGAAAGACTGACACAGAGACAGACAAAGATGGACATAAAAAAGGACAGGGGCATAGACAGGCAAACGGTCAAATCGAAAGAAAGAGAAGGAGGTTAACTATTGTTACGTCCAGCTGTTGAATCTGTAAAGTCAGCGTCCAGAGAAACACGACTCCTCTGACACTCTGTGAAAAGATGAATAAATATTCTGTGACAGAGCAGAGATCTGTTATCTCCTATCTCTGCACAAAACACGGTCAGAAAGTCAGGATGTAGCCGTTGAAAAAGAGGCCTGCATAAATTATACATTTCTGCGAATAATTCCTATGTAAAGAAGTGTAAGCCCACCACCCAAGGGAGACGTAGCTTACAGGTATGCCCATATTTTATAACACGATGTTTGGACAGGTCACCCAAGGAAACGCAGCTCACAGAAAAGAGGCCTGTATAAATTATACATTTCTGCGAATAGTTCCTGTGTAAAGAAGTTTAATTAAGTAACCACCCAGGGAAACGCAGCTCACGGGTATGCCCATATTTTATCACACTATGCTGCGACAGGTCTCTCATCCCATGGGAGGTAATTTTATTACAGCCCCGTTACAACCCTCCACCACCCTGAATGTACCGCGTCCCCGAGACACGCTAGGGCCTTTGGTGTTCAACCCAGTAGGGTTACCCTCTAACATTTGCCACCCGCCAGATGCGTTCCTACGCAGCCCTATCAAGTAACAAAGTGAAAATTTGTAATCTCCCACCTCTGCCCCAAAACCCTGGGTGCAACACACGGTCAGACAGAGGAGATATTGCTCTGCATTTCACCGCGCTGGGGAAGCGTATGCGAAAGTGCGGTCAAAACCTCCATCCCAGGAAACGGGGTGTCGCACAATTCACACGTATCTCCTGATTTAGAAACACGCGCTCGCTGCGACAGGGATCTGATCGCATGGGAGGTAATTTCATTACCGCCCCGTCACAATTGGAATACTGTCAATACCACAAATTAAGGCATGTTTGTTGTTGCCTGAATATAAGCCCCTTGCTGTTGTATCAAGCTCTTAAACCTTCCAATAAATCTGCCTACATATCAGATTTCTGAACGAACTAGTCGTACTGATTGTCATAAGACAACGTATTACTGTTATACAAACTATATAAGTCACTTCGTATTTCTCTGCGTGGTATAGTACAGACTGTCATAAAACAGCATATTATTGTTATACAAACTATATAAGTCACGTCAGATTTCTCTTCGTGGTATAATTCAGAACATAGCCAACAAATGTCCCACATGGAAAGACCTTGGAGAACGTAAAGCCCCAAATAACTGCATGGAATTCGGCCGGCTCTCTCCCCGGGGAGAGCACGTCGCCACAAGAGCAGCGCCACCCTTTTTTTTCATTTTCTATCTGCAGGTGTATTGATTTTGTTTCCTTATCAGAGTGGCTTTTTTCTACTAGATGTTGACAGAGACAGCTCTCTTGCCGCGAGTTCTTATACGTGCGCTAAGTTCGTGTTGCACTCGTGACCTTGCTTTATCGTCTCATCCGAGAGACTAGCACTCAGACCGCCACTCACGCTCTAGTGGACGGGGGAAAACTTTCGGGCACAAACTGGCATCGAACCATGACCCGGATTGTACCGGGACATTTCACTTTTTAGGCAGGTCCGTTGCCTCTAGAACACACCCAGCATGCAACGTGACCTGGGGGAAACATGGGCTCCGCCAAGCATCAACTTGCCCCAGACACACTGCCCCGAAAGTTTCAGAGAAATATCTCAATGACTCCTCAAGGAGTTAGGTAACAAGTCATATCAAATGAGACTACAAACTGTGGTCCTGTGTGCGAACGCATACAGAACATCTTGCGCACACGTTAAAACCTGTTCCGCTTTTCGGAAGAGTAGGCCATTGTGTGACGGTGAGAACGGATCTCAAAATTTCTGGATGAAAAAAGCCCACGAGTGCTTAATCAATTATTGTCGAAATAAAAGAATGAAAGTAAGAAGTTGAATAGACAAATAATTCATGGAAAAAAGAATCCATATCATAACAATGGACAGAATCCTCATATCCAGAGTTTGAACTATAGTCTCCTAATCCCTCACTTCTGTTCTAACTACTTGGCCAACACTCTCTCTCTCTCTCTCTCTCTCTCCTCTCTCTCTCTCTCTCTCTCTCTCTCTCTCTCTCTCTCTCTCTCACACACACACACACACACACACACACACAACACACACACACACACACACACACAAACAAACACTCACACACACACACACACACAAAAGAAGATATAAAAGAATAAAATAAAATAAACACACACACACGTACACACACACGTACACACACACGCACGCACGCACGCAGCCAGGCACCCACGCACGCACACACGCGCGCACACACACATACTCACTCACTCACTCACTCACTCACACACTCACACACACACACACACACACACACACACACACACACACACACACACACACACACACACACACACACACACACACACACACACACACACACCTCCTGTTTTGAACGTAAGAGATATTTAGCCACAGCCAGTTGTCGATGATCATCTAAAGGCAATACACCTATCTCTTTATAAGTGCCCATGGATGATGCATGGAAAGGTACACCCAAAGCTAATCGAAAACCCTTACAGTCTAATCTTGTCATTTTTTGTAATAAATATGTCCAACAAAAATAACTAAATCAAAGTTTAATAACATTTCATCTTGCCCACCATGGGAGCTTCAGAGAGCTAATTTTGACTTAAATTATTCTTCTTTAACCAAAAAAGGTAATGAAAATATTCTTAGCGCGTCAGTGAAAGAACATATACAAACTGCATATCCAGAACATCTAAAAATCTACACTGACGGCTCACTTTTGAGCGACAACGAGGCGGGAGCAGCTTTTGTAATCCCATCATTGAAAGTAGAAAGATCTTTTCATATTGGGAAAAATCGATCTATTTTTACAGCTGAATTATCTGCCATTTTGATGGCTTTATATTTTCTTCTAGATTTCCCCAAAAACATATTTCAAACGCTTTTTTGTGTTGATTCCAAGTCGGTTTTACTTGCTCTAAAAAATTCCAGTTCAAAAGTGAGACAAGATCTCGTAACTGAGATTGGACATCTGATTCATTTTCTGATGTTACGAGGCACCGGTGTTACCTTTTGCTGGATTCCTTCGCATTGTGGTATCTACTTTAATGAAATAGTTGACAAAGTAGCAAAATGTGGAGCAAAGCACACTGATGGGTCTTGCAGCATTAATGTCCCCTTATCCGTTCATGAGGGCTATAGCATGTTACAAAATGCATGTTGGAAACATTTTAAAAAGAAACAAAGTATTGGTTCTCACCAGAATGATGATGTAACCCATTTATTATCTTTTGATAAGATCAAATGCCGTAACTCTCACGAATATAGAAATGTTGTATCTCTTATCTATAGGTTCAAGCTCAATGCTTTTAGATCGAAATTTTCAAAAAAAGCAACTTGTATCTGTGGCGAAAATATTACCATAGGTCACATTCTTTTAGAATGCAGAGATTTGAAAATCTTTTTACCAGTTTACAAATACGTTTGCTAAGAGCAAATTCTAAAAGACATTTCGCTAATGAAAGAAATTGCATTGTCATTAAGACACAGTCCTATTATCAGGTTCTTATAGTATAATGTTTGTTTACTAGTTATAATAGTATAATGATGTTTACTAGTTACATGAATTGCAAAGTTAGTGTTTTAAACTGTCATTTCTTTCTTTTCATTATTCTTGTTCTATTGTTTTAATTCTTGGTTCTTATAGTTGTTTACTGCAGATAATTAGCTATGTGCCATCCCAACCCACCCAGCCCCCTCCTCTCCCCCCTCCCCTCCATACACACACTCACTCACTCATATACACTTTCCCGTCTGATATCACTATTTAGTGGAAGGACGTTAAACTGAAGAACTAACTAACTAACACACACACTCACACACACACACACACACACACACACACACGCACATGATAAACACACACACACATGCATACACAAAGACGTATACACACACGCACATACACAAAAGCACACACACACATGCATACACGCACGCATACACACATACGCACACACATAAACAATAAACACAGACATGCATACACACAGACACACAGACACACATTCACACAGACACAGACACAGACACACACACACACACACACACACACACACACACACACACACACACACACACACACACACACCTACACCTGGTATTACCTTATTTGGAGAGACGTAAAATTAAAAACTACACACACACACACACACACACACACACACACACACACACACACACACACACACACACACACACACACACACACACACAACTCCCCAGAAAGCTAAGGAAATTGAACTAAACTGCCACGCCAGAAAGAAAATTCCTTGTTCGGAGCTCAAAATTGGATCGTAAAGAAATGCGAATGTCAAGGGAAAAGAGAAGGGGAAACTGTGGGATGAACAATTTGAATTCCCATATTATATCAAACTGCGTTCAGCAACTAATTCAGGCACAGCCTTAACATTCTGCCTCAAAAGCCAGCAAGAGGCAGTATGCGTATTTTAAGAGGATACAAGTCGTTGTCTGATGATAATGCTTAATATGCAAATAGAAGTAGTAGTAATCATAAAAATGATATTTAAAAAATGAATAATAATAATAATGATAATAATGTTGATGATGATGATGATGATGATGATGATGATGATGATGATGATGATGATAAATGGAAGAAGAAGAAGAAGAAGAAGAAGAAGAAGAAGAAGAAGAAGAAGAAGAACAAGAACAAGAACAAGAAGAAGAAGAAGAAGAAGAACAACAACAACAACAACAACAACAACAGCAACAACAACAACAACAGCAACAACAACATATACTTGCTCAACATAGCAAATAAGTTACTATAATTATAGTGTAAGGCTCACCACCATGAGACTAACAAAGACCGAAGTGCAATATTGTGCACATATATAGAGTGTAAATGTGGCTACTGCATGAAGCACTACCTTTTTCCTGTGCTCTCAACTTTCTGTAGGACAGCTTGACCAAATTTTCACAAAAATCGATCCCAAAAATAATGATTTCATACCCTGTAACTGAGCGGTATAAAGCTTAGGCAGAAGATTATTTTTGCTTCACATTACAGACACTAGACTCAGAAGTATACAAAGTAAAAATTTTGGTGATAATCTGTTCATAATTTATATTAAAAAAAATAAGTGAAACTTAGAATGTGTAGGTCTACATATCCGATTTTGGCAAACTTTTTGCATGCAAAATAGAAAGACTTGACTGACCTGAAGACAGTTAAAATCCCCTTGCCTGGAAGGGATGACCTTCTTAGCTGCTTGACATTCTTCTATGCCCAGTCTGTGCTGCCTCATAGCCTTGCAAAGGTCCCTTGGAGCCAGTTTAGTTTATAGTGCATTGTTGATATGGAACACATCCGTATCCTCACACAATGAACGACAAAGCTGCCGCAGTGGCTAACAGTTATTTGAGTTTAAGATGAAAAAGCTGGCTGCCTGTTAGCATTGTTGACACGGTGGAATTCCTGCAAAAGTACTAGCAATCCCTCTTCTTTCTGTTCCAATCAGCTGCACGGCATGATGGCAGTGACTGCACACTAAACTGGATGGAATGTTGCCACCAAAAATCTTGACATCAATGATCTTGTTCCCCTTCGGTGCCTCCACACACACACGCGCGCGCGCGCGCGCGCGCGCAGAGTGGGTGCCGTGTTTTCTTCGCCACTTTCAGTTCGTTTCCTTCTCGCTGTCTGAATTTGTTACTTCTTCGCGATCAGAATTATCGCTACAGTCCCAGATCAATTTATAACAGTCCTGCCATTTCTGCTCTGACTGAGCGGAGATGTCCTGAAAATTGGTGAGTGTCACTTTTCGAACGAACACAAGCAGCAATACCGGTAGAAGCAGACGATCGCTTGGTCTTGTTTCTACACACATCACAGCACTAAATTCTCTCGTTTTCTTCTTTTTTGTGAACTGGTTCCACAAAAATCTACGCTTTCGGGCTTCCAGGGGCAGTAGTTTCTATCACTGGATATATTCCTATCAAAACAAGCACCAAGATTACAAGAAAACTCTAAACTTGAATGACAATTTTCAGGCACATCGTTTACAAGCTGCCACCTGCAACGGAAAGGAAGGGGGGGTGTTCATTATTTTCGTGCAAGAGCAGTCGTTGCAAAAATAACCATCGCGACTGACTGACTTTTTTCAGTCATCTGATCCGTGATTTTGGACGTTCTGACTGGCACCCCCTTACCCTCGTTGGGGACAAATATTTTGCTCGATTTTTTTTTTATTTAGCTAGGGGAAAATATCACATGAAAGATAAGGGATTTCTAAATACAATGACATAATTATAACATGTCCATGTATCTCGCAAATGATTTTTTCGCAAAAAATCTGGATAACTGTGCCCCTTTCTTCAGGAAGAAAAACTCCCTCTCCAAACGGACGCCTCGGTACTGGCTCGATGCAAGGCTAAAAGATCACTGTGGATCAGTGGTCTACCTGCCTAGAAAGCGAATAGTGCATGTTTTAAGACTGTGGTGGTTCAATACTAGTTTGTGCCCGAAATTTTCCCCCATCCACTAGACCGTGAATGGAGGTCTGGGTCCTAGTCTTTCAGATGAGATGATAAACTGAAGTCCCGTGTGCAATACTCATTAAGTTGCACGTAAAAGAACCCACGGCAACTATAGAGTTGACCCTGGCAAAATTCTGTTGAAAAAAAGCCCGTGTGGTAGGAAATAAACTATATAATTATGCAGATAGGAAAACAAAAAAATGTAAGGGGCACAGTGCACAAATCCAACATTACTCAGTAAGGCCTAGTCAAAAGAGCTAAATTTAGCGCGCTCCTTCGAGCTTCCTTTTATCTAGTCCACGTATGGTGCTATAATTAGCACCAGCTGGGCTGGGCTGGGCTGAGCTAGGATAATTAGCAACTGAGAGGAGTTGAAAGTGGGGAAACTTGACATATTGCTCATATAGCAGCAACACGCTCTTCTCGGGAAGAGCAGCTCGAATTTCATGCAGAGAAATCTGCCATGACTTAAAGGGGTGCACAATGCAATACGTGACGCTCCACCACGAAATGAGTCGCTTAGCACATTACCCAATTTCGCGCTAGGAGCCTTTAAAGGCAGGTGGGGGTCAAGTTGTCAATTTTGTGATTTTGATTGATTATTAAACTAGATCTGTTTATTTATCTTATAATGAAATATGAAGGTTTCATTTTTATTCCTTTTACTTTTAAATGTGTTTTGAAAATACCAAAGCCCTCATTCTGACAACCTGTTACTAAAATAAACTTGCCCGTTTCTCATTTTGTCACATCCTGCAGCCTATCATTTCAATTCGTAATAATGTTGCACAGAATTGTCCGATTTTCAATCTGTTTTTTGTGTTTGATAGCCACTTTATTGCACATTAATAACATGTCAATAACTAAAAATTGACCTCATGTGCACTCCGTCTCATTATGTGGTGGAGCGTCACAATTACAATACAATGCAATGCAATACAATACAACGGAATACAACACAATACAAAACAACACAATACAATACAATACAATACAATACAACACAATACCACACAATACAATGCAATACAACACAATACAATACAATACAATACAATACAAAACAACACAACACAACACAATACAATACAATACAATACAATACAATACAATACAATACAATACAATACAAAACAACACAACACAACACAATACAATACAATACAATACAATACAATACAATACAATACAATACAACACAACACAACACAATACAACACAATACAATACAATGCAATACAGATCACGAGGAGCTCAACACTCTTACCACTTTTCTCTCCCCCCCCTCCAACCCCCAACCTCCCCCTCCTCCCACCCACCCCCTCCCCCCTCAATTTTCCCAAGTCGGTGTCAGCGCGTGCGGAGTTTTCCCTACAGGCTACAGCCCATCTGTCAAGAAGTCCACCCAGGAGATTTTTGACGGACGGTAGAAATCGATGCTGTAGTGAGGTATCCCGGATGTACTGGGTAGTCTATCTATCTGACTGTGATTCTACTTATACGGGATTTCTGTGTGTGTGTGTGTGTGTGTGTGTGTGTGTGTGTGTGTGTGTGTGTGTGTGTGTGTGTGTGTGTGTGTGTGTGTGTGTGGTGTGTGTGTCGTGTGTGTGTCGTGTGTGTGTATGATGTGTGTGTGTGGTGTGTGTGTGTGTGTGTGTGTGTGTGGTGTGGTGTGTGTGTGTGTGTGTGTGTGTGTTGTGTGTGTGTGTGTGTGTGTGTGTGTGTGTGTGTGTGTGTGTGTGTGTGTGTGTGTTGTGTGTGGTGTGTGTGTGTGTGTGTGTGTGTGTGTGTGTGTGTGTGTGTGTGTGTGGTGTGTGTGTGTGCGTGCGTGCGTACGCGCATGAATGTGTGTACTCAGTCTGTGAACAAAAATAGCACGACTCTCAAAGATACATGCCCCTTTCAAAACTCTCACCAAATCTGACACCCTTGAGGTTTTTTAATTTTTTGCGTCGATTTCCAGGATTTGAAACCACTGTCGTTTCTGCTGTAAACAACAGATGAAATGAATCTGTGCTGCCAGGATCTATCAATTTAGCTTTTTCTTTTGTTTCCTATCACACGTTTAATCCTGTTCCGCTTTGTGTAAGAGTAGGCCATTGTGTGCCGGTAGGAACAGATGACAATATTTACAAAACTGCATACACACGGAGACTGGATGAAAAAAAAGCACATGAGTGCTTATTACATGATCCTCGATATAAAAGAATGAAATAAAATAAGAATAAAAAAAGAAAATATCAAAATTTGTGGTAAAAGGAAAAACCCTGCACCAACAAAACTCTGACGCAGCTCACAACATGGCAGTTACCCAAAAAACAAAAAGAAAGAAAATTGTGCTTTCATGGGAACAATTGTTCGACGACACGCCAAATGGTTTGGACAGCTCCGAAATGAAAATCATAAATTGCCTTGATGTCAAGAGTAGCAGACTTACAAATCAGATTATTTTGCGTACACAGCATAGGAGGACGGAGTCAGCTTTCAGACTTGCAGATCAAATTATTCTGTGTTTGCACTGTTTTACGGTGTCCACTTATATTTTATAAGGGAAGGGGTGGGTTCGGGAGGGGATAGGGCAAGAAATAAGCTGTAGAGTTGGTAAGCAGAAAAGTTCAATCAGACAGACAATAAATTACAAGTTTCAGATCTTAATATCAAATTGTGGGCCAGCAGGCTTAATTATTTGAGTAAATATTAGAGTAGCGAAAAGTCCGACATTAAATCTAGCAGCCCTCAGCAGCCTCCCTCTGTAGCAGCCCTCCCTCTGTAGCAGCCCTCCATCCCTCTGTAGCAGCCCTCCCTCTGTAGCATCCCTCCCTCCCTCTGTAGCAGCCCTCCCTCCCTCTGTAGCATCCCTCCATCCCTCTGTAGCAGCCCTCCCTCCCTCTGTAGCAGCCCTCCTCCCTCTGTAGCAGCCCTCCATCCCTCTGTAGCAGCCCTCCCTCCCTCTGTAGCAGCCCTCCCTCCCTCTGTAGCAGCCCTCCCTCCCTCTGTAGCAGCCCTCCCTCCATCTGTAGCAGCCCTCCCTCCATCTGTAGCAGCCCTCCCTCCCTCTGTAGCAGCCCTCCGTCCCTCTGTAGCAGCCCTCCGTCCCTCTGTAGCAGCCCTCCCTCCCTCTGTAGCATCCCTCCATCCCTCTGTAGCAGCCCTCCGTCCCTCTGTAGCATCCCTCCATCCCTCTGTAGCATCCCTCCCTCCCTCCTTCTATCAGTTTCTGTCTTGTGCCTCTCCTCTTACTCTTCTCTCTCCTCTCTCTCTCTCTCTCTCTCTCTCTCGCTCTCGCTCTCGCTCTCGCTCTCTCTCTCGCTCTCTCTCGCTCTCTCTCTCGCTCTCGTCTCTCTCTCTCTCTCTCTCTCTCTCTCTCTCTCTCTCTCTCTCTCTCTCTCTCTCTCTCTCTCTCTCTCTCTCTTCTGTGTCATGTCACGCCCATGTATTTCTTCATGTCATCAAGCCATCTGGTTGCCGGTCTGCCAGGGGTTCTGTAGCGGCGTTC
The DNA here is from genome assembly GCA_030674155.1 of Stramonita haemastoma. Taxonomy (NCBI): domain Eukaryota; kingdom Metazoa; phylum Mollusca; class Gastropoda; order Neogastropoda; family Muricidae; genus Stramonita; species Stramonita haemastoma. The sequence continues at coordinate 35,467,661 of CM060335.1, read as the reverse complement.
TAGGTGCCAATATGTACATGCACCTTTTGCAGATAATCTTCAATGGTCAGGGAGCTTGATTTTAACAGAACATGTGTGTACGCCGTTCTCTCTCTCTCTCTCTCTCTCCTCTCTCTCTCTCTCTCTCTCTCTCTCTCTCTCTCTCTCTCTCTCTCTCTCTCTCTCTCTCTCTCTCTCTGGGTAGCTTTAAAAGTTTAGCACAACAGTTGAAGAAACTTCTGATTTAATTTTTTCACTTTCACCTTAGTTTAACTAATCTACAACAACAAAAAATGTACACGTCCGTCTGCTGCTCTTAACTTGATTGAATGTTCAGGTGTTAATCCTGTTTCTTCAGTCTGGTACGTCTGGAGCAAATGATATCTGTTGAACAAGTCAGTGATTTCATTTTCCGGTTCCAGAGAGTTGCTTTCTCCTTGTCTCGCAGCATCTGGAGACACACTTTTCAATATCCAGAGACAGGGATTCGATTACAAGGCTGCAACTATTCCATCCTTCCCTCCCTCCCTCTCCTCCCCCCCCCCCCCTTCCGTCTGGTCTTATTTGAATAACTGGCTGGTTGGTTGTGTTTGTGTTTTAAAGAAAATGGACGAGTACAAGTTCTTATTTTAAAAGTAAACCTGAATCCTTATGTGGAGTAACTATGTGTAAAAGCAAAATGTTGGTTTTGTTCTTCATCTTAACTTTGTTCTATGCTTTGTGAATGCATAACCTCTAGTCTAGTCTTTCGGATGAGACGATAAACCGAGGTCCCGTGTGTTACACATCACTATTTAGCGCACGTAAAAGAACCCACGGGAACAAGAGGGTTGACGCTGGCAAAATCCTGTAGAAAAGAAAAGCCATTCTGATAGGGAAACAAAATACAGTTGCATGCAGGAAAAAGAAAAAAAATGGGTAGGCGCTGCACTTGTGGCGACACGCTCTTCCTGGGGAAGGAGAGCAGCCCGAATTTCACGCAGAGAAATCTGCTGTGACATAAAATGGTACAAAATACCAATACGAAATACAAATGCGGACAGATATATATCTATCTATCCCTGACTGCTGGACTTCTTTTGAAGTCTGTTCCCGAGTCTCTGAAGTTAAGAGGACTCCGTGGTTTTATCGTCCCCCGTCTAGAGGTGATCTTGTTAACTCTTTTCGTCCGAATTTTCTTTTCTTTTCTTTTTTTTTTTTTTTTCTTTTTTTTTTCTTTTTTACTTTACCCTTCTCAGTCTTCATCAGTTTTTTTTCCAGTTCCACCTTTGCTTCTTTTTTTTTGTGTGGTAGTTTTAGTTATCTGTCTGTCTGTCTGTCTGTCTGTCTGTCTGTCTGTCTGTCTGTGTATCTGTGTTCAGTCTGTCTCTCTGCTTTTTGGGGGCGTATTGATCTCCTTTTCTGTGTCTGTTTGTCTGTCTGTCTTTCTC
>CM060335.1:35446252-35461252 GCA_030674155.1 Stramonita haemastoma | reverse complement strand
TGTGTGTGTGTGTGTGTGTGTGTGTGTGTGTGTGTGTGTGTGTCTATGATTACAAGGCCGATGACTTTGAAAATAAAATTCGATTTCTTGTCGAGTTTGTTTTTATCACTATTTACAATGCTACTCATATTGAGCTCCTATGTAGCTGTCAGTCACTAAGTATGTTGGCGGTCTGTCAGTTTCTTAAATTATCTTTTTGTTTTTACTCCTATCCAAATTCAAAAACAGTTTCAGTTAGTAAAGGGGAGAATAGGAACGGGAACGGAGAGATTTGCTGGTGGTTGCCTATGATTCGAGGCATCGTCCTCGGTGCGTTGGCGAGCGTGTATATGCATGCGCTCACGACCAGACAGTTTCATTCCTTCGTATGTGGACGCTTGTCCGTTTCCCTATGATTGAAGGTGCATGTGTGTGTAATTGTGTGTATTTTAGAATATTTATTCACAACGAATGTTTACTCTTTTTTCACTTTACGTTTAAGAAAAAAAAAAGCTGTGTTTGTTTTGTGTTGGGAAATTTTGTTGTGTGTGATGAATGATACATTTTTGGAAAGCTAAGTACAAAAAACGCAACAGCAAGCAAATGAAAAAAGCTTTTGTAATTTTGTTTGGGAAAAAAAAAGTTTGAATTCGTGATATGTTTTGTATTGGAATTTTTTTTTTGATGTGAAAAATACATTTGTTGGGAAAACTAGGTACAAAACACACAAAAACCATTTCGTTCATGGCGGGTTTTTTTTATTTTTTATTTGATATGGAGTTAGCTCCCATGTAGCAGCGGCCTTTTTATGAAGTTAAGTATTAACAATGAAGGCAATAGTGTGTTTTTTGCCATGGGAGATAATTCAAAGCGTCGATGCAAACAGCTCGTATAAAAATATATATACAAAAATACTGAGTAGGATTTTAAATAAAGCATTAGGCCTTGTGTTCTTTTCCCGGAAAAGGAATTCAAAATGTGTGTGGGTGTTGACTGTTCCCTACGAAAAAGAAAACAGTATTATGCTGGGGGGGTTTTCCCCTTGGGTTTGAACTATTGTTAACATAGCCGATTTGTGATCTTTGTTTGCATCCCAAGAAGGGAAAAACGAGAGAAGAGAAGAAAGAGAGAGAAGAGAATTTTATTTGACAAAAGTTGGTAATCATGTCTTCTTTCATATCAATCCCTATAGTAACATGACGTTATGATTAGCCCCCTTTGACTGATGGGTTTGTACAATTCGAAATCCAGATAAATGTCAAACAAATATTTTCAGTTATCACATATGGAATCTGTTTGGTTCGTAGTCTGCGCGCGTTTTTCTAGAGTCTGAGAGAGAGAGGAGAGAGAGAGAGAGAGAGAGAGAGAGAGAGAGAGAGAGAGAGAGAGAGAGAGAGAGAGACAGACAGACAGACAGACAGACAGACAGACAGACAGACAGAGATGGTCATGTAGATACGTGCGGTTGAGTTCATCTGTTGGGCAGTAGGTTGTGCGAATGGACCGGACGGACCATTATCGACATCTCTATTTCTTAAAGTATTCATTCAGTTTTCTTTTTTTTTTGTTTCCCGACAAAATGTGAATAACGCTTTTGAGAAAAGACCATATGATAATTTGTATTATGCACCCAGGCTGTATTGTTTATTTACCTGTTGTTTGAAAGAGTATTATCTGAATATAATTGATTACGTATGTTTTTTTGTCAATAAACGTGTTTGCCAATTTGAGAGGTTAGAAATTGGTGGAGTCAGAAATGATTTGAATGTTCACGTTTTGATTGATTTGTTTTACCAGATTCAGCGCATATAATCTATATATTATAGATAGATAATTTTTTGGGAGGAATGACTTGTAAAAAGCGTTCAGTCAAGGGGAAACTATTCATGCCAGTTGGAGAAAATATTGACAGCAAGTTCTTTCCCTTCAACGGTTTAACTCATTAGATGCGTTGGAAGGGAGATAGTTGTTCTTGGTTGGGGTTCTTTGTTACTGTTGTTTTGGGGCTCGGGTTTGATTTGGTGGGTGGTTTTTTGTTATTTTGTTTTGTTGGGGGTTTTTTAGGGGGGAGGGGGCTGCCTCCTTTTCCCTGACATTTCTTCCCTGCTGCTCTTCCCCAGCCATACCAACGCACGCAGAACATCTTGCGCACACGTTAAATCCTGTTCCGCTTTTCGTAAGAGTAGGCCATTGTGTGCCGGTGGGAACAGATGACATTTACAAAACTGCATCCACACGGGGACTGGATGTAAAAAAGCACACGAGTGTTTATTCCATTATCTTCGATTATAAGAGAATAAACACTTTTTTTTAATACCAACGTAGGGGTCAGAAGTCCATAGAAAGCCTAACAATGTCAGGCTGCTTATGGGGCCACCAGCCGAAGAGGCCCTACGCTGTATTTGGGTCACTTAAGTGGTGCTCAGTGGTGCCTCTTCGGAGCTAACATACGCAGGGCACCATCTCCTAACCTCCCTATGGACAACAAAAATAGGCTGGCTTAGTCGCAGAGCCAGACTGGGTGAGAGACACCTACTCAGGGTGGTGACCACCACAAAGTCCCTCCAATGACCTTCTCCCATGAACCTCCAACCCCAAAGGCTTTAGACACAAACTCACCGGTAACCCAGAGTGAACATCAGTGCTGACTCCACTCCCACCAAAAGTCCTTCGGAGGAGACTATAAACCGAGGCCCCTTATGCGGACGCACGCAGAACATCTTGTGCAAAGACGTTAAAATCCTGTTCTGCTTCTCGTAAGAGTAGGCCATCGTGTGCCGGTGGGAACAGATGACAAGATTTACAAAACTGCATACACACGGGGACTGGATGCAAAAATAAAAGCACTACGTGCTTATTCCATTATCCTCAATATAAAAGAATAAAAAAAAAAAAAAAAAAAAAACCACAGGCACAGAAATGTATGGGGAACCGAAACATAGGTCACCATGAGACCATAGCAACCACAGCCAGCCACCGATTCAGAGACAGTTTTCTGGGCTGGCGGTGATGGTGGTGGTGGTGGTGGTGGTGGTGGTGATGGCGGTGATGGTGGTGGTGGTGGTTGTGCTGTTGCTGCTGCTGCTGTGCTGCTGCTGTGGTGGTGGTGGTGATGGTGGTGGTGGTGGTGGTGGTGCTGCTGCTGCTGTTACTGTTGCTGCTGTTTGGCGTTCCCCAGCTTAACACCCTGGGGATCACCCAGATTGTGCACTATGCCTTATAACTCATTACATCCAGAAATCACTGCGAAGCCAATGCTGCACACAAGATGAGAAGTTTGCGTGTATAAACTGTTTTCAAATACCTCGCCTTACGGTCAGCCATATTCTGATTGCAGATTTTTTTTTTTTTTTTTTTTTTTTTTAGTGGAGAGAAAATGCCGTTACTCTAAAAGTTTGTCGTGGGTAAACACAATCTCAGCATAACATTTTAAAAGCCCATTAGCATTCTAATGTGTGCCTCAGCTATTTGCTAACTATCAGTAACTAGTAAAGCTTTTTTTTTTCGTGCATATGCCAGTTTCTGCCAACCGACTATAAAGATCTGCGTTCTCTAGTCTATTATATTCATCTCCGTTCTATCGCCAAACAGTGCAGATCTCCAGTCTACTATCTGACTGTATAGATCTCTACTCTATCATGTAACAGTATAGATCTCTACTCTTTCATGTGACTGTGTAGATCATTACTCTATCATGTGAATGTGTAGATCATTACTCTGTCATGTAACTGATAGATCTCTACTCTATCATGTAACTGTATAAATCTCTACTCTATCATGTAACTATAGATCTCTACTCTATCATGTAACTATAGATCTCTACTCTATCATGTAACTGTATAAATCTCTACTCTATCATGTAACTATAAATCTCTACTCTATCATGTAACTATAGATCTCTACTCTATCATGTAACTATAGATCTCTACTCTATGATGTAACTATAGATCTCTACTCTATCATGTAACTATAGATCTCCACTGTATCATGTAACTATAGATCTCCACTCTATCATGTAACTATATAGATCTCTACTCTATCATGTAACTATAAATCTCCACTCTATCATGTAACTATATAGATCTCTACTCTATCATGTAACTATAGATCTCCACTGTATCATGTAACTATAGATCTCCACTCTATCATGTAACTGTATAGATCTCTACTCTATCATGTAACTATAGATCTCTACTCTATCATGTAACTATAGATCTCTACTCTATGATGTAACTGTATAAATCTCTACTCTATCATGTAACTGTATAGATCTCTACTCTTTCATGTAACTGTATAGATCTCTACTCTATCATGTAACTGTATAGATCTCTACTCTATCATGTAACTATAGATCTCTACTCTATCCTGTAACTGTATAGATCTCTACTCTATCATGTAACTATAGATCTCTACTCTATCATGTAACTATAGATCTCTACTCTATCATGTAACTGTATAGATCTCCACTCTATCATGTAACTGTATAGATCTCTACTCTATCATGTAACTGTATAGATCTCTACTCTATCATGTAACTGTATAGATCTCTACTCTATCCTGTAACTGTATAGATCTCTACTCTATCATGTAACTATAGATCTCTATCATGTAACTGTATAGATCTCTACTCTATCCTGTAACAGTATAGATCTCTACTCTATCATGTAACTGTATAGATCTCTACTCTATCATGTAACTATAGATCTCTACTCTTTCATGTAACTATAGATCTCTACTCTATCATGTAACTATAGATCTCTATCATGTAACTGTATAGATCTCTACTCTATCATGTAACTGTATAGATCTCTACTCTATCATGTAACTGTATATCTACTCTATCATGTAACTATAGATCTCTACTCTATCATGTAACTATAGATCTCTACTCTTTCATGTAACTATAGATCTCTACTCTATCCTGTAACTGTACAGATCTCTACTCTATCCTGTAACTATAGATCTCTACTCTGTCATGTAACTGTATAGATCTCTACTCTATGATGTAACTGTACACATCTCTACTCTATCATGTAACTATAGATCTCTACTCTATATTCTGTAACTGTATAAATCTCTACTCTATCATGTAAATGTGTAGATCTCCACTGTATCATGTAACTGTATAGATCTCTACTCTATCATCTAACTGTACATATCTCTAGTCTAACTAACTCATGTCTTAGAAGCCAATGCTTCCCACCCTATCATACAGACCCTAACTGTACAGCCTCCATTTCCAACCCATCACCTCGCTGTGTAGAATCCCCCCCCCCCCCCCCCCCCCTATCACGTCACTGGAGAGATTGCCAGTCCATCACCTGACAGTATGGATTTTCAATCTAGCACCTGACTGTATAGATCTCTTGTCTGTCTCTTGCCTCACCGTATAGATTTTTCAATCTGTCACTAACCCGACTGCTGCGTAGATATATCTCCAGGCCAGTCTCTCAGATCTCCGATCTATCATCTGAAAGTAATTATCGACCCCCTGATCCAGCAGCCACGTGGCTTTTTTCATGACCGTACCAGCAATGTCGTGTGTACTGCCACCATCACCACCTTCTCCCCCCCACCCCTCCCCCAACCCCACACATACACACACATACACACAACCAAACACACATACACACATACACAACACACATACACTTACCTCCCACCCACCACCCCCTACCCCTACCCCACCCCCCCCCCCCCACCACCACCACCACCACCAACCACCACCCACCCCTTCCTCCCTGACATGAAGAACAAGCCGTGTGGGACCAGTGTTGCAACCATCCGGGACCAGTGTTTCCCGGATACAAGGCTTCGCTCTCCACTGTTTGATAGTGGTAGTCATTTACGTGAACAATGCACTCTGCTGTTTAGCGGGGCGGGGAAGTGGAGCCATTTGTCTCCTGAATCATTGATCACTACTGATCAGCATTGATTTCTGTCCTTTGCTACCTGCCTGCCTGCCTTACCTGCCTGCCTGCCTTACCTGCCTGTTTCCCTTACCCTCTCTCTACCTTTATGCCACCCAAACTTAGGGACCTGGCCTGTTTGGGTTGGGCTTCTCTAGCTCTACCCTGGTTCCTAGCATCGATTGGGGTTTGCAAACATATCGACAGCATTCACCTGTAGCCCTTCAGGTATTGGTTGGGCAGCCACCTGGTCAATAAAGTGTGGGGTGGGGTGGGGGTGTGTGGGTGGGTGTGGTGGGGGGGTTGTGTGTGGTGGGTGGGGGGGGGATGGGTGGGTGTAGTGTGTGTGTGTGTGGGTGTGTGTGTGGTGTGTGTGGGGTGTGGTTTGTGTGTGTGTGTTGTGTGTGTGTGTGTGTGTGTGTGTGTGTGTGTGTGTGTGTGTGTGTGTGTGTGTGTGTGTGTGTGTGTGTGTGTGTGTGTGTGTGTGTGTGTGTGTGTGTGTGTGTGTGTGTGTGGTGTGTGTGTGTGTGTGTGGTGTGTGTGTGTGTGAGTGTGTGTGAACATCCTTCCTCTCCTCATTATCATCATCACTGTAGTCATTATCATCTTCAGATAATTCTGTCACAACCACTCCTACTCCTCTTTTCCATCACAGTGGAGCGCGCACTTCACACCACTACTACACAACAACACACACATACTATACATACACATACATACACACATACAACATACACATACATACACATACAACACATCATACATCACAACACGCCGCCGCACATACAACACACACACAGTATAATAAGTACAGATAATAAAGTAAGACAATAATACATAATAATAATAACAATAATTAATACAATACATACATACATACTATACATACATACATCAAATACATACCTACATTACACCTACACATACAACACCTCACAAACTACCAAACCTACCCACATCCAAACACACAACATCACAACTAACCCACACATCACACCACACCACACAACACACACACACACACACATACACACACACACAACACACACACACTACACACAACACACACACACACACACACACATACACACACACAACACAACCATACACACACACACACACAACACACAAAACAAAAACACACACAACACAACTACAACACATCACACACACACACACAACACACACCACAACACACACACAACACACCACAACACACCACACACCCACCACACTAACACACACACACACACACACACACACACACACAACACACACACACACACACACACACACACACACACACACACCCCACACACACACACACACACACACAAAACACACACACACACACACACACACACACACACACACACACACACACACACCACACACACACACACAAAGCAAACCCAGTCGCCAACAAGTCCTCAGGGGGCCATCACAGCAGCTAATAGATTTTTTTTCCCCTCTGTTGGTAAAGTGGAAGTAAAGGCAAAGGCAGAAATAAGCTCAACAAGATGAAGGTGTGCAGAGAAACACAAATACTCCATGAATAATTAACGCACTGTACCAGAAAACTCCATACATGGTCAACAAGGCGTGCAGGGCACACTCAATATTATATGGTCAACAGGGCGTGCAGGGCATACTCCATATATGGTCAACAGGGCGTGCAGGGCACACTCCATATATGGTCAACAGTGTGTGCAGGATTTACTCCATATATGGTCAACAGGGCGTTCGCAGGGTTTCGCCACTAATATTATGGTAAACAGGGCGTGCAGGGTATACTCCATATATGGTCAACAGGGCGTGCAGGGTATACTCCATATATGGTCAACAGGGCGTGCAGGGCATACTCCATATATGGTCAAACAGGGCGTGCAGGGTATACTCCATATGTGGTAAACAGGGCGTGCAGGGTATACTCCATATATGTTCAATGTTTTGAAAAGGGTCACGGGACCAGAAACAGTGAAAGAGCCATGGCCGCAATAAGAATAAATACTTCATGTATGGTCAACACAGGGTACAGTTGTTTTTTTAAATCCATAAATGGTAATTATGGTATATATGGAGCAAATACTCCATATCTGATCGATAAGGTGTATAAGAAATACTTCATAACTGGTCACCAAGGTGTTCTAAAACAAAAAAAGGGGGGAAAAGGAAAAAGAAGAGGTGTCCCATAACCTATGTGGTGGTAGGGAGCGAGGCATCAGAGACCTCAGCTTCTCTTTAGAGGCCAGCATGTTGAGGGCGGCGCCCATCTCCTCTCCCTCGCTGCTTTACCTTCCCTGACCCTACAGAGGCAAGTACCCATTTACAGCTGGGTGAACTGGGAGACTATACTGAAGCCAAAGCGCGCAAACAGTCACCCATCCACTGTGTAACCACGCTCGATGCTGCTTAACATTGGCTGAGTACTCTGACCACTGGGCTGTATCATCCCCCATCCACGATACAACCTAGGTACAACCTGGGCATCAAAAAGCTTTATGGAAACATCAAAAGAATGACAAAGTACCCTATTCCCTGATTATTTATACTGATTGGCCCAAGTCACGAGCGTGTTCAAAGCCCAAGTAAAACACGACTTTTAGTGGAAATGTAAAAGCTCAAGATTGTGAATATTGACAACTGTCATGTTTCCATAGAACTATTTCCCTCGGCTGTCGGATAACCTTTTTTTCCAAAGACAATTATATTGCTTTTATCCGTGTTTCCTTTCAGCTGCCAGCGTTGTGATGAATTATGTAATGTATTTATCAGGTGTTGCGGTACTATGGGAGTTTCAGACACAAGTAAAATGTCATCGGCAAATAGTCATATAAACAATCCTGTTAGTTCTGACATAACAACACCGCCATGTTGAGAGAGGGTGGGGAGGGAAATGGGGGAGAGAGAGGGGGGGGAGACACAGAGAGAGGGAGAGGGAGAGGGATAGATGGAGAGAGAGGAGGAGAAGAGAGAGAGAGAGAGAGAGAGAGAGAGAGAGAGAGAGAGAGAGAGAGAGAGAGAGAGAGAGAGAGAGAGAGAGAGAGAGAGAGAGAGAGAGAGAGAGAGAGAGAGAGGAGAGAGAGAGAGAGAGAGAGAGAGAGAGAGAGAGAGACAGACAGACAGACAGACAGACAGACAGACAGACAGACAGACAGACAGACAGACAGAGAGAAAGAGACAGAGACAGAGACACAGAGACACAGAGACACAGAGACACAGAGACACAGAGACAGAGACAGGAGACAAACACAGACACAGACAGACAGAGACAAGAGAGGGCGCTTGAAGGATTTAAAACACTGAATCTGAAAATTCAGTCATCGAAGAGGATTGTTAACTACGTCTGAAGATACCCAGATTGCTTCGGGTTAAAATATGGTTCCACAGGTAAACCCACCTGAACAGACTACAGCAGACTGGACTTTTCCATCTCTCTTCAGGGTAGATGGACATCAATACTTAGTACAAGTAGATTTTCCTCTTTTGTTTGAAATCGTTCATCATTGTTAAGGAGGCACAGCCAGGCATGATTTTAAACATTTTTTTTTTTTATACCACTTTATGTCACAGCAGATTTCTCTGCATAAAATTCGGGCTGCTCTCCCGGCCCGGGAGAGCGCGTCGCCACAAGTGCAGCGCCTACCCATTATTTTTTTCCCTCAGGGATGGTGTCTAAACACACAACACACCTGTGTGCATGCTGGTTTAATTGTACATTAGTTTCCATCTCAAAAGTACACTGTTTTAAAACCATCATAATAATAGTCAGCAGCTGTCAGCAGTGGCGACGATTTTATTTTCATCAGTTTCACAGCAAATCAATGAAGATATAAAAAATTTTAAAAAGCCAGTTTCAGAACAACATCATTGGCTGAGTCACAAATCGTTGATGCATAATTCATATTTGCCATAAGCATACAAAGCATGTAAAACGAAGTGTTTTATTTCAAACAACTAATGGATTCAGGGTGGGAGGAGGAAGGGGAGGAGGGGGGATACAGGTTTATACATAACATCATTTCTCTATTATTTAAGTTCACCACTAGAGACTGTCATCAATTAGAGACAGACAGACAGACAGACAGACAGACACAGACAGACAGACAGACAGACAGACAGACACAGACAGACAGACAGACAGACAGACAGACACAGACAGACAGACAGACAGACAGACAGACACAGACAGACAGACAGACAGACAGACAGACAGACAGACAGACAGACAGAGGAAAAGAGAGTGACAGAGAGAGAGAGACAGAGGTAGAGAGCAGAGATGGAGTCAGAAAAAGACAGAGACAGAGATACAGAGAGAGACAGAGATACAGAGAGAGACAGAGAAAGGGAGGAAGAGAGAGAGCTTCGGCCGACAGGAGAGAGTCAGAGACAGACAGAGGGAGAGACAGACAAAGAGAGACACAGAGACAGACACACTGAGAGAGAGAATAGAGAGATATATAGACAGATAGAGAGAGACAGCCACAGAGACAGAGACACAGAGAGGCAGACAGAGAGAGAGACAAAGAGACACAGAGAGAGATAGACAGACTGACAGACAGACACAGAGCCAAGGTGACAGACAGACAGAGAGAGACAGACAGACAGACAGACAGACAGAGAAAGATAGAGAAATACAAGAGACGGAGATACAGAGACAGAGGGATAGACAGAGAGAGAGAAAAGAGAGAGGCAGAGAGACAGAAATACAGTCAGAGAGAGACGAGACAGAGATACAGAGAGACTCACGCAGAGAGAGTGACAGACAGACAGAGACAGACAAAGAGAGACAAAGGGAGAGACAGAGAGATGAAGGCCGACAAGAGACAGAAAGACAGACAGAGTGATATGAAAGCCGACACGAGAGATACAGAGAGACAGACAGAGAGACAGAGACCGACAGACAGACAGAGACAAACAAACAGACAACTAGACGGAGACAAACAAACAGACAGACAGACAGAGGCAAACAGACAGACAGAGACAAACAAACAGACAGACAGACAGACAAACAGACAGATAGACAGACAGAGACAAACAAACAGACAGACAGAGACAAACAGACAGAGAAAGAGAGACAGAGAGACAAAGAGAGACAAAGAAAGAGACAGAGAGATGCAGGCCGACAGAACAGGACGGACAGACAGAGACAGAGATGTTGATAGGGTGGCCATGGTGATAACCAGCAGAACAGGTTAGACAGACAGACAGACAGAGACAGACAGACAGACAAACAGACAAACAGACAGAGACAAGAGACAGAGATGCTGATAGGGTGGCCATGGTGATAACCAGCAGAACAGGTTAGACAGACAGACAGAGACAGACAGACAGACAGAGACAGAGACATAGAAAGAGAGACAGACAGACAGAGACAGAGACATAAAAAGAGAGACAGACAGACAGAGACATAGAAAGAGAGAGAGAGAGAGACAGACAGAGACATGAGAAAGACAGACAGACAGACAGACAGAGACAAACAGACAGACAGACAGAGACAAACAGACAAACAGAGACAGACAAAGACAGGCATATACAAAGAAACAAACAGACAGAGACAGACAAACAGACAAACAGACAGAGACAAGAGACAGAGATGTTGATAAGGTGGCCATGGTGATAACCAGCAGAACAGGTTAGACAGACAGATAAACAGACAGACAGAGATAAACAAACAGACAGACAGACAAGACACAGACAGACAGGCAGACAGACAGACAGGACGGACAAGAGACAGAGATGTTGATAGGGTGGCCATGGTGATAACCGGCAGAACAGGTTAGGGGAGAAACAAGACCGCCACTCCCCCCAGCACTGATACCAACCTCCCCTCCCCTCTCCCCTCCCCTTCACCCTCCTCCGACAAACATACACACACACCCTTCCACTTCTCTCCCCTTTCCTCTCCCCCCCCCCCCACCCCGCCAAACTTCCATTTCTCTGCATCATCATCATATCATCATCATCATCATCATCATCATCATCATCATCATCATCATCATCATCATCATCATCATCATCATCATCATCATCATCAGCGCCGCCACGCGTATCACTGCTGCAGCCTCCACGGCTGCTGCTGTCTATCCCTGCATATGTGTGTGTGTGTGTGTGTGTGTGTGTGTGTGTGTGTGTGTGTGTGTGTGTGTGTGTGTGTGTGTGTGTGTGTGTGTGTGTGTGTGTGTGTGAGGGAGAGGAAGAAAGGGGAAGAGAGAGAGAGTGAGAGAGTGTGAGAGAGAGAGAAAGAGAGAGTGTGAGAGAGAGTGAGAGAGAGAGTGAGAGAAAGTGTGTGTGTGTGGGGGGGGGGGGGTTAGTATGTGTGTGTGTGTGCTAGTGTGTGTTTATGCATGTGTATTAGTGTGTGTGTGTGTTAGTGTGTGTGTGTGTCTGTGTGTTAGGGTGTGTGTGTTATAGTGTGTTAGTGTGTGTGTGTGTATTACTGCATGCGTGCGTGCGTGCGTGCACGCGCGCGCGCGCGCGCCGCGCGCGCGTGTGTGTGTGTGTGTGTGTGTGTGTGTGTGTGTGTGTGTGTGTGTGTGTGTGTGTGGTGTGTGTGTGTGTGTCTGTGTGTTAGGGTGTGTGTGTTATAGTGTGTTAGTGTGTGTGTGTGTGTTATTACTGCATGCGTGCGTGCGTGCACGCGCGCGCGCGCGCGCGCGTGTGTGTGTGTGTGTGTGTGTGTGTGTGTGTGTGTGTGTGTGTGTGTGTGTTTTGTGTGTGTGCGGAAACCATGGTGGACGGTAGTTAGTGGTGATGAAGGCTTTGTAGTGTGCTCAACAGGGGAGCACACAGCTGTGACGATGTTGCCACATGGCAATGACAATGTTGTCACAAGGCAATGACGATGCAATGACGAAGTCGTCATATGGCAATGACGATGCAATGATGAAGTTGCCACATGACAATGACGATTTTACCACATGGCAATGATGATGTCGCCAATGACGATGTTGCCATATGGCAATGGCGATGGTGCCACGTGGTATTGACGATGCAATGACGAAGTCGCCACATGGCAATAACGATGAAATGATGAAGTTGCCACATGGCAATGACGATGTCGCCGATGACGATGTTGCCACATGGCAATGACGATGTCGCCGATGACGATGTTGCCACATGGCAATGACGATGTTGCCACATGGAAATGACGAAGTTGCCAAGTAAAAATGACGATGTCGCCACGTGTCAATGACGATGGCGGCAATGACGATGTTGCCACATGGCAAGGCGTGTTGTCAGTCATGGCAGTGCCCAATCGCGGAGCACACAGCTGTGTCAAATTTGCCACATGGCAAGACAAGTTGTCTTTGCTGCCTCTGTCAGGGCTACTGTTCTCTCTCTCTGTCTCTGTCTGTCTATCTGTCTCTCTGTCTGTCTCTGTCTCTGTCTGTCTGTCTCTCTCTCTCTCTGTCTCTCTCCGTCTATGTCTGTCTGTCTGTCTGTCTGTCTGTCTGTCTGTCTGTCTGTCTGTCTGTCTGTCTGTCTCCTCTCTCTCTCTCTCTCTCTCTCCTCTCTCTCTCTCTCTCCTCTCTCTCTCTCTCTCTCTCTCTCTCTCTCTCTCTCTCTCTCTCTCGTGTCTGTCTGTCTGTCTGACTGTCTCTTTCTATCTTGATGAAGGCTGTATTCATACTTATGTTTTCAATTTTATCCTGAAATTTGATTATTATTGAGTTTGACAAATGTTATTTTAATATCTTAATGTTTTAAGTTTAGTTAGTATGTGTTTTTTTAATTATGCTGTGTTGTTATTCATTTTTGTGATTACATAGACTATTCACAGAGATTGATCAGTACAGTGTATATAAATGTGTATTTTATCTACAATGTGTAGATGTTCATTTTTATAGCTATATTGAATTTGATTTGTGTGTCACTAGTTAGTGATTCTCTCTCTCTCTCTCTCTCTCTCTCTCTCTCTCTCTCTCTCTCTCTCTCTCTCTCTCTCTCTCTCTCTCTCTCTCTCTCTCTCTCTCTCTCTCTCTCTCTCTCTCTCTCTCTCTCTCTCTCTCTCTCTCTCTCTCTCTCTCTCTCTCTCTCTCTCTTACCATCCATATTGAGAAATGTTTGTTCATATCTTGTACTCCCTTTTTGATGATTACGTGTGACGAATGTAAAGATTTTCTGTAAAATTTTAATTAATGATCGTAAAAAAAAAAAAAAAAAAAAAAAAAACCACCACTGAATAGCTTTGTCCACTACCACATAAAATATAATTAGAAACATACATTTTATGATTGTGCTCAGAAGATTGATAAGATATTAGGGTATATATGTCCCAAAATATGTGCCTTACAGCGGATAGATTCCTCTTGTGTTCCGTTCGGTTATGATTTCACTCAGAATTCAAGGCATATATTTCCTTAGAATGAAGTTTTCTTTTATGAAATGTGCGAGAACCAGTGAAAATGTGTGTGTGTGTGTGTGTGTGTGTGTGTGTGGTGTGTGTGTGTGTGTGTGTGTGTGTGTGTGTGTGTGTGTGTTTGTGTATGTGTGTGTATGTGTGTCTATATGTGTGTGTGTGTGTCTTTGTGTGTGTTTGTGTGTGCGTGTGTGTGCGTGTGTGTGTGATTGAGTGTATGTTTCTGTGTATATGTGTGTGTGTGAGAATGTGTGTGTGTGTGTGTGTGTGTGTGTGTGTGTGTGTGTGTGTGTGTGTGTGTGTGTATGTGTGTGTGTCTGTGTGTGTGTCTGTGTGTGAGTGTGTGGTGAATGTATGTAAAACATTATCCGATTGATAAAAATGTTTTGCCTATTTTGAAACATTTAGGATGTTCTATGTAAACAAAACATAACAATAATAATTTTGATTTATTTTATTTATATTTCATTGGTAGTATGTCTCCCCCCCCCCCCCCCCCCCCCCCAAATAAGGATATTAGTTTTTAAAATTTCCCCTTTTATCCAAATGTATGATTTATACACATGTATAATTTTAGACAGATGGTGGTGGATTGATGTTTTTTTGAGTTGTTTATTTCATTTTGTTCTCTTGTTTGCTCTTTATCTATTAACGCTTTCTTCTCTTCCATAATCAAATCTTTAATTGTGACTTCAGATTTTTGCTTTCTGAACGAGTGCATTTTTTTGTATTACCTTATCATATATAGTG
>CM060335.1:35423752-35431252 GCA_030674155.1 Stramonita haemastoma | reverse complement strand
ATGTCCTCAATGTCCGTTTTCTGCTGTGTTACAGACGTGACAGAGGAAACGACGACAGCGGCCAGTGGCGGAGGGGACAAGTCCATCTGGGAGGAGATCGAGGAGTTTTACTCGGACAGCAACAACATGGCCATGTACTGCGTGCTGCCCATCATCATCCTCGTCTACGGCGGCTGCAGCGCCATCTACTGCGTCTACAAGTGTCGGCGCTACTTCCGCAGGTCAGCTGGCGACAAATCCTTGTTTGTTCCATGTAGGCTACACTGTACTGTTCTCTCCCTTACGGTTAGGGTGGTAACTCTCGTGTCTAACAAAGGTCATAGCCCAATGTCTACTATGTCATTGTTAGAGTTCAGTATTTACAACATTCTTGTTATGTTATCTTGTTATCTTCTTGTTATCTTCTTCATTCTTGTTATCTTCTCTATGAGATAATAAAGTATTTTTGAATTTGAATTTTGAATTTGAATGTCCCAGCTAGAGGACGTAACTTCAGCTTGCAACATCTCTGTTATATATATATACAGCTAAAAGAACTCCGCCTCAGTTTACAACACGGTGAGAGACACTGGTCCAGAAGTGGCCAAAATCTCTTTTTTTTAGAATTAAAAATTGCTGGATACATTTATGGAGATTTCCCTGTGTGAATCTAAAGAATTCAGATCATAAAATATGTCTGTAGAAACAGGTTACTCATACTTGTTATCGATAAAAACTAAAAAAAAGGTTTAGGAGTTTAAAATATTGAGTTTTGG
The DNA here is from genome assembly GCA_030674155.1 of Stramonita haemastoma. Classification (NCBI taxonomy): domain Eukaryota; kingdom Metazoa; phylum Mollusca; class Gastropoda; order Neogastropoda; family Muricidae; genus Stramonita; species Stramonita haemastoma. Next base: position 35,430,497 of record CM060335.1, on the reverse strand, counting down.
CGGCCATATTGGATTGGTTCCATGGCAACAGTGCAGAAAACTGAGTAATTCTTTGAGTTTTAGGCTTTACAAGTGATGCTCTTTCAATATAAGGCATAACTTTTAACATGGGCTTGTAAACAAAATTTCATCAGTTTCGACCCCCATGTCCCACCTTAAAGGCCTTAGCTTCAGTCTGTAAAACCTCTGTACCAATTCTTTTTTTAAAAAAAACGCTGCAAAAAAGTTTATGTTTGTCAAGGAGACAAACACAAAAAATAACAACTGTGTAGTTGTCAGTTACCTCACAAAATGACATCTGTCTTTTAATCTTGTCAGGCGAGACAAGTAACATTTGTCTAGTGATCAGATAGGACGAACTAAAAAAAAAAAGAAAAAAAAATGTCTAGTGATCAGATGGGACTGTCTATCTATCATCTATCTATCTATCTATCTATCTATCTATCTATCTATCTACTATCTATCTATACTATCTACTCTCTCTTCTCATCTATCTTCTATCTTCTTCTTCTATCTATCTATCTCTCATCTATCTATCTATCTATCATCTATCTATCTATCGATCTATCTATCTATCTATCTATCTATCTATCTATCTATCTATCTATCTATCCCTTAGTCTGGCGACCTGGGGGCACCTCTGAAAACTTGAAAACCAGTTCCCTCCATCCCTTTTTCTGTTCTGCCTTTCTCAGGGTTTTGTTGAGTTCTAGGCCTGTCCATTCGCTGATGTTGTCCTCCCATCTCTTCTTGGTCTGCCTCTTTTTCTTCCTCCTTGGACGTGCTTTGCAGTATTGTTTTTGCAAGTCCTTTTGATCTTGTGACATGCCCCTACTGGTACAGGCATCCCGTAAGGGCATCAGATGGGACAAACACACTAAAAATTAACATTCATCTATTTGTCAGGCGAGGGAGACACAAGAGACTTCGCAATGAAGACAGTCAGTCGGTGTCGGAGGACGAAAGAAACGATTTGAACCAGGAGGGTGGCGGGACAAACCAGCCAGTGAAAACCGTCAGTGGGACCACGTGGGAGGACAACAGCGCCATCTTTTCTGACGTCAGCTACAACGTGGAGCGGAAAAAGACCCCCTTCCTTGGGACGTTCCGCTAGAACCTCAGGTACAGCAGGGAATAGTTTCGTTTGTTTGTTTTGTTGTTTGTTTGTTTGTTGTTTGTTTGTTTGTTTTGTTTGTTTGTTTGTGTGTTTTTTTGGTTTTGTTGTTTGTTTGTCGTTTGTTTGTTGTGTGTTGGTTTGTTTGCTTGTTTTGGATTTTGGGTGTTGTTTTCATTCCTTAAGCTAGAGCTTCCAAGGTTCACCTATGTGAGATTTTTATGTATGCCAACGTTTTGCCACCTTTAAGGTAGCCGCATTCTGATTTCAGGGACGGTCCTCTAAATACAACCCAGTGTGCATGTTTTTTTCGGCGATTTTTGCTTTTTGTTTGTTTGTTAGGAGGTGGTCATAATATCATCAATTCCACCGAGGCAATGCGTTACTCTTCCGACGGCAGAAAACATTTTAACATGTGCGCAAGATAGATTGCCAGCGTGCGTAAACGGTATTTCGGTTTAAAATATCTCCGAAGGACTTCAAAGGAGTAGAGTTGGTACTGATGTTAACTCTAAGGATAAAATCAAAAAAATATACAGCTCCATTGTTATATTTCGAGGATCGTGAAAAAGCATGCGTGTGCTTGTATACATCCAGTCCCAGTGTGCATGCGATTTTGTAAAATTTTGTCATCTGTCCCCACCAGCACACAATGGCCTGCTCTCCCAAAAGATGGAACAGGTTTTAACGTGTGTACAAGATATCCTGTGTGCATTCTCATACGGGACCTAGGTTGCTAGTCTTATCCAAAGGATTTTTGAAAGATTGGAGTCAGCTCTGATGTTAACTCCTGGGAGAAAATCCCCTTGTCTAGGCGCCTCGGTGATGGTTTCAACCCGGGTTCGAACCCGGCCCGTCAGTTCACGAGTGTAACGCTCTAACCACGAAGCCTCCCCGTCCCAAGGGCAATATGTGACAGTGAAATACCCTAATAATTAGTACGTATCTTAGCAGTCAATGATATACCCCCAATACAATGATCATTGACATTCAAATGATAAGTGACATACCTTAACTATTAGTGACATGATTCAAAGTGACATATCCACACACTCAGCGACATAGACAAACAATCAGTGACGTACCCTAACATTCAGTAACGTACCATAAAAATCAGTGACGCACTCTACCAGTCAGTGACATAGACAAACTATCAGTAGCGTACCTTAACAACCAGTGACCTACCATAAAAATCAGTGACGCACTCTTACCAATCAGTGACACACCTTCACATTCAGTGGCGTACCTTAAGAATCAGTGACACACTCTAACAATCAGTGACGTACCTTAATCATCAGTGACGTGCTTTAATAAAATCAGTAATCAGTGACGTACCTTAACAATCAGTGACACATGTCACCTATCAGCGACGCATGCTACTAATCACTGACCACTGAAGCACCCTAACAATCAGTGACGCACCCTAACAATCAGTGACGCACCCTAACAATCAGTGACGCACCCTAACAATCAGTGACGCACCCTAACAATCAGTGACGCACGCTAACAATCAGTGACGCACGCTATCAATCATTGACGCACCCAACAATCAGTGACGCACCCTAACAATCAGTGACGCACCCTAACAATCAGTGACGCACGCTATCAATCAGTGACGCACCTTAACAATCAGTGACGCACCCTAATCAATCAGTGACGCACCCTATCAATCAGTGACGCACCCTAACATCAGCGACTAGACAACATCTAAAGAAACAATCAGTGACATTAGGAACAATCATGACATAACAACAATCATTGACAAGAAAACAATCAAACTACCTAAAATGACAGAGAAACACAGACCCAGCACCAATCAGCGACATAGAGAACACTCTAAAATAGACACACGCTACCTATCAGACATACAGAAATCATAGAGAAAAATCAGTGACATAGAGAAACAACCATAGAGAAACAACCATAGAGAAACAACCATAGAGAAACAACCATAGAGAAACAACCATAGAGAAACAATCAGTGACTACATAGAGAAACAATCAGTGACTAGCATAGAGAAACAATTATAGAGAAATAATCAGTGACATAGAGAAACAACCATAGAGAAGCAACCATAGAGAAGCAACCATAGAGAAGCAACCATAGAGAAGCAACCATAGAGAAGCAACATAGAGAAGCAACCATAGAGAAGCAAACATAGAGAAGCAACCATAGAGAAGCAAGCATAGAGAAGCAACCATAGAGAAGCAACCATAGAGAAGCAACCATAGAGAAGCAACCATAGAGAAGCAACCATAGAGAAGCAAGCATAGAGAAGCAACCATAGAGAAGCAAGCATAGAGAAGCAACCATAAGAGAACAACCATAGAGAAGCAACCATAGAGAAGCAACCATAGAGAAGCAACCATAGAGAAACAATCAATGAATAACATAGAGAAACACTCAGTGATAGACGCACACTACCTATCAGTGACACATTAATTTTTTTTCTTTCAACGCCCTTGTTCCAGCAGCACAAGGACACGGACAAGTCTCGGTCACGTGACGGGAACTACAGTGCCGGGTCACGTGACAGCACCTCTCTGGCTCTGGAGCAGGAGCGAGACAAACTGGAGGGACGCCTGCAGGTCAAGGTCAAACCCCCTGTCCCCGTGGAGAGCAGGTTTGTGTGTGTGTGGGGTGTGGTGTGGTGTGGGTGTGGGTGTGGCATCACCTTCATTAAGCTCAAGGTCATCCATCCCCTCTGTACTGTTTTACCCTGTTTTTGGTAACCACACAAGCCTAGCCTTTCGCTGTCTGTGTGTGTCTGTCTGTCTCTGTCTCTCTGTCTGTGTGTCTGTCTGTCTGTCTCTGTCTGTCTGTCTGTCTGTCTGTCTGTCTGTCTGTCTGTCTGTCTCCCTGCCTCTCTCACACACACACACAACACACACACACGCACGCACCACACACCACACACACATACACACACTGATCATTTTTAGCGAATCAAATTTTGCATTTAACGATGATGATAAAAAGCAAATTGATGCTTATGAAATGTACCATCTGGAAAAAAGTTTTATTTTCACACACACACACACACACAACACACACACACTCACAAACACGCACACACACAACACACACACAACATCACACTAACACACTAACACACTAACTTAACACACACACACCACGCGCGCGCATACGCACACAAACACTAACACTAGCACACACACACACTAACAACACACACACACACACTAACACACACACACACAACACCCAACACACAACACACACACACACACACACACCACCAACACCACCACCACCACCACCACCACCACCACCATCACCACCACCCACCCCCCCCCACACACACACACAACATACACATTCACACTGTCACACTCTTGCATGGATCCTAATCCACCCACTCTTCTCTCCCTCTCCAGCACCGATCCCCTGAAACGACCCCCAACCTCCTCCGCACAGCCACAGCCACCCAAAGCCCTGGGGATTGTCCCCATCTCCAGCAAGAGTACCAGCGGCAGATGCACGCCTCGGGCTGTGGGACCCCCTACACCACCGCCCCTTCGACTCCAGGGCCAGCGGAGGAGCAGACACCGCGCGAAGCGGCCAAGGCAGAGAGTCCGCCTGGTCCATCCGCGAAGAGATCATGGAAAAGTACGATGCCCTGACGACCCTGGCCATGGCTAAGAAAACGGCCAACGTGCTGAGGTCCAACACTTACCAGGACAACTTGGATAACAACGGCGGTGGCGGTGGTCACCGTCCGGACACTCCTGCGCAGGAAGCCGCTAAGAAGAAGCTGATTTTATCGCTGAGTAAAAACGGTTTCTGGGGGGCTGTTTTAGGGCTCCTTTGTTTGTTTGTTTTTTTGTTCCAGTAAACTGTTTCGGGCTGTTTTGGGCTCCTTTTGTTTTTTTTTGTTCAGTAAACTGTTTCGGGCTGTTTGGCTCCTTGGGGTTTTTTGTCCAGTAACTGTTCACGGCTGTTTAGCCTTTGTTTTTTTTGTCCAGTAACCGTTCTGCTGTTTGGCTCCTTGTTTCTTTGTTTCAGTAAACGTCCAGTGCGCTTTAGCCCATTGTTTTCTTTGTCCAGTAAATGTCAGGCTCTTTAGCCCATTGTTTCTTTGTCCAGTAACCGTTGGGCTCTTTAGCCCCTTGTTTCTTTGTCCAGTAAATGTCCAGACTGTTTGGCTCATCGTTTCTTTGTCCAGTAACCGTCCAGGTTGTTTGGCTCCTTTGTTTCTTTGCCCAGTAACCGTTCTGCTGTTTGGCCTCTTGTTTCTTTGTCCAGTAAACTGTTAGGGCTGTTTGGCCCATTGTTTCTTTGTCCAGTAACCGGTCAGCTGTTTGGACCATTGTTTCTTTGTTCGGTAACGGTCGGGATAATCTTTAGCCCATGGTTTCTTTGCCCAGGAACCCTTGGGCTCTATAACCCATGGTTTCTTTGCCAAGTAAACGGCTCACCAGTAATTTTCTTTCAGAAGGGGGATGGGGTGGGGGCTGAGTTAATTGCTCTTTAATAAGGGTGGGTGTTTTTTCTTTTTAATTTCTGCTGAGTAAATTGCTCTTTAGTTAATCCCCTATTTTCGCTGAGTGAGCTGTTTCTCAGTACATTTCTACTGCCAAGTCAAGTGCTCTTTAGTACTTTTTCTTTATCTGTTAATAACTGGGGACAATCACTCATTGGTCAGAGCACTCCCTTCCCCCTTGCTAAGGTTAAGCAGCATTGAGTGTGGTTGCCTAATGGCTAGGTGACTGTTTGTGCGCCTTGGCTCCAGTGCAGTCCCCCAGTTCAACCAGCTGTCAATGGGTACCTGCCCTCTTTAGGGTCAGGGGAGGTAAAGCAGCGAGGGAGAGGAGATGGGTGCCGCCCTTAATGTGCTATTGGCCCCTGGAGAAGCTGAGGTCTCTGACACCTCGATTCCCTAAGACCCCATAGGTTATGGGGACACCTCTCCCTTTACCTACCTTTTAAATTGCTGTTTGGCACATTTCATTGCTCAGTATCCACTCTTTACTGTGTCTTTTATTGCTGTGTAAAAACTTTTTCTGTGTATGTTGTTATTGCTGAGTAAAATTGCATTGAATATATCTTTATTGCTGGGTAAACTGCTGTTGAGTGTATTTCATCACTGAGTAAACTGCTATTGAGTATACTTTTATTGTTAAATAAACTGTTTTGTACATCTGTACTGCTAAGCAGACTTCTCTTCCGCGTTGATTACATTAATGTATTTGTTTTCTTCACTGAGTGTTACCCATAAATAAATTCTCCTTTAATGCTGAGTAAATTCGTGTTATTGCTAACTGAATTCACCTTTATTGCTGAGTAAACTCGTGTTATTGCTAGGTAAGCTGCTCTTATGTTCTGAGTAAACTCGTGTTATTGCTAAATAAACTATCCTTTATTATTAAGTAAATTCGTGTTTTTGCTGAATAAACTACCCTTTATTATTGAATAAACTCGTTTTATTGCTAAATAAGCTGCTATTATGTTCTGAGTAAACTCGTGTTATTGGTAAATAAACTATCCTTTATCATTAAGTAAATTCGTGTTTTTGCTCAATAAACTACCCTTTATTATTGAGTAAATTCGTGTTTTTTGCTAAATAAACTACCCTTTATTATTGAGTAAATTCGTGTTTTTTGCGAAATA
>CM060335.1:35406252-35411252 GCA_030674155.1 Stramonita haemastoma | reverse complement strand
TCGTGCTGTGTGTGCGTGCGTGCGTGCGTGCGTGCGTGCGTGTGCGTGTGTGTGTGTGTGTGTGTGTGTTTTGTGTGTGTGTGTGTGTGTGGTGGTGTGTGTGCGTACAACGTAACATATAATGTATTCGTCTGATATCACTACGAGTAAGAGTGAACAGACGTAAAATCAAAACAACCTCACACAACAACAACACACACACACACACACACACACACACACACACACACACACACACACACACACACACACACACACACACACACACACACACACACACACACATATATATATATATAATATATATATATACACACAGACATCGACACTCTCTCTTTCTCTCTCTCTCTCTCTCTCTCTCTCCTCTCTCTCTCTCTCTCTCTCTCTCCTCTCTCTCTCTCTCTCTCTCTCTCTCTCTCTCTCCTCTCTCTCTCTCTCTCTCTCTCTCTCTCTCTCTCTCCTCTCTCTCAAGAGTCAAGTACAAGCACAATACAAAGGCTCTAGTGTGTTTGCTGTGGTCTTCTACGTGGGAGTGTGGTGAGCAGAAATGAAAATATTGTCCTGGGCATGTGTGTGTGTGTGTGTGTGTGTGTGTGTGTGTCTGTGTGTCTGTGTGTGTGTGTGTATGTGTCTGTGTCTGTGTCTGTATCTGTATCTGTGTGTTTGTGTGTGTATCTGTGTGTTTGTGTTTGAGTGTGTATCTTTGCGTCTGTGTGTGTGTGTGTGTGTGTGTTTGAAGAAGAAAATCTACCTCAAAAGCATAGAAAATTTAAGTTCAAGACAAACAGCTCTAAGCTAGAGCCAGAACCAGTCTGTTAGTGAAGTAGACATAAGCCATGAATGGGCGCACATGCAGAAAATCACCATGTCTGGATAACATTCCATGAGAATTGCTGACTCAGTGAGGAGAAGGCGGGCTGACAGCCATGCATTACCTATGCTGTAAAATCTGGAAGACCGGTCAGTGGCCGGCAGACTGGAAGCCACAAGAATGTGTCGTCGACCTCCACAAGAATAGGTAACGTAAAGGTAAAGGTGTCCCATAACCTGTGTGGTCGTAGGGGAGCAAGGTTTCAGACACCTCAGCTTCTCTAGGGGGCCAGCAATATTGAGGGCGGCGCCCATCTCCTCTCCCTCGCTGCTTTACCTTCCCTGGCCCTAAAGAGGGTAGGTACCCATTTACATCTGGGTGAACTGGGGGGGGACTGTACTGTAGCCAAGGCGTGCAAACGGTCACCCATCCAACTAGCAACCATACTCGACGCTGCTTAACCTTGGCAGGGGGAAAGCGAGCGCTCTGACCAATGAGCTATCCCGTCCCCTGTAAAAGACTGTGGTAACTTCAGAACGATAGTTGTTGTTTTTTCTGTCACGCAAGCAAGATCTTGTTGATCGTAATCTTACGTAGGATAAAACAAAAAGTAGAGTTTGAACTACCACAGTATCAGACTGTCAGGCAGACTGGAGAACAAACAGAGGACCAATGGACAGGTAGGTTTTGCTCCAAAACATCATTGAAAAAATGAAAAGTACGAATTAAGAACTTGGTTGTTTTTTTTATAAAAGACTACAGCAAAGCCTTTGATAGTGGGATTCACCAGCATCTGTTTGACACCATGTAAAAGATGGGCTTTTCAAAACACATCGTCTCCCTAATCTCCTCACTTTGTGGAGACACAAATGGCCACTATTGGATGGGGGCAACCAAAAAATGTGAATTTTTCAACGTCTCAAAAGGAGTTAGACAAGGATGCATCATCTCACCTCATCTATATATATAATATATATATATATATATATATATATATTATATATATATATATATATATATATATATATATATATATAAATATATATATATATTATATATTTTATATATGTTTGTGTGTGTGTGTGTGTGTGTGTGTGTGTGTGTGTGTGTGTGTGTGTGTGTGTGTGTGTGTGTGTGTGTGTACAGAGAAAATCATGAGAGAGTCTAACACTGTAGACATGAGCCTCAAGATAGGTGGCAGAACATAACAAATCTGCGTTAGCTAATATAAAAACACTAGTAGCCGATAACATTACCAGCACGAAAGAAATTCTACATTCAGCTATGCCTATTCTTTGTTTTTATGTCTTTGGTACATGATCCGTCATTCGTTTTGACTGAGCCGAGATTGTTGAAAGTCTGTGACATTTTCTATAGAAGGTTTCTCAATCTTTTATTTCATGCTCTGTTTGGCAACTGGTTCTGGCAACATGCAGCGCTTTTGTCTTTACTACATTGAGCTGGAGACCGTATCTTCTTCCTGTTACGTCTACTCTTTGTAATTCTCTCTCCATGCTCGTAAAATGTTATCAGCTAGTAGTGCTGCGTCATCAGCTATAAGCAATGAAGAGAGTTTGTACTTTGCTCTGTTCTATCGTGCGTGACGCCTCAGTTACACAAACGGGTCATTGCAAAATCTGACAGCTGCATTCATTACAGCTTTGAGCTGTGTAGCTACCTTGGTGTGCTGGCTCTGAGAGAGAATCAAAAGATCAGGAAATAGAATATGATATTAGGCTTCTTTTTAAAAAACCAATTTATGTATACCACTTTATGTCACATCTGCGTGAAATTCGGGCTGCTCTCCCCGGGAGAGCGCGTGGCCACAAGTGCAGCACCTACCCATTATTTTATTTTTCTACTAATATAGTAAGGGGTGGTAGGGTGAAGGTATGTGTGTGTATAGGGGGGGGGCGGTTGTTACCATTTCAAATCAAAATGTAATAAATACATCTACTTAAATGTTCCTTTATGAAATAGACCTCCTCCAACATGATGGGGTTAATTAGCGTTAACAGACACTGCATGTGCCTGTAGGTGACACTATGGACAGTCCTCTTGACATTCAGTTAGGCCACACTGTCACGTCACATACTGGAATTTAGTTCCTCCTTCCACCATTCTGCTCATTATCTGTCACAGACAGAGAGGGAGACAGACAGACCGACAGACAGGAGGGATGGGGAGAGAGAGAGAGAGAGAGAGAGAGAGAGAGAGAGAGAGAGAGAGAGAGAGAGAGAGAGAGAAGAGAAGAAAGATGGAGCGGAGAGAGAGGGGAGGGACAGAGACAGAGAGGGGGAGAGAGAAAGACAAACAGACAGACCGACATACAAAGAGAGAGGGATGGGGAGAGACAGAGAGACAAGGAAGAAGAGACAGACAGACAGACTGACAGACAGACAGACAGACAGACAGATAGATAGACAGACAGGCAGGCAGTAAGGCAGAGACACAGATATAGACACAGACAGATGATACATAGGCTATATAATTATATATAATAATATATATATATATATATTATATATATAATATATATTATATATATTATAATATATATTATATATTGATTCAACAGATCATTGCAACATTATGAACATTAACCCCTGGGGGGAAGCAGCCAAATTTTACGTAGACACAGCTGCGATGTGTTGTTGTGTCCTTAAGTGTTTATTGTTCTAAAGTGAACAGACTCAACGAAAATAAGAACTTTTTCCTGTGTCTGGAAACTTCCTACGAAAAAAACAAAACAAAACAAACCAACCAACAAAACCTTCTCCTTTCCTTCATTTCATTTTCAAACCACTTTATGTCACTGCAGATTTCTCTGCATGAAATTCGGGCTGCTCTCCCCTGGGGAGAGCGCATCGCACAAGTGCAGCACTGCCCGTTATTGTTATTTTTTATATATATACAGCCCCCAACCGCCCTGGGGACTCCAACTCCCCGATTTTTCCTCAGGGATGGTGTCTAAACACATCACCTGTGTGCATGCTGGGTTTTTTTCCCGCTCAGTGGGCAGCCAGGGTGCAGGCTACCAATGACAAGACAAACTATTCCAAATCCGGCAATTCCTATTGTCTTGGTGAGGTGCTAATGGGTAAAACAAGTTTTCCTAGGAAAGTTAGGGTGTACTCGTTTTACGTCTGGGGTCTCGACTATGTTTTCATCCATGTAATGTCTTTTTATTGCCATTATTATTTTTGGGTCGGGTTTCTATGTGTGGCAGATAAAGTGCAATTTCATTTATCCAATATGGCTAAGCAGTTCAAGAAAAATTTCATGTTACTTTTTGACCGGGTCTGCGTTGGTCATAATCCAGTTAACAACAAGAGATCTACTTAAGGACATCACAACTGACAAGCTAACATGAATTACCGGATCTCTTAAACCTCATTGCAGTGGCTTTAATGGATCCTTTCAATGGATCTGTTGTGAAAAAGTGTGCCCCAAGATGACTCTTGATGGTAGGATGAAGGAAGGTATGTGGGGTTTTGCTTCGGGAATTTTTTTGTGTGTGTGCCAAACTTGTGTTGCTTATTTTGGTTGGTTTCTTAATCAGATCAAATGTCAATTGAAGAAGAAACAACCCAGATTCTGAACTGCCCTCTATCAGCAAGAGTGATGTTAGTTACAACTGTAGCTGGCAAATCTGAGTAGTGATCTTTCATGTAAACAGCATAATATCAGTTTTCTTGTAAAAGTTTCTGAACCAAGTAACTTAAGGATGTTTGTGATGTAATTTGTGTCTATGGACAAAATGTCATGGTGAATAAAAAAAATATATATATATAAATTAATGTTTACATGTACAAGGGTTGATTAATTTGTTAATTACACGTGTTTACAGTAGGATGCAGTAAAACATTTAATTTTTCCCAAATTACTTAAATCATCAGACCTAAATCACTCCAGACTTCATGTTAGATAGGAGTGGAATCTAATGGACCAGTCGAAGAAGAAAATCGCCCCCACCCCCACCGTTTGTTCACCCCAAATCTGCATGTTTTAACAAACAAAAAAACAAAAACAAACAAGAAAAAGAATAGAATGGAAATCAGTTGCCCGGCTGCACCCAAGAAACATAACAAGTTTTCTTGCGTTTAAGTTATAAAATAAAATAAATAAATAAAATAAAATTTATTGAAAATAAATAAAAATATTTTAAAAAAACACCATTGGAACTTTA
>CM060335.1:35386252-35403752 GCA_030674155.1 Stramonita haemastoma | reverse complement strand
TGTTTGGGTACGGATGTTTTTGTTTCTTTTGTTGTATTTTTGTTTAGATGAATTTTTTTTTTATCTTTGCTTATTGCTTTTTTCTACTAGAGTTTATGAATTGTCATCCGGCGTTCTCACGCATACATGTTTACAAAAACATGATTATTGCAAGATTAGACTTCTCTGTCTCCCTCTCGCAGAACGTCTTGTGCACACGTTAAATCATGTTCCGCTTTTCGTAAGAGTAGACCATCGTGTGTCGGTAGGAACAGGTGACATTTACAAAACTGCATACACACGGGACTGGATTAAAAAAGCACAAGAGTGCTTATCCCATTATCCTCGACATAAAAGAATAGATAAATAGAATAAATATATGCGCGCACACACACACACACACACACACACACACACACACACACACACACACACACACACACACACACACACACACACACTCCTCTGCCCCACTGACCACTCTCAGTTAAGAGACTAGCTACATAGGCCTAAGTGGAATGCAAGTGCAGTGCATTACAATTGAGTGGGTGTGTAGGTGTGCACATTGTACGTAAGGCTTTTTAAAATTCTTTTTTTATATCGAGGACAATGGAATAAGCACTAGTGTGCTTTTTTTTTTTTTTTTTTTACATCTAGTCCCCATGCGTATGCAGTCTTGTCAATATTGTCATCTGTTCCCACCGGCACACAATGGCCTAGTCTTCCGAAAAGCGGAACAGGATTTAACATGTGCGCAAGATGTTCTGCGTGCGTTCGCACACGGGGCCTCGGTTTATAGTCTCATCCGAAGGCTGTTTCTTTTTATAATTTATTTTTTATTCTTTTATATCGAGGATAATGGGATAGGCACTCGTGTGCTTTTTTCATCCAGTCCCCGTGTGTATGCAGTTGTGTAAATATTGTTATCTGTTCCCATATAAAAGGCTATATTATAATATGTGTAGGCATACATCTGTAGGCGTGACGATGGGCCTTTATAATGTGAAGGTAATCGTGATGATTGCAGATTGACGACCGCCGGTTGCGAGGTAGTGACACTCCCTTCAATGATTATGTATAGAAGCCAAAATCTGCACTTATGACATGTCTCAGGGGTTGTTTGTTCTTTCTATTGACCTGCCAGTTGCTGTTAGCGCACCAATCTAACGTTTTCTCAATTATTGCCTAAAGCGCTATTCATATCCCCCTCCCCCCCCCTCCTCCTCCTCCTCCGTTTTCCTCCTTTAAACTTTATTTCGATTTATCCGCAGGTGTTCTATCACATTAATTTTAGTGTCAACCCGCCTGCTGGTTGTCTCCCTTTATTTTATCATTAAAGCCAACTGCAGCATCTCTTCTCTCTCTCTCTCTCTCTCCTCTCTCTCTCTCTCTCTCTCTCTCTCTCTCTCTCTCTCTCTCCTCTCTCTCTCTCTCTCTCGGGAGTGACTTCCCTTGCTTGGCTACCAGCAGGACGGAATTTCAACACTGCGTTCATTAACTTACGGAGTTTGTACAAAACAGTGGACAGTATGCCAGTGGTAGGTTTGCCTTCTCGTCTGGAACATATTCTGAATGCCCTCCTGCAAGATATGTGCCTGACATCATTTAAAATTGACGGTAGGGAGAGACAAATGGTGGTAGTTCTGCGCCTGTCAACAACAACATGTCAACCGCCAGTAACACACAGTCAGCCTGTTCAAAACGACAGTGTTGTGTACAGGAAGAAAAGTGCAGCACATGTGGCCAGGGACAAAAGAAGAACAGAGTCTTACAATGCCTCTCGAGCACAAAGACAAGAGGTAAATGTTTCATCGCCATCTGGCCTGTTTCTCCCTACCCCTCCCACTATAATTTATAAACAAGAAAATGACACTAGCCCCGACATGTTGACCAAGCCTGTTGACAGTCCTTGCCGTGAAGGCCAGACTGCACGTGCAGTGCGTTCTGCCCACCCATTTCTGACAACACTGGCTGACGTCAACCCCCAGTCTGTGACAGTGCCCTACAGTGAATTGACGCTGGATGGACAGACTGCGCTGGATGGACAGTCTTCGGAGTGTTACGAACACAGCGATGGTGGTGAAAGGGATGACAGTGGTTCTGAGGAATGCGATGACAAACCTGCCACATCGTGTGTAACACTGACGTATGACAACACAGAAGCAGACGGGACAGAGGACTGGAGCACTGAAAAAGAAGTCGGCGTAACTTCATCTACCGAACGATCCCAAGCTGCCCTTCCGTCAGATGAATATTTCAGGAAATTCCAGGAACGTTTGGAACAGTTAAATCGGAACATAGGCAGAGTCAGTGACAGTTCAAGAGTGAAGAAAAAAGATGGACATTTCGGCAAAACAGTTGAGAGCGAAAATAATGTTGACAAATCCATGGCACAGCACACATCTCTGCCACACAGATAGTAATAGATCAGGAGTGATCACAATGACAGTGTTCAGTACTGTTTCCGTGTGGGTGTGACGATGATAATACAACTATCGAACATTTCCGAGATATGGTTTCCAATCGCGATGATTTGATGTGAATTGTTTATGGTTCGATTTTGATTGTTTTATTTGATTTCCTTCCCTATGTGAATGGGCTGTAAAGCTTACACATTAAAATAATTGTCAATTGTCAATTGTCAATTGTCTCTCTCTCTCTCTCTCTCACACCACACACACACACACACACACACACACACACACACACACACACACACACACACAACACAACACAACACAACACAACACAACACAACACAACACAACACAACACAAACAACGTGTGTTGAGAGAGAGAGAGAGAGAGAGAGAGAGAGAGAGAGAGAGAGAGAGAGAGAGAGAGAGAGAGAGAGAGAGAGAGAGACAGACAGACAGACAGACAGACAGACAGACAGACAGACAGACAGACAGACAGACAGACAGACAGAGACTAGTAGCGCCTGTGTATGTCAAGTCAAAATGATCTTTATTGAGCTGAGGGTAACAGATTTTTTTACACAACTTTTTTCATCCTGCCCTTGCACAAAAATCAAGAAAACTGACTTTTATAAGCATTTAAAAGGCAAATATCGATATATGTTGAAAGGAACTAAAATGAATGAGGATTTCTTATATATAATATATATATATAATATATATATATATATATATATATATATATATATATATATATATATATATATATATATATATAACCAGACCTCACAATACAAGATAAAACAAACCCAATACAGTACAACATAAGCTTAAGTCATACAGACAAATAATGAAAATAAAAAACAAGGATAAGAATAACAACAAAGCAATCAAATGAAAGGTAGCCTCAAGCATAAAGGTGGACTTTTTGTACATCAGATGTTTCTTCAAAAGTTTCTTAAACGTTTGTTTTGAAGGAGCTGATTTTAAAAAAGAGGTAGATTATTCCACAATGTTCTTCCTGAATAAGCAAGGCTTGACATAAAGAGATTATTATGGGGTTGGGCAAAAACAATGTCATCTGTTCCCACCGGCACACGATGGCCTACTCTTATGAAAAGCGGAACAGGATTTAACGTGTGCGCAAGATGTATACGTGCGTTCGCACACGGGGCCTCGATCGGTTTATAGTCTCATCCGAAAGACTTTTGGGGGGGAATGGAGTCAGCACTAATGTTAACTCCAGGGGAAAAAAATCCCCTTGACTGGGAATCGAACCCAGGTCGTCAATTCTGACCACTGGGCTATATCCCGTCCTCTGTGTGTGTGTGTGTGTGTGTGTGTGTGTGTGTGTGTGTGTGTGTGTGTGTGTGTGTGTGTGTGTGTGTTGTGTTCTTTGTGATGCTTCTGCTCAAATTCATTTAACGTCTTTTCACAATTGTTACATAATATAATAAATATAATATAATAAATAATAATAATAATAATAATAATATAATAATAATAATAATATACATGGAATTTATATAGCGCTATATCTTGTAAAAACAAATCAAAGCGCTTGCACTCGACCCTCACAACAAACAACCAATGACAATAAATAATTCTAGCAAAATCGAAAGCACACACGCGCGCGCGCGCGCGCACACACACACACACACACACACACACACACACACACACACACACACACACACACACACACACACACACACACACACAACACACACCTATAGAGGTTATACATTTTGACAGGGTGAATGGAATTTCAAATGTTGGAGGCAGGGACAAATAGGAGATGAAAACAGAAGGTAAAAATCTTAGGTTTGAAACAAGTGTGTCTTGAGGTTGGATTTAAAAGTGTCATATGTAGGCTTTTGCCGAAGGGATAGAGGGAGGTCATTCCAGATTGATGGACCAGAAATAGAGAGAGCGGCGGCCAACGGTAATAGGTTGAATCTCGGAATTTTTAAGGATAAGGTATCTGCAGCCGAGCGGAGGGAACGAGACAGAATTAGACATTAGACAGGGGGTGGGGCAGGAGGAGGGGGGAAGAATGAGAGAGAGAGAGAGAGAGAGAGAGAGAGAGAGAGAGAGAGAGAGAGAGAGAGAGAGAGAGAGAGAGAGAGAGAGAGAGAGAGAGAGAGAGAGATTTGATTTGATTTGATTTGATTTGATTTGATTTGATTTGATTTGATTTGATTTATTCTTTTATATCGAGGATAATGGAGTAAGCACTCTTGTGCTTTTTTACATCCAGTCCACGTGTGTATGCAGTTTTGTAAATGTCATCTTTTCCCACCGGCACACGATGGCCTACTCTTACGAAAAGCGGAACAGGATTTAACGTGTCCGCAAGATGTTTCTGCGTGCGTTCGCACATGGGGCCTCGGTTTAAAGTCTCATCCGAGGGACTTTTGAGAGAGAGAGAGAGAGAGAGAGAGAGAGAGAGAGAGAGAGAGAGAGAGAGAGAGAGAGAGAGAGAGAGAGAGAGAGAGAGGGGGGGGGGGGGAGGGGGGGGAGTGTCGGGGGAAGGGGATGTAGTTGGCAATGTATAAGGAATTTCAGGGGGTCAATAATTCTGTGTGTGTGTGTGTGTGTGTGTGTGTGTGTGTGTGTGTGTGTGTGTGTGTGTGTGTGTGTGTGTGTGTATGCTTCTTGTGTTGCGTGCGTGAGTGCGTGCTGCGTGGTGTGTGTGTGTGTGTGTGTGTGTGTGTGTGTGTGTGTGTGTGTGTGTGTGTGTGTGTGTGTTGTGTTTTGTGTGCTGTGTGTGTTGTGTGGTGGTGTGTGGTGTGTGTGTGTGTGTGTGTGTGTGTTGTGATGTGTGTGTGGTGGTGGTGGTGTGTGCTGTATGGTAGTGATGCTTAGGGTAGTGTGTGTGTGTGTGTGTGTGTGTGTGTGTGTGTGTGTGTGTGTGTGTGTGTGTGTGTGTGTGTTGTGATGCTTCTGTGTGTTGTGTGTGTGGTGCCGCGCGCTGCGATGTGTGTGTGTGCGCGCAGTGTGTGTGAGGGCGGGCGCGTGCTGCTGCTGTGTGTGTGTGTGTGTGTGTGTGTGTGTGTGTGTGTGTGTGTGTGGGGCGTGTGTGCGTCGTGCGTCGTATTTTATTTTATTTGTATTTATTCTTTTATATCGAGGATAACAGAATAGCAATCATGTGCTTTTTTTCATCCGTTCCCGTGTGATGCAGTTTGTAATATTGTCATCTGTCCCACGCACCGATGCTACTCTTACGAAAGCGGAACAGGATTTAAGTGTGCGCAGATGTCTGCGTGCGTTCGCACACGGTGCTCGGTTAAAGTCTCATCCGAAAGACTTTTGGAGAGTGTGTCAGCACTGATGTAACTCAGGAAGAAATTTCCTCGACCGGACTCGAAACCGGTCTTCAAATTGCCAGCGCATGTTCTGCACTAGGTATCCGTCCCCGTGCGTGCGTGTGTGTGTGTGTGTGTGTGTGTGTGTGTGTGTGTGTGTGTTTGCGGGTGTGTGTGGACTTGAGCCCTTCAGCCTGACTGAACGCTCGATGAGTTTTGTCAGTGGTGGTTCACTTGAGCGGCGCTGCGCCATGTATGCTGACGTCACAGTGCATAGCTTTGGCAGTGCGCCATGGCTTCCATGCCTCGCTGAAATGTGCCACGTTTTCTTTCAGCGTGGATTGTGTGCAGGCAATGACAAAATATCCGAAATAAACTGTAGTTTGCACCAGAAACTTAAGACGGCACGAATTTTGCCTTTCGGTTTCACTTAGAATAAACAAGATTGAAACACAAGCAACGCTTTCATCCATACCAAAACATTGACACCACGTGACCATGCTCACCCCTGACCCCTCCGTGACCTTCGCTTTGATAAATTGCTTCGAGGTTTCGGCAAGCTGTGCTAGCCAGTGACTGTGTGCTTACAGCTTTTCTTCGATCTAAAAATGACAGCGTTGGCCTACGATTGACTTGTTAGCTCAGTAAGAGCTTCTGGGAACAGATGTAAGTGTGTTTTTAGTTATTCCTCTTTGGTTTCAATTATTAAGTATGGCGTGTCGTCCGTATGTCTTTGTCGTGTATGATGCTTCGTGTGGAACAAATGAGAGCAGACGACACAACGTGGTAGCACAGAAACAACCCAGCTACTGCTTTTTCTTCTTTTTTTTCTCCCCAGTTTTGGCGCACAGTGTGTAGCTAATGAAAATTGGCGCATGCGAAAGGTTTGGGAAGAGTGTTTCTCTTGTTCAGGATCAATGAACTACCATGTAAAATGGAAACACTGTGTGGCACTATCAGGTCTAGGTACGTTGTTCTGTAGTCATTAATTCTCTTCTGATGTTTCGGAGTCTGACGACCGCAGACCAGTCAGTCGTCGCCATTGTGAGTTTCTTTAAATAATGTATCAGCTTGCTTGGTTATGATTCAGTAAATTGATTTTGTTAGACTGAAAGTTGTCTTAAGACAAATCCATGTTTTCCAAGGAGGACAAAATAGTAGAATTTTAAAGACTGCAACAGAGAAAGTTTAAAACATCCCCACACACAACACGCCACACACACACACACACAACACACACACAACATGATGCATCTCTCTTCTCTCTCTCTCTCTCTCTCTCTCTCTCTCTCTCTCTCTCTCTCTCTCTCTCTCTCCTCTCTCTCTCTCCACACACACACACACACACACACACACACACACACACACACACACACACACACACACCACGCTACACACACACACACACACACTACACATACACTACACACACACATACCTACACTACACTACACTACACTACACTACACTACATCACTACACTACACAAAACACACACACACACACGCACGCACGCACGTAACATATGTAGTAATGTACACATACGGAGAGTACACACACACACACACACACACACACACACACACACACACACACACACACACACACACTAATACTAGTAATAGTAATTCTCACGACAAACTGCAACATATTTTCTGAAGTAAACCTGTTCCATTGCTCTAGGTCTATAAGAAAAGGCAGAGGCTGCTAAGTAACTTAGATCATGATGAGATTCAACTTGAGACCGTGTTCTTAAAATGAATACAGAAATTGAAAGAAACTAGAAAGGCTGACAATAGATGAGCAAGCAAAGGCCAGGTCTGTTTGATTGTTAAATAATTTAGATCTGTTGCAAAAATGGATAATTCATGAATCAGATCAAGAACATCAATCCTTCAAACTTGACTGGATTCCTCCCCTAATTATTAATTTAACTCCAGATGCAGGGTGGCATTTTGACTATATTATAATATATATATATATATATATATATATATATATATATATATATATATATAATATATATAATATATCATCCATCCAAGAGTAGGCCAAAAGCTTTGTCAGTTAAAACTGAGTTACTGATGTAAGCAAAGGGCCAAGGCCTGCCTAAAACTGTTCCTGTTTGAAATGTTGGGTTGGAGATTGTCTTCAGCCGTGACATGCCTCTGAAGATAAGTCTTATCATACTTACATATAGTGATATATATAGCAACCCTCAGTTTCCTCTCCATGAATGAAGCAAAAATTATCTGAAGTTGGAATATGACTGCTGATATTTAAATATGTGGCAAGGTACTTAAAAACAGCCATGCACACAAAGCTGCACCCAGTATATATTATATTAAACTTCATACTAGTTGACACCACCACCACCCTTCTCCCCCCCCCCCCCCCCCCCCCCCCCCCCCCAAGGGTCTTAAGCTGGAAAATGCAAACAACAAACCGGTAGTGTAACCATAGTTGCCATCAGATCACAGGATATGTAGCACTGTTTAGTGACCACTAGACACTAGGTTATAATATATATCCCCCTACCTCCACTCCAAGTTGTCAGCAAGGGGAAAAAAAATGTCACTGTCATGGGCCTCTGTTGTGTGACAAAGTTCACACTGTGTAAGTGTATAGTATCAAGGGTGAAGAGGAGGCTAAAGTTTGTAGTGAGTGAGTTTACAACTGACAAGTGTGTGTCATTGTCTAGTGTGTGTTTCATCTTGATTTCTGTCAGGCTGTCTGTCTGTGTATGCTTGATTATAAATAACCCCAAGTCTGCATTTATAATCATTATAATTAATGCACATGTTGAACATTATCTTTTTTTTTGTCTTTTTAAGTCTGTCTCTCACTCACTCCCTGCTTTCCCTCAGTGGGTAGACAAACAGCCTCTCCCTTTTTTTCTTAGTTCGTATTGTTTGTGTGTGTGTTGTGTGTGTGTGTGTGTGTGTGTGTGTGTGTGTGTGTGTGGTGTGTGTGTGTGTGTGTGTGTGTGTGTGTGTTTGTGTGGTGTGTGTGTGTGTGTGTGTGGTGTTTCCTGTTTTCTTTTGGGCTTTGAACATTTTTTTTTTATATTCTTTCCTCTCAATGCTTTCTGCATTGTTGTCTTATGTTTGCAGGTCTTGGCTTTATGCTCCAAAGGTTCAGGTTATTTTACTAGGGAAGAGAGAATACTGAAGCCAGTCTTGTTTACATGTCCTCTTACCTTACCCCTTTCACTTACTGTGCATGCCACTGTCAGTGTGTGTGTGTGTGTGTGTGTGTGTGTGTGTGTGTGTGTGTGTGTGTGTGTGTGTGTGTGTGTGTGTGTGTGTGTGTGTGTGTGTGTGTGTGTGTGTGTGTGTGCAACTTCCTGTGTTGTGTGTTGTGTTCAAGTGTGTGTGTGTGTGTGTGTGTGTGTTTGTGTGACATTGTGTGTGTGTGACATTGTGTGTGACATTGTGTGTGTGTGACTTTGTGTGTGTGTGTGACATTGTGTGTGTGACAGTGTGTGTGTGTTTACTTTATGTGTGTGTGTGTGACAGTGCCTGTGTGTGACTGTTTGACTGTGTGACTGGGTGTACATGTTCAAGTGTGTGGGTATGCACGTGTTTGGGGGTGGGGGAAGGGGAAGTTGTTACGGTTAAAGCTAACTGTACAGCACAGTGTGTCTATTATCGTAAATTCAATTTAGTGCTACCATACAATGTCAGTGGTCCATTTTGCTGTCTGTCTGCTCTCTGTCCGGTCTACTGTCCTAGTGCCTGTATAGGTAACTCAGTGCACTTTCTCTTTCCTGCCACTGCCTGCGTGCGTAGAACATTGCTGTGTTTTCATGACAGTAGTGACATTTATCATGAGAACAACTGTCTACTCTAGTCAAGTCAGTTCAAGTCCAAAGTACTAATCATCCCATGAAGCCTTGAAGGGTAATTACAATTTACAATACTACTGACACTGACAGGCATTTATTTAACTTTATATTTCGCAAATTGTTGTAAGTACTTGTTTCAGTGTCATGGACTGGATTTTTTTTGTGTTTTTTTTGTGTTTTTTTTTGTTGTGTGGGTTTTTTGTGTGTTTTGGGTTTGTTTTTTTAAAGCATATTGATTTGTGAGTATGAGACTTCTCTCCCCTCCCCCGCCATACTTTTTTTTAAAGAACTTGTGTGAATTTTTTTTTTGGTGTGAATCACTAATGATTATATACATTTTAATTTATACATTTGTTTTAGGGTCTAGGTGATTGTTGTTTCAGGGTCAACATTTTGTTTCATTTTCAGGGTCTACATGACTGTTGTTTCAGGGTCAACATATGTGTTTCAGGTTCTAACTTCTAGATGATGGTGGTGTCAACAATAGGAAATCGACTATGGTCTATATGACTGTTGTTTCAGGGTCAACATTTATGTTTCAGTTCTAACTTCTAGATGATAGTGGGTCAAAATAGAATTTGACTTTTGGGTATATGATTGTGTTTCAGGTTCAACATTGTTCACATTTTCAGGGTCGTTTACATAACTGTTGTTTCAGGGTCAACATTTTTGCTTCAGGTCTCTAGATGATGGTGGTGTCAACCAATAGGAAATCGACTATGGTCTACATGACTGTTGTTTCAGGGTCAACATTTTTTGTTCAGGTTCTAGATGATGGTGGTGTCAACCAATAGGAAATCGACTATGGTCTACATGGCTGTTGTTTCAGGGTCAACATTTGTGTTTCAGGTTCTTCTAGATGATCGTGGTGTCCACCAAGAGGAAATCACTATGGAGGAAGATGGGGGCTGCGAGAAGTGGATGGTGGTGGTGGCAGCCTTCTTCACGCAGTTCATCGTCTGTGGGGTGACCTACAGCCTGGGAGTCTTCCATGTCATCTTCAAGGACATCTTCTACGAGTCGCACTTCGACACCTCATGGGTCGGCTCCATTCTGCTCTACGTCACGGCTCTCTCCAGTCAGTGTCCATTTTTTTTCTGCTATTTGTGACGCTCCACCATGAAATGAGTCGCTTAGACAAATCCACTTTTCGGCTAGGAGCCATTAAAGGCAGGTGGGGGTGAGGTTGTAGATTTTGAGGTTTTGATTGATTATAAAACTAAACACTTTAAATTCTACCTTGTAGTCAAAATGTTAAGGCATAATTTTGTTTCCTTTTGTCCTTAAACGTGCTTTGAAAATAGCGAAGCCCTCATTCTGACCACCTGTTACTATGCTTAACTTCTCAATTTCTCATTTTGACATTTCCTGCAGTCTCTCATTTCAATTTGTGATAACTTTTGATAGAATTGTCTGATTTTCAATCTACTTTTTGTATTGTATAGCTATTTCATTGCGAAATAATAACATGTCAAAAACTAAAATTTGACTCTGGTGCAATGCGACTCCTTATGTGGTGGAGCGTCACATTTCTTCTATAGTTGGTAACATTACTGTGGTGTATTTTGTGCTCTAGAATATGACATGGTGTTTTTTTCCCTAGTAGCAATACATTGCGCTGTATTTTCCCAGTAAGAAATACATCAGTTAGGGAACACCAACTGCAACTGATATGCTATCACCATAATACTTCGGATTCCGAGACTATAAATGAAGGTCCAATGTGCGAACGCATGCAGAACATCTTGTGCTCACATTAAAACCTGTTCTGCTTTTCGAAAAAGTAGGCCGTTGTGTACTGGTGGGAACGGATGACAACATTGACAAAGCCGCATGCACATGAGGACTGGATGTAAAAAATGCACAAGGGTACATATTTCATTACCCTTGAGAAAAAAGAGTAAGAATACAATAAGATATTGTTAACAATAACAGCTAGTTGTTTTGGTTGACTATGGTGCATTTTTAGCATTTGTAACTACTTGTAAACAGTTGTCACGATTATCAGATTTTTAGTACTCAATTTCGGTTTGTAAAGTTCTAAAAAGAAAAATAATAATAAGCTAGCGCTGTTTATTTATTGTAAAGGACAGACATTTTCAGTTTGGGAACACAAATATATGGCACCAGCTTAGTATGACCATGTGCTGTTCTGTATTCTTATACATTTGTTTTATTATTAATTGCCCCTCAACCAATGCAACTTATAAATACGGTTGCCAGAAGAGTTACTGTCGAAAAGGTGGTGAGAATTCTGTTTTGAATGCTGCACAATGGGGAAAAAAAAGGATTAGCAAATATTATACTTGCACTAGCTTGTGTGTTATGGCCAGTATATTTGCACAATCCAATACCATTTCATATTCATGAAATACAGATGATTTATTTGGTGTGGATTTTTTATGATTTAAAAATACTTTGTGTGTCTTATCTCATCCTATCAAACATACATTTCCATAACAGTTATATCGTCCCTTCAGTTTCTTTCAGTAAAATATATTCCTTTAAAGTTATACATGAACTTTCAGCAGAATTTTTTTTTTTTTTTTGAAGAAGGGGCTTTTCTTTCAAAATTTGCAATTGAAATATACTTTTGGGAGTGAAACTGAAAGGGTTAGCAGCACTCCGCCTTTCTTTTTTAAATCATAATATAAATGTCTTGTGTGCAGGGGAAGTTGTGGTTATGAAATAGACAGTGTTTTAAAAGCTCTCTTATTTTTATCATCATGTGTGCGCTTAACCCCTACACTGCGCTGTTGACGAGCGGCGCTCGTCATAGAAACCGCCACCTGCAATGCTGTGTTGACGAGGCGCCGCTCGTCATGAACCAACGCTCTCTCTGTTTCGCTCAGCATTGCTGAAAATCCTTCTTATTATGATTTGTTTAGCTCCCTTGATGTATCTTCAACCCGTGAGTCCCATTTGTTCAAGTTATTTGCATATTTTATGACGTTCAATCGGCAAGGTAAACAAGGTACTGCGAAGTTCAATTTTTGGGTTTTCGAAGCAATGGCTGTCCCTAAACTGACTTACACAGTTGCCGAAGTTATTGATGAAATTTATAGAGATCAAGATAGTGGAGATTAGGGTTTGTTTTTTGTTTTTTTTATTCAGTTGACATCGAACTTTGCGAAGTTGATGCAAAGGACTGGGGTTTTGATCCGGAAGAAACTTCTGCGTACTCGTGGTCTGAATCGGAACATGAAGATCGTATCGTTCGAGATGCAGTTGGGTATATTTGAGGGCTTTATTCGTTTTTATAACATATTTATATTGCTTTTTTTCTCTGTTTATTCATAAACAGAACAACTAAATGTGTGTATCGTATGGTTGCACCTTTGGTCAGGGCTTGGTCAGTAAGCGAGCGAGCCAGTCTCTGAGTGGCCGATGTGTTTGATCTTCTTTGAAGTGGTTGCAACCTCGTGTGTCACTTGTCACCTAGGCTACTCGTTAGCTGTCAGTTATCAGTGTGTGTGTCTGTTTGTTTTGTTGATGAGCTATTGTTCTTGCTGACATCTGCCCTGGCTCCCTGGCTGTGTGTTTGTGTGAAGAGCAGGTGTGTGTGTGTGTGTGTGTGTGTGTGTGTGTGTGTGTGTGCGCGCGCGCGTGCGTGCGTGCCTGCGCGCGCGCACGTGTGTTTGTCTGTCTAATTATACATTTTTAAAATTGTCACAAATACAATCTTCATTCAATTCCCTTTCATTCAGTATATACTTTTATGTAGCTATCTTAGGAATTTCCTGAATTAAAAGCAATTGAAAATCATATGCGTGATTTTTGTCTGTTTCTGAAAATTTCTTCAGCATAGGCCTGAGCAAAATAGGTCAGCAGCGAAAAGGTTAACTTTGTATAATGAGAGAGACAGTGCCTTAAGTGCAATCGTCTTTTAAATATTTTTCTTTATATACTGTGGATAAAAAAGATTAAGTTTAGGTAATAAGGCTGGTTTAACAGCAGTTGTCACTTCTTTTTTTTTTCATATAATCATCTTGTGCGTACATAAAGCTGTACTGTAGTACTTAGCAAGACAGTGATTTAACAGCAGTTGACATTTTTCTTTACTGTGTGTTTTAATCATCTTGTGTGTGCATTCATCATTTTTTAGTCATCTTGTCTACAGGTGCATAAAGTTGTAATGCATTATACATTACACCTAATGGTTTAACAGCAGTCATCAGTTTTTGTTTAGGTGGTTTTGTTTTTGTTTTTAGATCATCATGTATGTTTTATCATTTTTTTTGTTTGGATGTTGTTTCGTAGGGGGGTTGTTGGTTTTTTTTTGTTGTTATTGTTTTTTTGGATCATTTTGTAATAATTGTAGAACATGTGTGTGTGTGTTTGTGTTTGTGTGTGTGTGTGTGTGTGTGTGTGTGTGTGTGTGTGTGTGTGTTCATAAATGGTAAAAAGTGATTTCACAAAACTTTTTTAAAAAATCCTATATGTGCACTATAAGGTAAAATTCCTATTAAAGTTAAATAAGACACGTGAAAGAAACCTCTGGACACAAGTATGGCACCAAGTCCAGTGGCACAAAAGCAAAACATTCATTGACTAATGACATTAGATATCTGAGACATGCTTATAGGGATTGTGAAATGGGAAAAGTTCCCAGTTGCGAGTAAACTTCAAGAGAAATACTATATAGCCAGCTCACTATTGTAGTGTAGTAACACTGACAGTTCTGCATGACTATAGTGTGGACATCTGAAGCTTTGGAGCTTTATGTATGGCTGCAAGCGTGATTCATATTTGTTAGAATATATCAATATTGATAATAATAATAATAATGATAATAATAATAATAATATTAATAATAATGTGCTAAAACTATAAATTGTTATTGATTGCTTGTGTGTTGTATAGGTCAAATGCAAGTGCTCTGATTTGTTTTTACAAGATATAGCGCTATATAAATTCCATGTATTATTATTATTAATAATGAAGAAAGAATGAAAAAGAAAAAGGTCAGTTTGGCAGTGTCACTGATGTTAGACATGCCCTTAAAGTGATCACATCGCAAGTTGCGCTGACGTTGTTACATAAGCCCAATAGTGTTAAAATACTTTCCACTGTAAAAAACAAAAACAAAAAACAAGTACAATGCACGGATTTAGATCATTTATGATTATTTTTAGTGTTTCTCTGACAGTGAAATGCATGTGATCTACTTGTGTGTGTGTGGTGTGTGTGTGGTGTGTGTGTGTGTGTCTTTGATTTTATGTCTGTACACTTAAAGTGATATTAGACGAGGGGGGGGGGGGGCAATAAAGAGATAAGGGTTTTAAAAAAGTGTGTTGGTAATTATGTACATAAGAAGACTGATTACAAAACTATATAACAAGAATGTTGCAAAACATGGCGTAAGAAATGCAAATAATAACAAAAACAATCGAACAATAGAGAACTTTAAAATCTAAAACTGTAAGCTGAACAATTGCAAACTACATGTAAAGGCTGCCATGAATAAAGCAAAAAGTACATTGCCACAATAGGGTGTTATAATTTCACAGTCTTCACAGTAGTACTTTATAAAAAAGAGAATACTGGGGATCGCATCAGAGACAATGCTATCTCACACAATAACTTTGGATTGATTAATACTTCTTGCAGTGATGTGGTGTGGTGTGTGTGTGTGTGTGTGTGTGTGTGTGTGTGTGTGTGTGTGTGTGTGTGTTGTGCGTGTGTGTGTATTGTGTGTGTGTGTGTTTATAGTACTGATTACATGATTTAGATGATAAGGCATCAGTGCGACAGTAACTTACAGCCAGACAGACACAGGGATGGGATATACTATACTTCTATAGTCATCTACTGGTAACGAACAATTCCTATTCATATCCATGCATATCACACACATACAGGCCAGCACAAGCTTCTAAAATTTCCATGGAGGTCCCATTCTGTGTTGTGCTGTTGTTAATTAATGTGTTACTCTACACCTGTGTGTTGTTAATGAATGTGATAATTTTTGTTCACATGTTTATTAATTATTGATTAATCATTTAATGTGTTTATTGTACACCTGTGTGTTGACTGTTGTAAATAAATATGTTAATTTGTTCGAATTGTCGATTGATGGTGTGACTGCAGGTACAGGCTGTGTGTTGTTGATAAATGTGTTACTGTACACAAGTGTGTCAATGAATATTTTATTGTAGGTACTCCTATATATCACAGTGTCTGTTGTAAAATTTATAGAAATGTGTTATTTATACACAGGTCTATGTATTGCTGTAAAATGCATAATTAAGCATAGGTTTGTGTGTTGTTTTAAATATGTTTTATTCTACATATATGTTTCTTTATGTTTTGCTTTACACGTATGTGTTGATAAATACTTTATTGTATTAAGTCACAACAGATTTCTCTGTGAAATTCGGCCTGTACTTCCCAGGGAGAGAGTGTTACCACAAGAGCAACACAACCCATTACTTTTCCTGTCTGCATGTGTTTTTGTTTTCCTATCACTAGTATCAGAGTGGCGTTTTTCTACATAACTTTGCCAGGAACAACTCTCTTGTTGCCATGGGTTCTTTTACATGCCCTAAATGGGTATTACACATGGGACCTCAGTTTATCGTCTCATCCATAAGACTAGCACCCAGACCACCAGTCTTGGTCTAGTGGATGGGAGAAAAGTTTCTGGCCCAAATGGGGATCAAACCACCACACACTTTGAACAGACTTTTTGCTTTCTGGGCAGGTGCGTAACCTCTAGACCACTGATCCACAGTGCACTTGTGTGTTTGTGAATTATATAATACATAATGTCTTCCTGTAAGCTGTGTTACTAAATGTCTGAGTGTATAGAATCTTGTGTTTATTGTTTGTGTGTTCTTAGTAATGTTTAAATGTTACCCTGTATTGTGTTTTGCTTGTCAAGTCAAGTGAAGACAAAAACACATAAATTGTCCCATAAGGGCAATTACTTGTGAGTCATCGATAACATATTTAGATCAAATGTTTCCCTACTGTGTGTGTTTCATTTGTGAGTTAAAATTCAGTTATATCAGTGATGTATTCGTGAATGTTGCTCTTTACCGCTGTGGGGTTTGTTGTTGATCGACTGGACCCAACTGTCTGAGTGTCTCCATTGCTGCTGTCCTCTGTAGCCGGTGTAGGAGTTAACATAAGTGCTGACTCCGCTCTCCCCAAAAGTCCCTCAGATGAGACTATAAACCAAGGCTCCATGTTCGAACGCACGCAGAACATCTTTTGCACACTTTAAATCCTGTTCCGCTTTTTGTAAGAGTAGACCATCATGTGCCAGTGGAAACAGATGACACGATTTACAAAAACTGCATACACACGGGGACTGGATGTAAAAAAGCACATGAGTGCTTATTCCATCATCCTTGATATAAAAGAATAAAATTAAGTTGTTTTTTTTAAAATAGGAACTTCCTCAAAGTGCCACCAGGGTTCACCGTTTTTCTTTCTCAGTCTCTGCTGAGTTAGAACTGTGATCTCCTGTATCCCTCCAAGACCACTGATCTCAGTGATGTTGGCAGTTTAGGATGTTTTAATGGTCTGCTTTTTTTCCTTCTTTCCTCCTCAATCTTATTTTGGGGGTACTGTCCTCATCAGATTTGTCCAGGAGTGTTTCTGTTGTTAATAATGTATGAATATTGCCCTGCAATGCTATAGCGTGTGTTGTTCATAATGTATGACCAAATTGGCCATTATTGAGCAGAATGTGTTGTGCCTGGCCTTCTTCTCCTGTGCTGGTTCTCTGCAGGTCTGCTCCTGGCCTAGGCAAACACATTCTGACTTCAGCTCAGCTTATTCAAAATGATCATAACTAGAAAAAAATACTATATTTGTTGTCAAGAAGAAAGGCAGGAGGAGAATTGGCTGGGTAAGCAGGAAATAAGCAAGATAAAGAAAGAGGGAATAGAGAGGTTAGGGTAAAAAGCAGAAACAAAGATTGTGATAGAAAAGAGGAA
>CM060335.1:35348752-35381252 GCA_030674155.1 Stramonita haemastoma | reverse complement strand
CTATTTTTCCAGGTGACCTCAGTCTGGTACCTCTTGTTTTTCCCAGGTGACCTCAGTGCTGTACCTCTATTTTTCCAGGTGACCTCAGTGCTGTACCTCTATTTTTCCAGGTGACCTCAGTGCTGTACCTCTATTATTCCAGGTGACCTTAGCACTGTTTTTTCCAGGTGACCTCTGTGCTGTACTGTATTTTCCAGGTAACCTAATAATATACTGTTTTTTTCCAGGTGACCTCTGTGTGTACTGTATTTCTCCAGGTAACCCTAATAATATACTGTGTTTTTCCAGGTGACCTCGTGCTGTACTGTGTTTTCTCCAGGTAACCCTAATAATATACTGTTTTTTCCAGGTGACCTCAGTGCTGTTTTCCAGGTAACTTCAGTGCTGTACCTGTACCTGTATTTTTTTTCGCAGGTGACGTCAGTGCTGTGCTCCATCGGGCTGGGGTGGTGATCACGGGATCTGCCCCCTGCTGTTCGAGCACTACCCGGGGCAGATCGGCTACACCCTCCTCTTCGGCTTCTACAGCGGCTTCTGGACCACCTTCCTCTCCAGGTGTCGCGCGAGCTGATTGGCCCCGAGTACATCGCCCTGGGCAACGGCTACCTCTCCTTCATGGTGGCGCTGGGCTCCCTGACTGCTGGACCTGCTGCGGGTAGGGAGGTGGGGGGGGGGGGGGGGGGGTGGGGGTGGGGTAGGGGGGTAGGGGGGGGGGGGGGGGTTAGTGGAAGGGAAGAGGGGACTTACACATAACTATACATACACAAATACAACACATACATACACACACCATAAATTTACACAAACACACACCCACGCACACACACAACAACACAACATGCATGCATGCATGCACACACACAAACGCATGCACACACACACTCTCTAATATCACTTAGTGTGAACAGACGTTAAATTGAAGATTAAATTGAAGACACACACACTCACACACACACGCACACACACACACACACACACACACACACACACACACACACACACACACACACACACACACACACACACACACACACACACACACACGTACGTAACATCACTGGAGTTAACATCAGTGCCGACTCCATTCCCCCCCAAAAGTCCTTCAGATAAGACTATAAACTGAGGTCCCGTGGTGTGAAGCCATGCAGAACATCTTGCGCATAAGCTAAAACCTGTTCTGCCTCTGAAATGTAGGCCATTAGTTGCCGGTGCAGAACAGATGACAAAACTGCATGTACACAGGGGCTGGTTGTAAAAAAAATACAAACAACATAAGTGATTATTTATTATCCTTGAAATAAAATCATTCAAATATAAAGAATAGACAGATTCATAGACAGATAGATTGATGCATGCGTGGCTACATTAAATCTGTTTCATCTTTTGTGAACGGTTGGACGCATGTGAATGTTATGAATGCTAAGTGCCTCCTTGATTTGTTGGCTTTACAAGATTCAGCGCAGTACATATTCCATTTGCGACGTTTCACCATGAAACGAGTCGCTTAGCACATAATGCACTTTTCCGCTAAGAGCCATTAAAGGCAGGTGGGGGTGAGATTGTCAATTTTGAGATTTTGATTGATTATAAAACTATGCACTTATTCTACGCCGCTGCTGTAGTCAAGTGGTTAGGCGTTGGACTCGTAATCTAAAGGTTGCTGGTTCGATCCCAGCTGTCGGCTATGGCGTTGTGCCTGGAAAAGGCACTTTAACGGCTATTTTCTCACCCCACCCAGTGTAAAAGGGGTACCAACCTTGTGGGTTAAACCTGCGATAGACTGGCGTCCTATCCAGGAGGGAGTCTATGACTCTCAGTCGCTTAACGCCACAGAAACCGGGATAAGCACCGGCCTGATGAGCTTAGGCTCGGGACAGACTTTAACTTTAACTTAACTTATTTTACCTTGTAGTGAAATATCAAGGCATAATTCTGTTTCCTTTGTCTTTAAACATGCTTTGAAAATAGCGAAGCCCTCATTCTGACCACCTATTAGGATGCTAAAATTGAACATTTCTCATTTGACATTTCCAGCAGTCTATCATTTCAATTTGTAATAACTTTTGATAGAACTGTTCGATTTTCAGTCTGTTTTTTTGCATTGTATAGCCATTTCATTGCAAATTAACAGCATGTCAGTAACTAAAAATTCACCTTTGGTGCAATGCGACTCCTTATGTGGTGGAGCGTCACATATATCATTACTATTGTTATTACATTGAGTGACTGTATGCATACAGTACACGGAGGCAGTGACTGTGACACGTGTGTTGTTTCAGGTCTGCTGATCCAGGAGGAAAATGAATACAAGTACGCCTTTTACCTGGCCGGTGAGTCACCTATGTTTGTCTGTACCTGCAGGACATACACATACACACACCACAAATTCACACAACACACACACACACACATGCACACACAAGCGTGCGCGACACAACACTACACACACGCGACACACACACACGCACAACACACACACACACACACACACACGCACACGTTACATCCTGTTCCACTATTTGTAAGAGTAGGCCATCGTGTGCCGGTGGGAACAGATAACATTTACAAAACTGCATACACACAGGGACTGGATGTAAAAAAGCACAAGAGTGCTTATCCCATTATCCTTGATATAAAAGAATAAATCAAATCAAATCAAACACACACAACAACACACATATATAACATCACTGGAGTTAACATCAGTGCCGACTCCATTCCCCCCCGCCAAAGGTCCTTCAGATCAGACTGATGTTAACTCCAGTGATGTTAATATGTTGTGTGTGTGTGTGTTTGTGTGTGTGTCTGTCTGTGTGTCTTTGTGTGTGTGTGTTTCTGACTGCTGCTGCTCTGGATCTTTCACCAAAAAGAAAATCTTTATTCCTTATGGGGAAGGGGGGGGGGGGGGGGGGAAATAGCCTGGAGGTTACAGTGTTGCGCTTGTGACCTGATGCCACCACAAGACACCACAGAAACGCCCGTTTTAGGGAATTTTCCCCTTGGTGTTATTAACGTCATTACTGACTACACTTCCCCTGAAAGTTCTTTGGATGAGACTTTTTTAACCAGGCCCCCCCCTTGTGCAAATGTAGCAGAACATCTTGCGCACACGTTAAAACCCATTCTGCCTTTTGGAAGAGTAGGCTGCAGGATGACCACCAAATTTCTTTTTTTTTTTAACGGGGGAATAGTGTTGGTGTTTAGACATCAACTCTGAAGTCTGAATGTGGCTGCCTTAACCCTCTTGCATTCAGATTCTCTGAACACAAACTGCCCCTAGATTTCGCATTCCATCACAAAATCAGGTCAGGCACACATGCTCCCTGGCCTTTTTTCTCCTTCTAAGTACATACCAGCAGCTATAATTACTTCCAGACTCTCAGCAGGATTTCTACTTCTAGCCTGATAAGAGTTTTGGCATGCGGTAGCAATTAGTGATGGTCACATCGTGATGGAAATCTACTGTAAATCCCGGTTCGGGATTCAGGGGGGGCAATTATTCAAACCCGGCAAATCCTGGTTCGGACTAAGAGGGTTAATGCCATACAATGGTGGTCAAAAACCATCACTTATAAATGCAAAAATCATCCCTGTTGTGTGAACCTTGGAGCTCTAGCTGAGGAACGTGGAGGGGGGGGAAGGGGGAATGGCTACAGATAAGAATTGTACATGGTATGATTGTCAGCAGCATGGTGCTTCAGGCTGAGAGTATAACAGATCATATTTGCACCCTGTGTGCTGTGTCAGAAGGAACAGACATTCTGTAATAACATGTCGTATGGGACTTGTGAGTTGTGTGTGTGCATTCTTTAAGGAATATTTCAGATATTTTTTGATGAAAAATAATGATTTTTTGGAGTAGATTAATTTTTTTTTAAAGATCAAACAGGACCTGTAAAATTGATTATAATCTCTCCTCTCTCTTCTCTCTGTCCTCTTCTCTGTCTGTCTGTCTGTCTCGTCTTCTGTCTTCTTCTGTCTGTCTGTCTTCTCTCTCTCTCTCTCTCTCTCTCTCTCTCTCTCTCTCTCTCTCTCTCTCTCTCTCCTCTCTCTCTCTCTCTCTCTCTCCTCCCTCTCTCTCCCTCTCTTATTCTCTCTCTCTCCCTCTCTCTCTCATGTCGTATCTGCCTGTGTCATGTCTCCATACGATTCATTGCCATACCATATCATTTCTCATGTCTCTCATTCCATCCGTATCATTCCTACTTGTCCCAGTACCTAATATGTGTCTGTATCAGAATGCCTGGTGGTGTGGTGTACCAGTAAACGGAATACATGTGATACCATATCAGAATTCCTGGACATGAACCAGTCAGGAATGTTGTGTCAGTATCAGAATGCCTGGACTTCTATACCAGTACAGGAATGTAAGTATTCGTATCAGAATGCTGGATGCGTACATGAATCAGTACAGGAATACATACATGGTGTGTGTCGGTATCAGAATGTGGACATGAACCAGTGCACAAATATATGTGTCGTATCAAATCTGACTGTATACAGGAAATGTAACAGAATGTGACTTATTGTACATGTATTTCAAGAATGGACCTGGACATTGGGATACCAGTACAGAATGTAAGTGTCATATATCAGAATGCCTGGTTTGTACCATACAGGAATAGTCCAGTCAGAATCCGGAATACGATACATGTCCGTGTATCCAGAATGCCTGGACTTGTACCAATACAGGAATACCAGTACAGGAATGTAATGTGCCATATATCAGAATGCCTGGACATGTACCAGAACAGAAATAGATGTGCCATACCAGTATCAGAATGCCTGGACATGAACCAGTACAGGAATGATGCTCATCCATGTGCTGTGCTGGGCAGGGTCGTGCCTGCTGTGGAGCTCCATCATCATGGTGATGTTCAAGCTGAAGCGCTGCGTGGCGCCCTCTAGGGACGAGCTGGAGAAGCACTGCCGGGACAAGGAGGATTTCCAGAAGGTGCCCCTCATCCTGAACGAGCTGGGCTCCGAGGTGCCCCTGAAGGAAAAGGTGGCCATGCTTGACCATGATGACATTGGCGTGTGCGTATAACATTCCATCATGCCTTCTGTGGTCTCTGTGAATAACGTTGTGTATAACATTCCATCATGTCTTCTGTGTTCTGTGTGAATAACGTTGTGCATATAACATTACATCATGCCTTCTGTGTTCTCTGTGCATAACGTTGTGACCATGATGACATTGGCGTGTGCGTATAACATTCCATCATGCCTTCTGTGTTCTGTGTGAATAATGTTGTGTATAACATTCCATCATGCCTTCTGTGGTCTCTGTGAATAACGTTATGCGTATAACATTCCATCATGCCTTCTGTGTTCTCTGTGAATAACGTTGTGCATATAACATTCCATCATGCCTTCTGTGTTCTGTGAATAACGTTGTGCGTATAACATTCCATCATGCCTTCTGTGTTCTCTGTGAATAACGTTGTGCATATAACATTCCATCATGCCTTCTGTGTTCTGTGAATAACGTTGTGCGTATAACATTCCATCATGCCTTCTGTGTGAATAATGTTGTGCGTATAACATTCCATCATGCCTTCTGTGTTCTCTGTGAATAACATTGTGCATATAACATTCCATCATGTGTTCTGTGAATAATGTTGTGCGTATAACATTCCATCATGTGTTCTGTGAATAACGTTGTGCGTATAACATTGCATCATGTGTTCTGTGAATAACGTTGTGCGTATAACATTCCATCATGTGTTCTGTGAATAACGTTGTGCGTATAACATTCCATCATGTGTTCTGTGAATAACGTTGTGCGTATAACATTCCATCATGTGTTCTGTGAATAACGTTGTGTATAAACATTCCATCATGCCTTCTGTGTTCTCTGTGAATAACATTGTGCATATAACATTCCATCATGTGTTCTGTGAATAACGTTGTGCGTATAACATTCCATCATGTGTTCTGTGAATAACGTGCGTATAACATTCCATCATGTGTTCTGTGAATACCGTTGTGCGTATAACATTCCATCATGTGTTCTGTGAATAACGTTGTGCGTATAACATTCCATCATGCCTTCTGTGTTCTCTGTGAATAACGTTGTGCGTATAACATTACATCATGCCTTCTGTGTTCTCTGTGAATAACGTTGTGCGTATAACATTCCATCATGTGTTCTGTGAATAACGTTGTGCGTATAACGTTACATCATGCCTTCTGTGGTCTGTGAATAACGTTGTGCGTATAACATTCCGTCATGCCTTCTGTGTTCTGTGAAACATTGTGCGTATAACATTCCATCATGCCTTCTGTGTTCTCTGTGCATAACATTGTGTATAACATTTGTGCCTTCTGTGGTCTGTGAATAACTTTGTGTATAACATTCCATCATGCCTTCTGTGGTCTGTGAATAATGTTGTGTATAACATTCAATCATGCCTTCTGTGGTCTGTGAATAACATTGTGCGTATAACATTACATCATGCCTTCTGTGTTCTTTGTGCATAACATTGTGCGTATAACATTCCATCATGCCTTCTGTGGTCTCTGTGCATAACATTGTGCGTATAACATTCCATCATGCCTTCTGTGGTCTGTGTGCATAACATTGTGTGTATAACATTACATCATGCCTTCTGTGTTCTCTGTGCATAACATTGTGCATATAACATTACATCATGCCTTCTGTGGTCTGTGTGAATAACATTGTGCGTATAACATTACATCATGCTTTCTGTGTTCTGTGAATAACATTGTGCGTATAACATTACATCATGCCTTCTGTGGTCTGTGAATAACGTTGTGTATAACTTTCCATCATGCCTTCTGTGAACAACATTGTGTGTAACATTTGTGTTTTTTGTGTTCTGTGACACGTTGTGTATAACATTTGTGCCTTCTGTGTTCTGTGACACGTTGTGTATAACATTTGTGTCGTCTGTGTAATTTGTGCATAACGTTCGTGCTTTGCTTGTACTTTCTAACATTGTGCATAACATTTGTTCCTTCTGTGTTCATTTGAAACGTTGTGTATAACATTCATACCTTCTGTGTACTTTGATACATTATGTATAACCTTTGTGCCTTGTGTGTACTTTTAAACATTGTCATGCATGCACAACCTTCGTTTCTTCTGTGTTCTTTCTAACAGTGTCGTGTGCGTGTAACATTCATGCTTTATGTGTGTACTGTGGGACATTTGTCATGTCATTTGTCATGAGACTGTCTTAGCCTGGCAGGTGTGACACTGTAAATAACCTGACAGATGTTAACATGACACTGCAAATAACCTGACATATGTTAACATGACACTGCAAATAACCTGACATGTTAACATGAACATGACACTGTAAATAACCTGACAGATGTTAATGCGTTCAAGCGCATTGATTTGTTTTTACAAGATATAGCGCTATATAAATTCCATGTATTATTATTATTAATGCGACACTGTAAATAACCTGACAGATGTTAACGTGACACTGTAAATAATCGGACTGGTGTCACTGTTAGCGTGACACAAAATGATGGCGGTGTGTGTTTTGGTGGTGTTATTCAAAGATGATATTCCCTGCCTTTTTAAAAAAAAATTATTTTTATGTTAATCTCTTATATCGAGGATAATAGAATGAGCACTCATGTGCTTTTTTTCATCCAGTTCCCGTGTGTATGCATTTGTGTAAATATTGTCATCTGTTCCCACCGGCACACAATGGCCTACTCTTACGAAAAGCGGAACAGGATTTAACATGTGCGCAAGATGTTCTGCGTGCGTTCGCACATGGGGCCTCGGTTTACAGTCTCATCCGAAAGACTTTTGGGGTGAGTGGAGTCAGCACTGATGTTAATTCCAGAGGAAAAATCCCCTCCACCAGGAATCGAACCGGGTCCTCAAATTGTCAGTGCAATGTTCTGACCATTCGGCTATCCAGTCCCCCCCACCCTTGTGGTGGCTGTACAGACATAGGTATGTGACATGTGCCACGTCTGTTGTCACAACAGTGGAAGAGAACTTGCATCTTCCGTTGGCATGACTTACATGGGGTTGATGCATACTCGCTCTTTTTTCTTGTCTTTTGTTTAATTGCTTTGCATACATCTTCTTCTTCATCATCGTCGTCGTCTTATGCTCAGGCAGCAATTATTGTTGGTCTGGCTTATGAGCAGAAATGCGTTGCACTGCCGTTAAGCACCTGACAAGTCAGGCCCAGCGTATACGACTTCAGCATAAGAGAGAATTGTTATCTTTAAAATCTTTCTGGAAAATAGGCATGGTTTGGAGCAAGAAGGCAGAAAATAGGCAAGAAAGAGGGGAAGGAAGAAAAAGAAACGAGGCAAAAAACAAAGAGAGGGATAGAAAAGAGGGAATATGTGGACATATTATGCATAGGCATGATGTTGTGGTTTATATGTTGACATACTATGCATGATGCCTTGGCATTATGTTGCAGTTTATATGTGGACATATTATGCATAGGCATGATGTTGTGGTTTATATGTTGACATACTATGCATGATGCCTTGGCATTATGTTGCAGTTGATATGTGGACATATCATGCATGAAGTATAGGGTGATGTTGTGTAGTTGATGATGAGTGCTGGTGGTTTATTCGTTATTGATTTTGTTTCAAGAGCATGATTTTGGCAGTGAAATAGCATTTGCCCTTTTGATGTGTATGTTGGTGTGATTTTTTGCATGGTATGTATAGTTATGCATGATGTCTTGCAGTTTTTTTTGTTGTTTTTTTTCTTGTGATGTGTTTGTTGACCATTTTCTGCATGGTGTGTCTAGATGACGATGTGTGCATAGACGTGGTTTCTCAAAGCTGGTGCAACTCATGGTAAACAACTATTTTTTTCTGCTCGTTCCTGTGTTGTTGTTGTTGTTTGGTTTGTTGTTGTTGTTGTTGTTTGATGATTCTTGTGTCAGTTCTATGTTAGGATTTGTTTGGGTTTTTATAGTAGTGCGTGATAAACAACTTTTCTGTTAGCTTGTTGTTTCCCAAACACTGACATAAGTTTCAATCTTTGATATTACTATCTTTGATATTACAGTCTTTAATATTACGATCTTTGATATGCTTATTTTGACCATGTAAATGTGTGTGATGATTCTTGTCAGTTGCGTTGCATTCCACCATGCTAGGCTTTGTTTTGGGTTGAACATTATTTATAGCGATTGTGTGGTAAACAACGTTTCTGTTTATATTGTTAGCATGATAATTGTTTGTCATTGATTGCCAGCATCAGTTATATTAAGTACTACCATTTTTCTGTGGGTTTTCTTTTTTTTTGTAGTGCAAGGTAAAGAACACTACTGAGGGCTCATCTTGTAGTTGAGACAGTGAACAGAGATCCAGCATGTGTATACATTCGAAAGAACATGCAATAGCAAAAGAGTCATTCGTTGCACAAGTCTGCAGAAAAATGCCATTTTTATAGCAAAAGAAATACACATACAGGCAGGCAGGGGAAAAATGGGTGGTGCTCCTCTTGAAGTAGCATACTCACCCCTTGGGAGAACAGGCTCAGTTTTATGCAGAGAAACCTCCCATGACTGAAAGTTGTACAATACAATACAGAACAATACAAGACAGAGCAATACAATACAGTACAATACAGGTCAATTCAGTACAGTACAGTACAATGCAATACAGTATAATACAGTGCGGTACAACACAGTACAGTACAATACAAGAGAATATAGTACAAAATAATACAACACAGCACAGTACAATACAATACAATGTAGTACAATATAATACAAAACTGTACAGTACATTATGATGGTTACAGTACGTAATTGTCAGGACTTTGTGGTGTTTTGTAAAACGGTCTTGAACATTGTCATTTTTCTGCCTAAAGAAACGACTCAATTGAATTGGTGTGCATGTGTATGTGTGTGTGTGTGTGTCTGCGTGTGTGTGAGTGTGTGTGTACATGTGTGCGTGTGCGTGTGTGTGTGTGTGCGTGTGTGTGTACATGTGTGCGTGTGTGTGTGTGCAATGTGTGTGTGTGTGTTGTGAACATGTGCGTGCGTGTGTGTGTGTGTGCATGTGTGTGTGTGTGTGAACATGTCCGTGTGTGTGTGTGTGTGCATGCATGCATGCGTCTGCTGCAGTGATACAACTGTCATCACCTCAGTATAGCAGACGGGGACTGAGAGGCAGATTCTTCCTCAGGCGTTGTGATGCCGACACGTTGAGCAACACGACAGTGGTGATAATATCGAACATGTTGCGTCACGTGCAACAGCCATGATGTGCTGATGTCAACACGTTGAGGAACACATAACAAATGTGATGTGACGATGTCAACACTTTGAGGAATTGGTAACAATCAGCTTTGGGTGACTTCTTCATATTGTCAAACATGTAACCATGATGATGTGGTGATATCATCATGTTGAGGAACACGTTGCAAACATGATGTGGTGACGTCAACATATTGTGTGAGGCAGAACGGTGCGATGTGGTTATGTCGACATACTGAGGAAACACATTGCAAACATGATGTGGTGACGTCAACATACTGTGTAAGGTAGTAACGGTCGCGATGTGGTGATGTGGACATATTGAGGAACGCATTAACAATCTTCTTGTTGTGATAATCGACATATTGATGGCCAAATTGATAGTCACGATGTTGTGATATCAATATGTTTGAGGAACACGTAACAGTTAACAGTGGGGTGACACTAACATATTGATGACCGACCACACAGCAGTCATGATGTGGTCATATCATCAGATTGATTGACACATAACAGTCATGATGTGATATGAACATATTGATGAACACATAACAATTACAATGTGATGAAATCAACTCTTTGATAAACACATAAAGAGTCGTGAAGTGATGTCATCATATTGATGAACACATAACATTCATGATGTGGTTCATGTCAGCATATTGAGAAATGAGTAACAGCCAAGATGTGTGATATCGAGATATAGAGGAATACATAACAATCGTGATGTGGTGACATAGCATATTGAGGAAGACATAACAACCATACGGTGAACCAGCATATTGAAAAGGATACAGCAACAATAATGTGGTGATATCAGTATAGTGAGGAAGACATAACAACTGTAATGATGATTCAGTATAGTTGAGGAGAATAACAACCGTATAGGGAATCGGATAGTGGATGAATAACAACGTAATGTGTGATATCAGTATAGTGGGAAGACATAACAACGTAATGTGATGATATCAGTATAGTGAGGAGACATGATAACCGTAATGTGGTGATATCAGTATAGTGGGAAGACATAACAACCGTAATGTGGTGATATCAGTATAGTGAGGAAGACATAACAACCGTAATGTGTGATAACAGCATAGTGGGAAGAATGATAACCGTAATGTGGTGATATCAGTATAGTGAGGAAGACATGATAACCGTAATGTGGTGATATCAGTATAGTGAGGAAGACATGATAACCGTAATGTGGTGATATCAGTATAGTGAGGAAGACATAACAACCGTAATGTGGGATATCAGGTATAGTGGGGAAGACATAAACCGTAATGTGGTGATATCAGTATAGTGAGGAAGACATGATAACCGTAATGTGGTGATATCAGTATAGTGAGGAAGACATGATAACCGTAATGTGTGATATCAGTATGGAGGAAGACATGAAACCGTAATATGTGGTGATATCAGTATAGTGAGGAAGACATGATAACCGTAATGTGGTGATATCAGTATAGTGAGGAAGACATGATAACCGTAATGTGGTGATATCAGTATAGTGAGGAAGACATGATAACCGTAATGTGGTGATATCAGTATAGTGAGGAAGACATAACAACCGTAATGTGATGATATCAGTATAGTGAGGAAGACATAACAACCGTAATGTGATGATATCAGTATAGTGAGGAAGACATAACAACCGTAATGTGGTGATATCGTTATAGTGGGAAGACATAAAAACCGTGATGTGGTGATATCAGCATAGATAGTGAGGAAGACATAACAACCATAATGTGAGGACATAGCATGATGAGAAATGTGTAATGGTTTAGCTGTGATGTTAACAAATCCAAGCAAGTACACATAACAGCCATGGTGCGGTAACACATTATGTGATCAATTCAACATGTTGATGAACATGTAACTCTAAATTCTGCCATGATACAGCATATTGAGAGCCACACGATAATGGCAGTGTAATGACACCAATGTGTCAAGTGACATATGACGATCCTGATGTGGCAATAGCATATCGAGACCCGCATGTAA
Source organism: Stramonita haemastoma (assembly GCA_030674155.1). Classification (NCBI taxonomy): domain Eukaryota; kingdom Metazoa; phylum Mollusca; class Gastropoda; order Neogastropoda; family Muricidae; genus Stramonita; species Stramonita haemastoma. Next base: position 35,369,016 of record CM060335.1, on the reverse strand, counting down.
TGGAAGTGTAATGATAACATCAATGTGTCAAATGACACATGACAATCCTGATGTGGTAATAGCATATCGAGACCTGCACATAATGGAAGTGTAAATGATAATATCAATGTGTCAAGTGACACATAAGTGTCATCATATGGGGTATTGAGGGTCATGTCATGGCCATGATAACAGGTATGGTGTTGTGACACTGTTGTAGTGAACAGACAGTAATGACATCAGTGTTGTTATACACAACAGACATGAAGACAGACATGAAGAACAGACTTGAAAAACAGAGAATAATGGCATCACTGAATTATGAAGAACAGACATCAGGAACAGACATTAAGAAAAGACATCAGGAACAGACATGAAGAACAGATATGAAGAACAGACATCAGGAACAGACATGGAGAACATCACTGTTGCTGTGATACACAATAGACTGAGAACAGACATGAAGAACAGACATAAAGAACAGACATAAAGAACAGACATGGAGAACAGACAATAATGGCATCACTGTTGTTATACACAATAGATATGAAGAACAGACAATAATGACATCACTGTTGTTATACACAACAGACATGAAGAAACAGACACTTGTGGCATCACTGTTATTATAAAAACAGACATGAAGAACAGACATGAAAACAGACGGTAATGACATCACTGTTGTTTTACACAACAGACATGATGAACAGACATGGAGAAACAGACATGGAGAACAGACATGAAGAACAGACAGTAATGGCATCATCGCTGAAAACAGAACACACACTGGTGTAATAATAAATATGCTGTAGTGTGGGTTTTTTGTGTGTTGGAAGAAACACACATTGCATACATACACTCAAAAGATTCAGGCGTAGTGTATATGTTATGTTCATGCAGTGCACAGCTAGCTTTTGTACTAGTGTCTCTTGGCGGCATCTGTCCACTCTGGTTTCTTTTATCAACACTGTGTCTGTCTGCTGTCAACACTGTTCTGTCAACACTGTGTGTGCTGTCAACACTGTGTGTGCTGTCAACACTGTGTATGTATGCAGTCAACATTGTGTGCTGTCAACAGTGTATGCTGTCAATACTGTCATGTGCTGTCAACACTGGTGACTATGTATGTAGCACATGCTGTTATTGCTGTCAAAGTGTGTTGTATGCTGTCAACATTGTGTAGCTCAAACAGCTGTGTATTGTAGTCATGCGTCAACACTGTTGTGTACCTAGTGTTCTGTGGGTTGTCACACTGTGTCTGTTGTTTCAACACTGTTCTGTTGCTGTCAACACTGTGCTGTCTGCAACACTGTGTGTGTGCTGTCAACACTGTCTGTGTGCTGTCACACTGTGTTGTATGCTAGTCAACATGTGTGTGCTGTCAACACTTGTATGCTGTCAACACTGTTGTATGCTGTCAACACTGTGTCTGTATGCTGTCAACACTGTCTGTATGCTGTCAACACTGCGTCTGTTGCAGTCAACATGTGTGCCGTCAACATAGTGTCTGTGAGCATGTGTTCCAACTGTGGTGTCTGTCAACATGTGTCTGTGTGCTGTCAACATGGTGTCTGTTGCTGTCGACACTGTGTGTGTCAACACCGATGAATGTTGTGTGCTGTCAACACCATGATTTGTGCGCTGTCAACACTTCTGTGTGCTGTCAACATGGTGTCTGTGAGCTGTCAACATGGTGTCTGCATGCAGTTGATACTGTGTACTGTCAACACTGTGTGACATCACTGTAAGATGTCACACTGTAAGCTGTCAATATGGTGTCTGTGGGCTGTCAACATGGTGTCTGTGTCCTGTCAACATGGTGTCTGTGAGCTGTCAACTTGGTGTCTGCGAGCTGTCAACTTGGTGCCTGTGAGCTGTCAACTTGGTGTCTGTGAGCTGTCAACTTGGTGTCTCTGAGCTGTCAACTTGGTGTCTGTGAGCTGTCAACTTGGTATCTGTGAGCTGACAACATGGTGTCTGTCAACATGGTGTCTGTCAACATGGTGTCTGTGAGCTGTCAACTTGGTGTCTGTGAGCTGTCAACATGGTGTCTGTCAACATGGTGTCTGTGAAGCTGTCAACATGGTGTCTGTGAGCTGTCAACATGGTGTCTGTGAGCTGTCAACACTGTGAGCTGTCAACATGGTGTCTGTGAAACTGTCAACATGGTGTCTGTGAGCTGTCAACACTGATTGGAGCTGTCAACATGATGTCTGTGAGCTGTCAACACTGATTGTGAGCTGTCAACATGAAGTTTGTGAATTGTAAACACTGTGTGTGTGCTGTAACCCTATTGTCAACACTGCTGTGAACACCATGAAAGAATTAGAGAGTCATCGTTCGTCGACAAACAAACGCATCCACTGATGGAGGGGGAACAACTTAGCACGAGGGTGAAAAGGGAGTTGCCTGCCTGTTGGTCGGGTGGCTTTGTGTCGCTTTGGTTTGGTATGGGTTGTTGTTTTTTTTTAGGGAGGGGTATGCTTTGGGGTTTTTGGTATGGGTTTTTTCTGTGCTTTTTCTTCTGTTATGGCAACGTATTGTTAATACTCCCTTTGCTGAGGGCACTTTGAATGGATTAGTTGTTGCCACAGAAAAATAATTATTTTATGGACATGTTATGATAACAAGATGTTAATGCTATATTGCTTTTGTCAACACTGATGTAAATATACTTCGTTGCTATGGTCAGATGATGTTATATTGCAATGTTTTATGATAACTCGATGTTTATACTACAACTTTCTCCACATGAGGTTAATATTACAACGTTGTCATGGCAACATGATGTTAATATGACAATGTTGTTATGATAACTTGATGTTAATACTACAACGTTCTCCACATGAGGTTAATATTACAATGTTGTCATGGTAACATGATGTTAATATGACAATGTTGTTATGATAACTTGATGTTAATACTACAACGTTCTCCACATGAGGTTTATACTACAATGTTGTCATGGTAAGTGATGTTAATACTACAATGTTGTCATGACAACATGATGTTAATACTACAATGTTGTCATGACAACTTGAATTAATACTACAATGTTCTCCACATGAGGTTGATACTACAATGTTGTCGTGACAACTTGATGTTAATACTACCATGTTGTCATGACAAATGATGTTAATACTACCATGTTGTCATGACAGCTATGTAAAACTCAGTGTGCTGAAGGTACTTTGTGTGGAGGTCATGTACTGTTTATACTCTTGTCAGTACTGGGTAATGTCATTTTTTTGTGGATGTCATGTGTTGTTTATACTCATGTCATCGACATTTTTTCCCTGGATGTCATGTCTTGTTTACACTCATGTCATTGACATTTTTTTCCCTGGATGTCATGTCTTGTTTAACTCACGTCATGACATTTTTTCCCCAGGATGTCATGTCTTGTTTAACTCATGTCATGACATTTTTTCCCAGGATGTCATGTCTTGTTTCTACTCATGTCACTGACATTTTTTTCCCAGATGTCATGTCTTGTTTATACTAATGTCATTTGACATTTTTTTTTGGGGGGGGATGTCATGTCTTGTTTACACTCATGTCATTGACTTTTGGGGGGGGGATGTCATGTGTTGTTTACACTCATGTTATTGACATTTTTCTCCATGAATGTCATGCGTTGTTTACACTCATGCCATCTTTTTTGGAGGATGTCATGTGTTGTTTAACTCATGCCATTTTTTTTGGGATGTCAGTGTGTTGTTTACACTCATGCCATTTTTCCCCTGGATGTCATGTGTTTTAGACTGGTGTCATTGTCGGAGCAATGACATTTTTTTCATGTTTTGACATTATGATCATGTTAACGTTTTTCTCTCTCTTTTTTGGCTGAGAGTAGTCCACGTCTTCTCAGTGATGTGCATTTTTTTAACTTCACTATAGGATCAGAGATGATATAAAACACCTGGGGTATCTTTTTCAGGGAGGGGTGGAAGGTGGAAGAGAAGGAAAAAGCCACGTGCCAAATTCACCATAACTCAGTCCAGGATCTAGCGCTATAAAATTAGCATTCCCCTTTCTTTTACTACCAAGTCCAAGTGTGGCCAGTTTCTGCTATAATCAGCACCAGCTGGGATGAAATAGATGGCAGCTGAGAGGAGCTGAAAGTGAGGGAAATTTGACAGCTGTTAATTGAGAATAAGAGGGCATATGGAGAGAGATGGGAAGAGGGGGGAGGGAGATAAAGAGGACAAAAGTTGAACAGTAATTTTTTTGAGTAGTAGTATTATTGTTGTTGTTGTTTTTATCATGTGCAGTACTGCTGCAAGTCTCAAGACCAGTGTTATTATAGCAGTACGCTGCAGGATTTTTGTTGTTGTTGTTGTTTTTGGTTAGGGAGAGGTGAGGGGGAGGGGGGGGGGGGGGGGTAGAGGGGGCTGCTTTTCTTGTTTGGGTTTTTTTTGAGAAATGTAGAATAAAGCACAAAAAGTTGTATTGGTAAATTAACATGGATACTCAAACACACAAGCTTTTGTGTGGTTTTTGTATGAAAAAAGAACAGTATGTTTTGTATGAAAATCAAGTGGTTTGTTTGTTTGTTGTTTGTTTTTTTTTAATTTTTTTTTTTAGGATCTGACAAAGTGGAATATAGCATTTTCTTTCTGAAGGAAGAAGAAGCGTGTGTGTGTGTGCGTGTGTGTGTTGTGTGTTGGGGGGGGGGGGGGGAGGGGATAGGTAGGTAGGTGATGAATGTGAACAGTAATGTTCGTGAACCTGACAAAATATGTTTTTGTTAACCTGTGGGGTAGTATATATAACGAAAGTGAGGGAATGTATGCGCTGTGTAAAAATGGGGGAACTTGAAAATGAGAGAATATGTTTGTGAAAATGAGGGATTTTGTCTCTATTTATCTATCTTATCTATCTATCTATCTATCTATCGATCCTGTAGTCTGGCGTCCGTGGGGGTACCCCCAAAGTCCTGACAACCAGTCCCATCAATTCCTTTCTTTTCTCTATCTGGGAACACGTATTGTGTGAAAATTAGAGAAGTTGTGTGTGAAAATGAGGGAATGTGTATGTTTTGTGAAAATGGGGGAATGTATCTTTGTAATGAAAACGAAAGAATTGAATGTGAAAATGAGGGAATCTTATGTATTGTGTGAAAATGAGGGAATGTAATTTTTTTTTATGTGTTGTCTGAAAATGTGGGAATATAATTGTGTTTTGTGGAAAGGGAAGGAATACATGTGTTGCATGAAAATGAGAGAATTGGTTTGTGAAAAATAGGGAAGAAATGTGTTTTGTGAAAATGAGGGAGCATTATATATATATATATATATATATATATATATATATATTAATTATGGGGAAATTGTGTGTGTGCGTGCGTGCGTGCAGAAAACAAGGGAATACACATTGAACATAAGACGACGCTTTGTGCAAACTTTTCAACTGTGTGTGAAAATGAGAGATTTGTCAGTGAAAGGAGATGATAACGCTTTATGTACATAAGTCAACTTTTGTGTGAAGAGGAGAAAGATATAATTTAAGTGAAAATGCGAAGATAACTTTGTACATACTCTAACTATCAATCATCAAGATACATAAGTACTGGAAAAACTAAAGGACCTGTTTCATAAACCTGTGTGTGTGTGTCAGACGAGGGCGGATGCTTATGTGTGCAAGTTTGGAGATGCTTTTGTGTGAATAAAGAGTAAAGCTTTGTGGCCAGAGAGAACGTCTGTTTATCGTGACTAGCGTTCTCTGTCTAGTTGGTGGAGAAAACGCTGCAGTTTCATCAATGCTAGTTAAGTTCAATCAATGAATTAATTAAGTCCTTGGATGAGACTGTAAACAGCTGCAGTTCAATCAATGATTATAAGTCCTTCGGATGAGACTGTAAACCGAGGCCCTGGTGTGTGAACGTACGCAGAACATCTTGCGTACATGTTAAATCCTGTTCTGCTTATCTTAAGAGTAGGCCATCATGTGCCGATGGGAACAGATGGCATTTACAAAACTGCGTACACACGGGGACTGGATGTAAAAAAAAAGCACAAAGAGTGTTTTTTATCCCATTATCCTCGATATAAAAGAATAAAATGAATAAATAAATAAATGCTGTCACGTTTCTGCAATGGTTTTGTTTTGTTTGTGGTGTTGCTGGTTTGTTTAGGTTTGTTTGCTTTTTTATAATCAATAGCTCAGATGGCATCACAGTTTCTATGGGGGGTTTTCTGTTTCTCTGTTAAGAGTGCCGAGATTTTCACCCAATGGTGAGATTTTTGTGTATGCATTACAACTGTTTTTGCCCGCCATTAAGATAGCTGCATGCCAACTTCTTCCATTCTTTCTGGCATGTACTCTCTCCTCTCTCTCTCTCTCTCTCTCTCTCTCTCTCTTCTCTCTCTCTCTCTCTACCCACCCCACACACACACACACACACACTCATGCAACGCACACACACTCAGGCATGCATGCGCACAGTCGCACACACACACACTGCCACACACACACACACACACACAAGAGTCACACACACACATACACAGAGTCACGCACACACATACAGAGTCACACACATACACATACACATACACACAATCACACACAGTCCACACACGCTCACATGCACGCAAAGTTTGACACAAAATTATTTCAATATTTGATTCCTTTCACCTCTTATGGGCAATAGATGATAATACATTTATTACAATAATTTTTTCATCCCTGCACCAATTTTTTTTTTTTTTGTTTTTGTTTATTGTCAGTTTTAAATTAAAAAAAAAACATAACACCTGACTAGAACAAAAGAAACATTAAAACACACCAAAAGAAAAAGATTTCAAAAAAATGTGACAAAAACACACATTAGTTAACAAGAAAAAACAGCTAAATGGTTAATAACAGCTGAAAAAAAACTTCCAAAAAATTCATCTGCACATTGCATACAATTACATTCATTTTCATTTTGCATAATCAGTATGAGCATGAGATGACGTTCAAGGCATATTTTCTCCATATATAGTCCCCCCCCCCAAAAAAAAAAAAAAAAAAAAAAAAAACATATGCAAAATCCGAAGATACCAAAGGAGGGGGGTAGGGGAGAAGGTGGATGAGGATAGTTGGCAGATATTTATTTTCTGCTTGAAATGATTATGGCCTTCTCTGCCTGGAAAGATCATGTGGCCATTTCTGCCATTGTTCTTGTCTGCAAGTGATACATGGTGTGTGTGTGTGTGTGTTGTGGTGTGTCACGGTCTGTGTGTATGTGTGTGTTTGTGTGTGTGTGTGTGGTGTGTCTCGGTGTGTGTGTGTGTGTATGTGTGTGTGTGTGTGTGTATGTGTGTGTGTGTGTGTGTGTGTGTGTTGTGTCTCGGTGTGTGTGTGTGTGTGATTCGATTTATATACTTCACGTATTTCTTGTTTGTTGCAGTTTTTGGCTTCTTTTTATTGCCTGATGTTCACCCTTCCTCCATACCACAAAACGGGCAAAAGAAATAGAGATGAAATACATGTAGGCCTACTGTTCAAGTTACTGTTCCCTTTCTCATCCCTAAGGTGTGTGTGTGTGTGTGTTTGTGCGTGTGCGTGCGAACGTGTGTATGTGTGTGTGCATATAACATGAGTATGTGTATGTAGAGCGTTTACTTCTAACCTTTTTGTTCACTAGCTTTCACACAGTACAGAGTCTAGTCTTTCTCTCACAGACTGCTTATTTCTTCGAAATTGCTGTTGTAGAGGGTGGGACGCTTTTCGTGGTGGTGGTGGTGGTGGTGGTGGTACTGCGTTTCTTCGTCGTCGCTCTTTGCGTCGCTACTGTCGTCTGCTGTGGTGTCTTCCTTGTGGTGTGGCGTGCATTACATTTGTCTCCGCGTTGGATGAGATGCTGTAGTTCTTTCTGGGATTGAAATACAAGAAATGACAGAAAATATGTATGCCCTGTGCTTACTTTTTAAACGCATCCTGAAAAAAAAGGTTTTTACAGGCCCACTCACAGACTCTCTCATTGTCTCGCTTGCTCGCTCGCTTGTAAATTGCAAACATGTCTATGCATGCCTATAATTATGCATAAAAAATGCACATGTATAAAATTATGGTTAAACGCACATGTCCAATTCTCGAGTAACCAAATAAGACGGACGTATTCTAAAGAGGCGTGTGTGTGTCTGTCTGTCTGTCTGTCTGTCGGTGTGTGTACGTCTGTGTAAATTTGTGTGTGCAAACGCGCGCTCAGTAACCCAGGGCAACAAAAGGGTTCTGCTGGCAAAAGTCTGTAGAAAAACACCACCCTCAAAGGAAAACAAAATAAATACACTCGTTCATCAATGGGAATAAATGGGTGGCACTGTCTTTGAGTCTCTCTCTCCTCTCTCTCTCTCTCCTCTCCTCTCTCTCTCCCTCTCTCCTTCTCTCTCTCTCTCTCTCTCCTCTCTCTCTCTCTCTCTCTCTCTCTCTCTCTCTCTCTCTCTCAAAGTCCTTCGATGAGACTTTAAACCGAGGCCCCGTTTGCGAACGCACGCAGAACATCTGCGCAAACGTTAAATCCTGTTCCGCTTTCTCGTAAGAGTAGGCCATCGTGTGCCGGTGGAACAGATGACATTTACAAAACTGCATACACACTGGACTGGATGTAAAAAGCACAAGAGTACTCATTCCATTATCCTCAGTTAAAAAATAAATCAAATCAAATCTCTCTCTCTCTCTCTCTCTCCTCTCTCTCTCTCCTCTCTCTCTCTCTCTCTCTCTCTCTCTCTCTCTCTCTCTCTCTCTCCCGAATTTTACACAGAAAATCTGCCCCGAGTCTGGCCGTCACGTGGTGTACAATACGAATAAGATTATCCATCCACTGACTATCAAGCAAAACTAAAAATAAATAAAATTTTAAAACATGGAAAGAGACTTACGCCCCAGCCTGCCAGATCAGCCAATTCCAGGCAAGCGTCGTCGCATTTCGTTTGCTTGAACACATCCCTGTACACACACATACACGCGCGCGTGCATGCACGTAAGTGCACACACACACACACACACGCACGCACGTGCCCGTGTGCCACACCCACACACACACACACAGACACACACACAAACACTCACACATACACACACAATCACACGTACACACACACGTGCTCGCGCGCGCGCGCGCATACACACAACACACACACACACACACACAAACACACACACACGACACACACACGCACACACACATACACATAAAACACAACAAACACACCACTACAAACAGAGCGCGCGCGCACACACACCACACCAATCACAACAACACAACAACACACACACACACAACACACACACAACACAACACAACCACATAACATACACACAACACAAAACACACATTACACACAACAAACACACACCACACAACACACACACACACAAAACACAAACATCAGCACAGACAAACACCACGTCATATAGATAGCACTGCACCTTGATCAATTGGTAATTCTTCTTTTTTTTAAATCACAATTCCTAAGTATATACTACACCATTACAATAGAAATGAAGTTATATGGACAGTCTAACAGTCTGAGTCTAACAACGCAGACTCAGATGGCTCGGTCACGTGCGAAGGATGGAGGATGACGCATTCCTAAAGATCTCCTCTATGGTGAACTTGCCTCCGGCAAGAGAAGCATTGGCCACCCCCAACTGTGCTATAAAGACATCTGCAAGCGTGACATGAAAGCCCTGGACATCAACACAGAGAACTGGGAGGAGGTAGCGCTGACCGCAGCAAATGGCGCAGTGTTCTCCACAAACAGCTGAAGTGTGGTGAAGAAAAGATCCACACTGCAGCAAATGAAAAGAGAGCCAAGCGGAAGGCATGTGCTCCAGCCACCTCAACAAGCCACATCTGCATCAGATGCAACAGAGACTGCCACTCCCGCATCGGACTGACCAGCCACAGCCGGCGTTGTCGCTGAACAAATGACCTGTCTTTTGGCGCGAATTCCATAGTCGACACCGACTGACGGAGGCCTACTACTACTATTAACAGGTGAACTAATAATAATTATGTGATTGATTCACTGCATAGCTTTGTGAATGACAGTTCGGTTTATAAGATAACCTTTCAATAGGCATTGCAATTAACTGATTGATTGAGTGGTTAGTTGAATGATTGTTAAGATCGATTGTTTGTTAAGACAATTCATTCATTTCTTAATAGTTGATTGAGGATTTTTTTTAACGATCATTTGTTCAGATCATTCATTCATTTCTTAATAATTGATTGGGGTTTTTTTAACGATCATTTGTTCCGATCATTCATTCATTTCTTAATACTTGATTGAGGGGTTTTTAACGACCATTCATTCATTTCTTAATAGTTGATTGAGGTGGGTTTTTTAACGATCATTTGTTGAGATCATTCATTCATTTCTTAATAGTTGATTGAGGTGGGGGTTTTAGCCATCATTTGTTGAGATCATTCATTCATTTCTTAATAGTTGATTGGGTTTTGTTTTTTTAACGATCATTCAGATCATCCATTCATTTTTTAATAGTTGATTGGGTGGGGTTTTTTAACGATCATTCATTCATTTTTTAATACTTTCATTCACCGATTCATTTATTTCTTTATCGATTCCTTCATCAACCGATTAATTCATTAATCTACCAATCACTCAATCGAATTCTTTCATTCATATTCGTTCCTTCTGTCATTCACTTTATCGATCATTCTTCATTCTTTCTGTCTGTTCTTCGCCATACTGATCTAGAACGTGCATAGCTTGATTGTGTGTGTGTGTGTGTGTGTGTGTGTGTGTGTGTGTGTGTGTGTGTGTGTGTGTGTGTGTGTGTGTGTGTGTGTGTATGTGCATAGGCTTTATATATATGCATATACATATATATGTGTGTGTATATATAATATATATATATATATATATATATATATATATATATATATATATATATCTGTGTGCGTGTGGTGTGTGTGTGTGAGAGAGAGAGAGAGAGAGAGAGAGAGAGAGAGAGAGAGAGAGAGAGAGAGAGAGAGAGAGAGAGAGAGAGAGAGAGAGAGAGAGAGAGAGAGAGAGAGAATCACTTACGTCAAATTGCCAGCCACATCAAAGTAAAGTCCTCCACCAAACACCACCCCCATATCGTTCTTCTGCACACACACACACACACACACACACACACACACACACACACACACACACACACACACACACACATACACACACACACACACACACACACACACACACACACACACACACTCACACACACACACACACACACACACACACACACACACACACACACACACACACACACACACACACACACACACACACACACACACACACACACATTTCGTTCTCTGTTCCTTCCATCCATTATATATATATATATATAAAAGAAAGAAATCTTTTCTTTTTTTCTCTTGGATGATTCCCCACCCTCACTCCCAACCCCACCCACCACATTCCTCACCTTCTACCCCCTCCCCCCTCACACCCTTCTCTCACTGCCCCCTCCCCATTCCAGTTTCAACTCATCCCCTTACCGTCCTTAAGTCGGAATGCGGCTACCTTCATGGTGAGCAAAAACGGTCACATAGATACGCAAAAAACTCACCTCTGGTGAACCTCCAAGCTCTCCCCTAGGAACAACAACAACAACAAAAAAAACCCAACCTCCTGATCTTCTTTCCATAGGTGAAAACCCGTTCTGCCTTTCGGAGGAGTAGGCCATTGTGTGTCGGTAGGAAAGGATGCCAACATTTTTTAAAACTGTGTATGCACACATACTAAGTGTCGTGTTTAGATAATTATTATCCCCGAGGTCGAAATTGGACGAACTGAATGGTGAGTACACGGTCGTATAAGGCCTACGCAAAATCTCACGATTGAGGAACATAGGAGTTCTAGCCAAGGAACGAACTCCCCCCCTTCACCCCCCATCCCCCTCTCCAAAAATGTATAGATGAATAAATAGAAAAAAATAAATGAATAAAATTAATGAGCCTAGAAGTCCACAAAATTTTGAGAAAAGCAGAACAGAGAGAGGAATGGAGGGAACTGGTAGTCAAGTCTTCAAGGGGTGCGTGCCCCTATGGTCGCCAGACTAAGGGATAGATAGATAGATAGATAGATAGATAGATAGATAGATAGATAGATAGATAGATAGATAGATAGATAGATAGATAGATAGATAGATAGATAGATAGATAGACAGATAAATAGATAGATAGATAGATAGATAGATAGGTAGATAGGTAGGTAGGTAGGTAGGTAGATAGATAGATAGATAGATAGATAGATAGATAGATAGATAGATATAGATAGATAGGTAGGTAGGTAGGTAGGTAGGTAGGTAGGTAGGTAGGTAGGTAGGTAGGTAGGTAGATAGGTAGGTAAGGTAAGGTAAGGTAAGGTAAGGTAAGGTAAGGTAAGGTAAGGTAAGGTAGGTAGGTAGGTTGATAGATAGATAGATAGATAGATAGATAGATAGATAGATAGATAGATAGATAGATAGACAGACAGACAGACAGACAGACAGACAGACAGACAGACAGACAGACAGACAGACAGACAGACAGACAGACAGACAGACAGATAGACAGATAAATAATTTCCACAGGTGCGTGATTGAATTCCAAACGCTAGTGAAAACTTACGTCCATGCCTCCGTTGTCTAAGTTGATGTAAAGCCGAGGCGTCGACACTTTGACTCTGCGAGACAAATGGTATAGTATCAGAGAGACAGACGGACAGACAGTCAGACAGACAGACAGACAGACAGACAGTGAGACAGACAGACATTCAGACAGACAGACAGGCAGGCAGGCAGACAGCCAGACAGACAGTGTGTCAATGAGACAGTAAGACAGACAGACAGTGAGACAGACAGGTTGGCAGGCAGTAAGACAGACAGACAGACAGTGAGACAGGCCGATAGTGAGACAGACAGACAGACAATGAGACAGACAGAGACAGAGATGTTAGCCGAAGATAAACGAGTGATTTCAGATTTTATTCCATTATATCTCACATGGAACCCTCCATAGATATTTAACACAGATGAAACAAAACAAAAAAAATCACACAACAAAAGCCACCACCACCACCACCCACCCCGAAACAAAACAAATTAAAAAAAAATTTAAAACAATAAAAACTACACCCCCCAAAACTCACTTGGAGATGAGAGAAGCAAAAGGCTGTACCACAAGGGAGGTGCCCAGAATGATCAGAAGATCACAGTGTCGAAAATCCTGTTAGACAGATAGGCCTACCAGAAATGTATTTTATTTTTCTTTTTATTTTATTTATTTATTCTTTTATATCGAGGATAATGGAATAAGCACTCATGTGTTTTTTTTTACATCCAGTCCCCGTGTGTATGCAGTTTTTGTAAATCGTGTCATCTGTTCCCACCGGCACACGATGGCCTACTCTTACGAAAAGTGGAACAGGATTTAACGTGTGCGCAAGATGTTCTGTGGTGTGTGTGGTGTGTGTGTGTGTGTGTGTGTGTGTGTGTGTGTGTGTGTGTGTGTGTGTGGTGTGTGTGTGTGTGTGTGTTTCACAAAGACAGAGAGAGAGAGAGAAAGACAGACAGACAGACAGACAAAGAGAGTCTATGCGTAAGTTTATCCTCCAGAAATTCATTTCAGTCGACTTTACACAATGTCTTCTCTGTCTGTCTGTCTGTCTGTCTGTCTGTCTGTCTGTCTGTCTGTCTATCTGTCTGTCTGCCCCCCCCCCCCCCTCTCTCCTCTCTCTCTCTCTCCTCTCCCTCCCTCCCTCTCTCTCCCTCTCTCTCTCTCTCTCTCTCTCTCTCTCTCTCTCTCTCTCATCTCTCTCTCTCTCTCTCTCTCCTCTCTCTCCTCTCCTCTTCCTCTCTCTCCTCTCCCCTCAGACATACCTCTTGAACACATTCTGCAAAACGAGGGGGCAATGGTTCTCCATACATGACAATGTCTGTAGAGAAAATCCCATCACAACCATCAGCAACTGAATATATTTCATACGCACACATTGACAACAACACACCACACACACACACACACACACACACACACACACACACACACACACACACACACACACACACACACACAGAGTCACACACACACAAAGTCACACACACAGAGTCACACAACACACACACACACACACACACACACACACACACACACACACACACACACACACACACACACACACACACACACACGCGCGCGCGCGCGCGCGAGCACTCTCTCTATCTCTCTCTCTCGCTCGCTCTCCTCTCCCCCCCCCCCCCCCCCCTCTCTCTCTCCTCCTCTTCCTCCTTCACACACTCTCTCTCTCTCTCTCCCCTCTCTCTCTCTCTCTCTCCTCCCCTCTCTCTCTCCCCCCTCTCTCCTGTCTCTGTCTCTCCTCTCTCTCTCCCCCTCTCTCTCTCTCTCCTTCCCTCCCCCCCCCCCTCTCTCTCCCCTCTCTCTCTCCTTTCTCCTCCCTCTCTCTCTCTCCTCTCTCTCTCTCTCTCTCTCCTCTCCTCTCTCTCTCCCTCACCCTCTCTCTCTCTCTCCTCCCCCCCCTCTCTCTCCTCTCTCCTCTCTCTCTCCTCCTCCTCTCTTCTCTCTCTCCTCTCTCTCTCCTCTCCCTCTCTCTCTCTCTCTCTCCCCCTCTCTCTCTCTCTCCCCCTCTCTCTCTCTCTCTCTCTCTCCCCTTCTCTCTCCCCCTCTCTCTCTCTCTCTCCTCTCTCTCTCTCCTCTCCTCTCTCTCTCTCTCCTCTCTCTCTCTCTCCTCCTCTCTCTCTCTCTCTCTCTCTCTCTTCCCTCCCTCCCCTCTCTCTCTCCTCTCTCTCTCTCTCCCCTCTCTCCTCTCTCTCCCCCCCTCTCTCTCCTCTTGTCTCTCTCTCTCCCTCACACACACTCTCTCTCTCTCTCCCTCTCTCTCTCTCCTCCCTCTCTCTCCCTCTCTCTCTCTCTCTCTCCCCCCCCTCTCTCTCTCTCTCCCTCTCTCTCTCCCCCTCTCCTCTTCTCTCTCTCTCTCTCTGTCTCTCCCTCTCTCTCTCTCTCCCCTCTCTCTCTCTCTCTCCCCCCCCCCCCCTCTCTCTCTCTCTTCCTTCCCTCCCCCCCCCTCTCTCTCTCTCTCTCTCTCCCCTCTCTCTCTCTCTCTCTGTTCTCTCTCTCTCCTCTCTCTCTTCCCTCACACGCACTCTCTCCCTCACACGCACTCTCTCTCTCTCTCTCTCTCTCCTCTCTTCTCTCTCTCTCTCTCTCTCTCTCTCTCTCTCTCTCTCTCTCTCTCTCTCTCTCTCTCACCTGGTCTTACAACACCCTCACAGTCTTTTTTCTCGCATGTAGGGACCCGATCCTTCATCACTCGATCTGTAGAAAACAAAAGAATTAGGTGTTTTTTTTTGTTATTGTTGTTGTTGCTGCTGATGTCGCTTTCGTTGTCGTTGTTCTTGGTGGGGTGGGGGTGGGTGGTGATGATGATGGTGGTGGTAAGGGGGGGTGGTGATGATAGTGGTGGTAAGGGTGGGGTGGTGATGGGGTGGGGGGATGATGGGGGTGGGGATGGTGGTGATGATGGTGGTGAGGGTGTGGTTGTGGTGAGGGTGGGTGGTGATGATGGGGTGGGGGGATGATGGGGGTGGGGTGGTGGTGGTGATGATGGGGGTGAGAGTGGGGTGGTTATGATGGGGATGGGATGGGGGTGGTGGTGATGGTGGTCATGGCGGTGGGGAGGTGATGATGGGGGTGGGGGGGTGGTGGTGGTGGTGGTGGTCGTGGCAGTGGTGGTGGTGGCAGTGGTTGCTGGTGCTTTTTTGCGGGTGGGGGGGTGGGGGTGTCTTTTTGTGATTGTTGATGCTGCTGCTGTGCTGCTGCTATCTACCGTTTGCCGCCGCTCTTTCTCTGTTTCTGGTCCATCGATCTGGAATGACCTCCCCCCCCCCCCTCTCCCTCCGGGAAAAAGCTCACTGATGACACTTTTAAATCCAACCTCAAGACACACTTATTTCAAACCTAAGATGTTCTCTGTCTCCTTCTGTTTCCATCTCTTATCTGTCCCTGCCTTTAACTTCTACCTGCCAAAGTATATAACTTTTATAAGTGTGTGTGTGTGTGTGCGTGTGTTGTGTGTGTGTGGTGTGTGTGTGTGTGCGTGTGCGTGTGCGCGCGCGTGTGTGTGTATAGCCTACATTCGAATTTTGCCAAAACTATAAATTGTCATTGATTGCTTATGTGTTGTATAGGTCGCATGAAAGCGCTTTGATTTGTTTTTACATGATATAGCGTTATATAAATTCTATGTATTATTGTTGTTGTTTTATTATATTAATTATTATTATTATTATTATTATTATTGTTGTTTGTTGTTGTTGTTGTTGTTGTTGTTGTTACTATTATTTGTTGTTGTTATTGTTTTTATTATTTGTTGTTGTTGCTGCTGCTGCTGTTATTGTTGTTGTTGTTGCTGTTGTTGTTGTTGTTGAGTGTGTGGTGGTGCTGCTGCAGCAGCTATTTGTCGTTTGTATTGTCGTGATAAATTTGTTGTTATCGTTTGGCGTTTAATTTGGTTGTTATTGTCGTAGTGGTCGTTAATGCCTTTGGGTGTGTGTGTGTGTATGAGTGTTGTTGTTGGGTCTTATGTGTTTTGTTTTAGTGTTGCTTTGGTGTGGGGCATTATTACTGTTTTGCTGCTATCGTTTGAAGTGTATAACCTTGTTGCTTTTGTTGTGTTTGTTGGTGTTGATGTGAATGAACAGATGAAGGAAGACAAAGAAGAAAGCACCAAATATCAACCCAACATTGTTTGTACGCGCGCAACACACAAACACACACACACACCGCGCGCGCCGCAAGCGCGCGCCACACGCACACACACAACACACACACACACACACACTATATAATGTGACGCTCCACCACAATAAGGAGTCGCACATGCACATTAGGTCAAATTTTTAGTTATTGATAAGTTATTAATCTGCAATAAAAAGGCTTTTCAATACAAAAAACAAATTGAAAATCGGACACTTCTGTGCAAAGTTATTACAAATTGAAATGGTAGACATGCAGATGTGACAAAATGAGAAACGGCGAGTTTATTTTCGTAACAGGTTGTCAGAATGAGGGCTTGGGTATTTTCAAAACACATTTAAAAGCAAAAGGAATAACAAATATGCCTTGATTTTTCAATCACAAGGTTAGACTAACGGATACAGTTTAATAATCAATCAAAATCTCAAAATTGACACCTTAACCCCTACCTGCCTTTAATGGCTCCTAGCGCAAAATTAGGTAATGTGCTAAGCGACTCATTTCGTGGTGGAGCGTCACATATACACACACACACACACACACACACACACACACACACACACAACACACACACACACACACACACACACATTCACACACACACATACTCACACAAATCATCATCATCATCATCATCATCATCATCATCATCACTATCATCATCATCATCATCATCAATATCACCATCATTATCATCATCACCATCATCGTCATAATCATGATTACCACCATCGTCGTAATCATCATCACCATCACCATCATCATCATCACCATCATCATCACTGCCAAAGTTCTACCATTTCACCACAACTCTACGACGTTTCTGTCGAAGCCTTACAGAAGAAAACGCCTTCAACACTAACCCACTTACCAACCACCCTACCTACTACCTACCTACCATCCCTCCTCCCTCCCTACCTACCTCGTTAAGTTAAAGTCTGTCCCGAGCCTAAGGCCCCATCAGCCGGTGCTTATCCCGGTTTCCTGTGGCGTTAAGCGACTTAAGTCATAGACTCCATCCGGATAGGACGCCAGTCTATCGCAGTTAACCCCCAACACAAGGTTGGTACCCCTTTTACTACCTGGGTGGGGTGAGAAAAAGCCGTAAAGTGCCTTTTCCAACGCACAACGCCATAGCCGAAAGCTGGATCGAACCCGCAACCTTTAGATTACAAGTCCAACGCCCTAACCACGAGACTACAGCGGCGGCACCTCCCTACCTACCTACCTCCCTACCTACCTATTAAAAAAAAATAACTATCAATGTACCCAGTGGGGTTATGTGTTTTCTAAATGTATACACTTTTTTTTTTTAATCATAGATTAAACTTGTTGGTGACTGTGGTGTGTGGGGTAGGGGGTTGCTATTACCGTTTGAACATTTTTTTTAAATACATAATTTATTCCCTAATCAGGGCAAGGGCGGATGGAAAAAGTATGTACATACTTACTCTGTAACCATTAAAAATACAGTTATTCACTCATTCATTCATTATTCATTCATCTCTCTCCAGAAAAAAATATATATACTCTAGAATGTCCTAGTATGGCATGATTTCTTTCGAGTTTGAAACAAAATGTCGTCTGAAGTCAAGCAAAATAATGATCTGAGGTATCTACCGCATAATGGTATTTTAGGGATGTAAATGATGTCATATATTCAAAACGAGACATGAAAGAATTCGTGGAGCAAGTTATTTTGTGGGTTTCTTTAATTAACTCCCTTGAAACGGCGGTCCTTTATGAATTTTAGTAAGAACAAAGAAGACAACAGCGTTCTTGCTAAGGGAGGCAATTCAAAGCATGGGGCGATAATCCTTTATGAATTTTAGTAGTTTTAAAGAAGGCAACTGCGTTTTTCGTGGTCAGGGGAGGGAATTCTAGGCGTCGCACATTAGCCTAACATGGACCAATGGTATATAGGCAAAATAAAACAAACGAAAGGTAAATTGTATTTTATAATATTTTTCCTAGCATGCTTTTCAACAAAAAGTATCCATTGTAGATGTTCTCTGTTCGGCATAATAGACTATTGCTAACCACTTCCCGACACATATAAAAAGGGAGTGAGAGAAGGCCTTCTAAGTACATATCCCGCACACCCTGCAGTAAATCTCTCCGCAGGACAGCAGGTTATAAAAATGAGCGCTAAATGCAAGTACATTGTTCAGGGTGTTGGACTATTTAGTACATTACTCTCAGGCACTCTCTTTTTTTCTTTTCTTTTTTTTTTACAGAAGGAGAGAATGTGTACCTGCAGTGACCTGTTCGTTTACTTACCGCTTGTTCCTTTATCTTACTGATTGTCAGATTGTTGTTTAGTAGTTGTGCTTTTTGCGATGGCGTTCCTTCTTGATTTGTTGATAGTTCCTTTAGAATGAAGTTTATTGATAACATGCAGGCGAACCTGTGAGTGAGTGAATGAATGAGTGTGTGTGTGTGTGTGTTGTGTGTGTGTGTGTGTGTGTGTGTGTGTGTGTGTGTGTGTGTGTGTGTAGACAGTTTTTTTCTCCCCTTTTATCAAAATGTTATGTTTTAGATGACTTATTTTGTCGATAGATGGTGGTGGATTGATGTTTTCAGTCATTTACCTCATTATATTCTCATTTTGCTTTTATTGCGCTTTTTTTTCCAATCAAAATCATCATTTGATTCTTACTTCTTATTTTCGTTTCTGAATGCTTGCCTTTTTTTAAAATACCTTATTAATGTATTGCTTTCTTATTTCTTGTCTGTTGTTTGCTACTTGGTATTGTTTCTTGCTCTTGGTATTTGGTCATTATTATTGTTGTTGTTTGGTTAGAGCTTTTTTTAAATCTTGATGTATCCCTGATAAGGGCGGGGACTGGATGTAAAAAAAAGCACACGAGTGCTTATTCATTATCCTCGCATAAAAGAATTTGCCTTGCCTTGCCTTCCACCTCCTGCCTCCTACCTATTCATCCTACCTACCACTACCTACCTACTACCTACCTTACCTAACCTACCTCCCAAACCTACCTACCTCCCAACCTACCTACCTAACTTACCTACCTACCTATCTCCTACCTCCCTACCTACCTACTATACCTACCTCCCAACCTACCTACTTACCTACCTACCTATCTCCCACCTATCCTACCTACCACAACCTACCTCCAACCTACCTTACCTGCCTTACCTACCTACCATCCCTACCTACATACCTACTTACCTACCTATCCTACGTACTCCCAACTACCTCCCTCCTCTTACCTACCTTACCTACCTCAACATACCTACTATCCTACCTCACTACTACTACCTACCTTCTCTACCTACCTACCTCCTCCTCACCTCACATACCAACCTCCCAACCTACCTACCACTACCTCCTACCTTCTCACATCCTCCCCCTACCTACCTCCCTCCCCCTACCTACCTACCTCCCTCCCTCCCCCCTACCTACCAACCTACTACCTACATCCCAACCAACCTACCTACCTCCAACCTACCTACCTACCACCCTCCCCCTACCTCCCTCCCTACATACTCCCAACCTACC
>CM060335.1:35326252-35331252 GCA_030674155.1 Stramonita haemastoma | reverse complement strand
AGCAGCAGCAGCAGTACAGCAGCAGTAGTAAATACAGCAGAGACAGTAGTTGCAATAGCAGTTGTAGCAGCGTAGCAGCAGCAGCAGCAGCAGCAGCAGCAGCAGCAGCAGCAGCAGCAGCAGCAGCAGCAGTAGTAGAAATACAGCAGAGACAGTAGTTGCGATAGCAGTTGTTGTATGCAGCAGCAACAGCAGTAGCAGCACGCAATGGCGTACTCTTTTGAAAAGTGGAACGGACTTTCAACGTGTGTGCAAGATGTTCTACTTGCATAAGCACACGGGGGATCGGCTTATAGTCTCCTCCGAAGGACTTTTGGGGTAGTGGACTTGTTACTGCTACTCCAGGGACGGGATAGCCTGGTGGTTAGAGTGATGCGCTTGTAATCTGCTGACCCGGGTTCCAATCTCATTCAAGAGGATTTTTTCACTGTAGAGTTAACATCAATTCCCACTCCACTCTCCCCAAAAGTCCTTCCGATGAGACTATAAACCGATGTCACGTGTGTGAACACACGCAGAGCATCTTGTTAAAAACCCGTTCCGCTTTTCGGGAGAGTAGGCTATAGTGTGTCGGTACGGTGGGAACGGATGACAACATTTACGAAACTGCATACACACAGGGGACTGGATGTATAAAATCACATGAGTGCTTATTCCAACATCCTCGAAACGAATAAATAAATGAATAAATAAATAATAAATAAATAAATAAATAATATAAACTCCAGGGGGGAAAATTCTCTCGAACAAGTGCCTCGATGGTGGCTCGACCTCATGTCGTCAAATTACGAGCATTCCCTCTAACCACTTGGCTACCCCCCCCCCCCCCCCCCCCCCCCCCCCCCCCCCCCCCCCCCCCCCCCCCCCCCCCCCCCCCCCCCCGCCATTTCATTTCGATATATGGTAATTGACCTTTGTAAAATAGTGCGTTTTTAAAGGGAAAAAATCGTATATGAACAAGGATTAAAAGCTTTATTGCCGAGAGCTAGGAAACAAAAAAAAATTGTCTCTCAATGTTTGCTTGGAATTAATTGATGATTCTACGGTGGTACCAGGCCTTTTATATGGGTGTGAAATTAGAGTTAAGGCACTGTCTGTCTCCTATTCTTTTCACCCTAGAATTCTACTAATGACTGCACTGGCTCTGATACTACACCATTGGTGAAATATTCTGATGATTCTGCTCTTGTAGATCTGTCCTCCTCTCATCTTATGTATTCTAGAAATGTTGAAGAGTTTTCATCCTGGTGGTAAAAGAAACTATCTAGACTTGAATGTTAAAAAGACAAAAGAAATACTAGTTGACTTCTGCAAAAACCCAGAACCTATACCAGATTATTGAGGGAAAAGTGGGGAAAGACAAGTGCAGGTACCAACTTCTCAATCATTTTGAAAATGACTTATCAAAGATTCCACAAAAAAATTGAAATGAAAATAAATTCTAGGGAATAATGTCTTTCAGTGGCAGCATTGTAGGCATTTCTGAGTAAGCACCACGCCTTCGGCCTGACCTGACTCGAGTTTCGGCTCCTGGATGAGCCCTCATCAGAGGTCTCGGCGGTGATTGAAACACCACCTGCTGTGGTACCTTACAGCAAGACACTTTTCAGAATTTCAAAGTGTTAATTGCATTCAAAGGAGTATTTGATATTCCTGTGGCCTTTTGAACCTATACCAGACCTTTATATTGATGGTATAAAAGTCGAACCGATTCATGAATATAAATATTTAGGTACTATCATCGACAATAAATTAAACTTTACTGCTAATACAGATATGATAAATTTTAAAAAATGTCATTCTCGTATCTTTTTTCTTCGAAAGCTCAAGAGTCTTCAGGTACATATCAAAGTTTTATAGATGCTATAGATGCTTTATCGAGTCTGTCATTTCTTTTTCTTTAATATGCTGGTAAAAAAAACTCTGAATGTCAAAAACAAAAATGTACTTAACAGAGTTGTAACACGTTGTGGCAAAAATTGTGGGTGTGCACAAATGAAACTAGACGATCTGTATAATGTCGTGTGAAAGACAGAGCTAAATACATTGTGAGTGATGGTGCGCATGTGCTTGCTAAGTATTTTTAACTTCTTCCATCTCAAAAACGCTACAGAGTTCACAAACTCAAAACCCTCCGAAGCAAAAACAGTTTTATCCCCACTTCAATTTTAATCTAAAACGAGGATTTAACTGTAACACTAAACCAGGACTGACTGGACGAGAGAGAGAGAGAGAGACAGAGACAGAGAGAGACAGACAGACAGACAAAGAGAGGACAGACAGACAGACAGAGAAAGACAAAGAGGAAAGAGAGAGAGACGCTTTTAATGCTTTAACGGTTTATTGTCATTGCCCAACTGAGCCTTTTGACATGGGAGCTAACACATATATTTGAGAGAGAGAGAGAGAGAGAGAGAGAGAGGAGAGAGGAGAGAGAGAGAGAGAGAGAGAGAGAGAGAGAGAGAGAGAGAGAGAGAGAGAAGAGGAGAGAGAGAGAGAAGAGGAAGGAAGGAAAGGGAAGAAGGAAGGAAGGAAGAAGGAAGGAAGGATCTTCATTTTTCAAGGGTAACAGAGTAAGTATTTGCATACATTTTTTTCATCCGCCCTTGCCCTGATTCGGGAATAGCAAGAAAAAAAAGACTCCACCAAATCAAAAACAAAAACAAAAAACAAAGATAAGGCAAGTAACAAAAGAAAACCAGAATCTTTTTATTTATTATTTATTCAGATGGAATAGGTACTTTCAAATATTATAAGTTGTATTCTCTTTTAAAAAGATATTTAACATTTTCAATTCAATTCAAACATTATGTTACCTCACTAACAGACATTCATGTGGGTTACAAGCCGTATATAAAAAAAAAGTAAACAGGAAAAAAACATTTATCACAGAGGAATAGCACAGCACAGTAAGCAGCCAATACCTCGCACACATTACAAGATAATACCTATACCAATGCCAGTGCTTCATTATCCCAATAAAAGAGGAATTCACGTGGCCACAAGCCATGTGCATAAAATTTAATAATATACAGAAAAATTCACCACAAAAGTATTGAAATTCTATCCTTTAAAAAAGACATATGCACGCATGCACGCACACTCACACACGGGGACGGGATAGCCTAATAACATTGCGCTCGCAATTTGACGACCCGGGTTCGATTCCCGGTCGAAGAGATTTTTCTCCTGGAGTTAACATCAGTGCTGACTCCACTCTCCCCACAAGTCCTTCGAATAAGACTATAAACCGAGGCCCCGTGTGCTAACGCACGCAGAACATCTTGCGCACACGTTAAATCCTGTTCCGCTTTTCGTAAGAGTAGGCCATCGTGTGCCGCAGGGAACAGAGGACATTTCCAAAACTGCATACACACGGGGACTGGATGTAAAAAAAAAAAAAAAAAGCACAAGAGTGCTTATCCCAATATCCTCGATATAAAAGAATAAAATAAATAGAGAGAGAGAGAGAGAGAGAGAGAGAGAGAGAGAGAGAGAGAGAGAGAGAGAGAGAGAGAGAGAGAGGAGAGAGAGAGAGAGAGAGAGAGAGAGAAGGATTGTCCACAAGACTTTTTGCTGCAATTGTGACAAGGGTGTACTTGGGGACGAATTTCATTTCATAATGGACTGTCCCAAATTTGAAGGTCTTCCAAGTTGATTTATTCCAAAAGCAAAACCGAAAGAAAAGTATTTGAGACCAAGGACAGGGTTTGGGGGAGGGAGGGGGGGGGGGGGTTCTATAAAAAAAAATTGTCGAAAGTGGGAGGGCAGTGTGTTTAAAATTTGGGGGCATTAATTTCATATATATAAATAATTATATATATATATATATATATATATATATATATATATATATATATATATATATATATATATATATATATAAAATATATATATATAAACTTGGAGAGGCTCCGTTTTTGGTTGTTGTTGTTTTTTTTTTATTCACCTGTCATCAATTCTATGTTTATTAATGTTCGTTCAATGGCGAAATTCAATGTGTCCCTACTTTCTAAGTTTGAGATTTTTACTTTATATCCTATGTGCCTCCAAAATGGGTTAAAATATCAAAATTGTGCGCGCGGGGGCGCGCACGCGCGCGCGCACGCGCGCGCGCGCGCGCTGCGCGCGTGTGTGTGTGTGTGTGTGTGTGTGTGTGTGTGTGTGTGTGTGTGTGTGTGTGTGTGTGTGTGTGTGTGTGTGTGTGTGAATGACAAGTTTTGCAAACAGGAATGACTATAAGATGATGAGACATGAATTAAGGTTGAAATTACTAATGTAAATCGTTGTTTTAACCATTACAATTATGATCATTCTTCATGAGTATGTACTGGCCATTTATGTTTACAAGAACAGATGCATGTGCTAATGGATTTGCTGTCATATGCAACACACACACACACACACACACACACACACACACACACACACACACACACACACACACACCACACACACACACACACACACACACACACACACGGGAGGAAGACGGGATATATAGTGGTCAGAACATTGCGCTCATAATTTGACGACCCGGGTTCGATTCCCGGTCGAGGGGATATTTCCCCTGGAGTTAACATCAGTGCTGACTTCACTCTCCCCACAAGTCCTTCGGATGAGACAATAAACCAAGGCCCCGTGTGCGAACGCACGCAGAACATCTTGCGCACACGTTAAATCCTGTTCCGCTTTTCGTAAGAGGAGGCCATTGTGTGCAGTGGGAACAGATGACATTTACAAAACTGGATACACACGGGGACTGGATGTAAAAAAAAAAGCACACGAGTGCTTATTCCATTATTCTCAATATAACAGAACAATTACATTAATAAACACTCACACACACACACACACACACACACACACACACACACACACACACACACACACACACACACACACACACACACACAAGTATTATATGTATATATACTTAGCAAGTATTGACCCCCCTGAAATTCTTTATCCCATACATTGCCAACTACACCCTCTTTTCC
>CM060335.1:35318752-35321252 GCA_030674155.1 Stramonita haemastoma | reverse complement strand
TAGAGCTTTTGGCCAAATTACTCCGCCTGTATTTGCTGGATGGAAGAAGCGAACGTGATTGGCGCTGTGCCGATGAAAAAAGGACAACCTGTTGCAGGTGATATTGGGTGGGACGTGTATTGATTCTCACACAACAAAGAGATGAGGCTGGTTGAATCACTTAGGCACACCTGCTGTCATACAACCTTTTTTAATGTGTTATTTTTTTGTTTTTAGTCCAGAAACAATGATTTTATTGAAAGCCTTCGTGTGCGTGAGGATGAACTGAATTTATTTTGAAAACCACATGTATACGAGCAGTTGCAGTAGGGAGAGAGAGAGAGAGAGAGAGAGAGAGAGAGAGAGAGAGAGAGAGAGATTGTGTGTGTGTGTGTTGTGTGTGTGTGTGTGTGTGTGTGTGTGTGCGTGTGTGTGTGTGTGTGTGTGTGTGTGTGTGTGTGCGTGTGTGTGTGTGTGTGTGTGTGTGTGTGCGTGGTGTGTGTGTGTGTGTGTGAGTGTAAGGGGCAAAAACAAAGTTGCATGTAATTTGATAATTTTCTTCTTCATTCTCTATTCAAAAATATCACTACTAGTACAATTTTCATCCCCCATTATCTTGTCCCAGGCAAATTGTTCACTAAATTGAATGAACCACAGAGCAAACACATGACCAATATTTTTTTTTAAATCCTTTTATATCGAGGATAATGGGATAAGCACTCATTCCCTTTTTTTCATCCAGTCCCCGTGTGTATGCAGTTGTGTAAATATTGTCATCTGTTCCCACCGGCACACAATGGCCTACTCGTAGGAAAAGCGGAACAGGATTTAAACGTGTGCGCAAGATGTTGTGCGCACACGGGGCCTCGGTTTACAGTCTCATCCGAAAGACTTTCGGGGAGAGTAGAGTCAGCACTGATGTTAACTCCAGGGGAAAAATCCCCTCCAACGGGAATCGAACTCGGGTCGTCAAATTGCCAGCGCAATGTTCTGACCACTAGGCTATCCCGTCAGTAGATGTTAAGATAATTACCCACTGCGTTGTGGTACAACCCCCCCCCCCCCCCCCTTCTTCTTTTTCGCATTTTCATAACTGCAAGCCATGTTATCTATGTCACATGTGGGCGGGAAAGCCTAGTGGTTAAAACGTTGCGCTTGTGATCTGATGGCCTGGGTTTGAACTGTCACCAGGCAGGCACCCGTTTGAGGAAAGTTTTCCCCTGGAGTTGAAGTTTTTAACATCAGTACCAACTCCACTCCCCGAAAGTTTGGATGACACTATAAATTGAAGTACAGTATGCAAACACATGCATAACAACTTGTGCAGTCGTTAAACCCCTTTCCGCCTTTCGGAAAAGTAGGGTTTTGTGTGCCTATAGGAACGGATGACAAAAATTTGAAGAAAAAAAAACCGCATGCACATTGATCATATGTAATCATTGTCCCCAAAGTTGCAATGTGACTACCCTAATGGTGGTCAAAAACAGTCGCTTACACACAACCTCACCATTGGTAAACCTCGGACCTCTAGCCGAAGAACAAAAAAAAAAAATCTAAGTCATACGAAAACAACTTACTCTAAGAAAAGACAGGGGAAGATGGGGCTGGGATTCATTCTAAGTGAAAACGATGTTAAAAGCAAAACAACTTCAGACAAGATTCAAGATTTAATTCGCCTTTGACCCCTCTTGGGGTATGGAGGATTTCAGAAAACAAAATCAACTGTAACATATATGATTTGCATTAATAGAATACGTTCATACACAGAATTTCACAGAAATAAAAAATATAGTCAACCTTTTCATTAATGTCATGCAAAACACTGTTGTAACCAAACGCCTTACTGGCTTAAACTGCATGTATATGTTCACGGTTCATATCCTAAGGTCTCCACAATCCACTCCTCAGTAGCCTAATGTCACAGGGATTGTTTTGCTCTCTACCCGACAAAGACATACGACACAAACTAGCCTACCAAGTCGTTTGCCTATCAGGCAACGGAAAGTAGGACACGGGTAGTACCCAGTTGATCAACTGGAACGCCTGGCCCAGAACCGAGAAGCCTGGAGACAGCTGGTTAGCGGCCTATGCCCCAGAGGGGACCACAGGCAGACAGTACCCAGTCAGATCGTATTTCATCAAGCGTTTGCGTGTCAGTCCTTGGCAAAGATCCAGCAGACTTTGTTCTGATGTCAATAAACAATGGTCTCGTTGAGGTCAGTCGTTGGTGTCAGGCAAAAACGTGTCGTTAGAATTATTCTGGCACCCTGTCTGTTATAAACTGCTAATGTTCAAGCATCCATGATTTTATTTAACGTGTCAACTTCTTTTTTTTAAATAAAGGGAGGGGGAGGTATGAGTTGAAACACATTTGTGCATCATTCTTACTGTCGATGTGATTTACCTTTTTTTTTTCTCCAAAAGCGGTTAGTTTAAAGGTGTGTACAGACACACAATACTACAATGGTAGTCACAATGATTTTTTTTTCATTTTTTACAACTGAGATTGACGCATTTCCTT
>CM060335.1:35296252-35308752 GCA_030674155.1 Stramonita haemastoma | reverse complement strand
TCTTGAAGTCTATTGTTGATGATTGTATTTTATATATATTACTGCTTGCATCACTTAATGATATACCTCTTTAACTACCTAGGTTGTTTATGTCACCTTTTTTAAATAATGAAAGCACTATAGAATATGTCCAGTTGTCTGGAAATATGCCCTTGTCAAATAATGTGTTAAAAAAAAAACTTTACAAGAAAGTCAACAACCTGCTTTCCAGAGTAATTCAGCATTTCTCCAATGACATCATCTGGTCCAGCAGCTTTACCATTCTTTATCTTTTTTTATGCCAACAGTACCTCTTCTTTTGATATTGGACGGTTCATAGGACTAAATTCTGCGTCATCGTCGTCAGTATAGTCATTGTCTGTGCTATTGTTTCACTCATTCTGTGCCTCTGCTGATGTCCCTACCTCAAGCAACTTATGAAAATGCTTGAACCAATCATCAATAATTAGATCACTGCGAGGAGATTTCTGTTTAAAGGATATTGTATGTACTATTTGCCAAAATTCTTTTTGATTATTTATAGAAGACACAAGTCTTCCAAACAAGGCATCATTATATTCTTTTTCTTTTCTTTTGATCAGTTTTTTTTTTTTTACTCTCTTCTGGCAACACAATAGGCATGGCTGTCATCCTCATTCTTTGTTTGTCTAAATTTTCGAAGAAGTCTTTTAGCTTTTTCCTTTGCTTAATTTACGCTCTCTGTCATACCAGTCACTTTTATTGTTGCCCTTGGTCACATTAACTTTCTTCTTCATACAATCAGCCTGCCTTAAAAGGCACTCGTTAAAAACAGCAAGAGCATACATTAAAATTATGGTCAGCTAAATCCGGGTGTCTGTGACTGGTAACAGTGTTGTGCGCCTGCCTCCTTAACGGTTTTTCGTGCCTGTCTGTGTCTGGTTGGTTGGTGTCTGAACACAGAGTGAACTGGCAACCGGTCTGTGACTGGATAACAGTGTTAGTGCTGCCTGCCTCTTAACGGTTTTCGTGCCTGCTGTGTCTGGTTGGTTGGTGTCTGAACACAGAGTGAACTGGCAACAGTCTGTGTGACTGGTAACAGTGTTAGTGCTGCCTGCCTCTTAACGGTTTTCGTGCCTGCCTGTGTCTGGTTGGTGTCTGAACACAGAGTGAACTGGCAACAGTCTGTGACTGGTAACAGTGTTAGTGCTGCCTGCCTCTTAACGGTTTTCGTCCTGCTGTGTCTGGTTGGTGTCTGAACACAGAGCGAACTGGAGCAGCGAGAGCTGACTCACAAGTCCGAAACCTCTCCTCAACACGTGGGTCTGGAAACAGAGTTCAAGAACAGCACGGGAGAGAAACAGACGTACAACTTCAAGTGAGTTACTGGTTCTTCAGGAGCCAGATGACGATGATGATGATGACGATGATGATGATGATGATGATGATGATGATGATGATGATACTACTAAGAACAGACGGGAGAGAAACAGACATACATTTCAAGTGAGTTACTGTCTTCAGGAGCCAGATGACGATGATGATGATGATGATGATGACGATGATGATGATGATGATGATGATGATGAGATGATGATGGTGATGATGATTAGTGATGATGATGGATGATGATGATGATGATGATGATGATACTACTACTAATAATAATAAGAACAGCACGGATGAGAAACAGACATACAATTTCAAGTGAGTTACTTGTTCTCAGGACCAGATGACGATGATGATGATGATGATGATACTAATAAGAACAGCACGGGAGAGAAACAGACTACAATTTCAAGTGAGTTACTGGTTCTTCAGGAGGCAGATGACGATGATGATGACGACGACGACGAGATGATGATGATGATGATGATGATGATGATGATGATGATGATGATGATGATGATGATGATGATGATGATGATATACTACTAATAAGAACAGCACGGGAGAGAAACAGACGTACAATTTCAAGTGAGTTACTTGTTCTTCAGGAGCCAGATGACGTGATGATGATGACGCGACGATGATGATGATGATGATGATGATGATGATGATGATGATGATGATGATGATGATGATGATACAAAGAACAGCACGGGAGAGAAACAGACGTACAATTTCAAGTGAGTTACTTGTTCTCAGGAGCCAGATGACGATGATGATGATGATGATGACGATGACGATGACGATGATGATGATGATGATGATGATTGATGATGATGATGATGATGATGTGAGATGATATGATGATAAACAGCACGGGAGAGAAACAGACGTACAATTTCAGTGGTGAGCTGTTCTTCAGGAGTCAGATGATGACGACGATGATGATAATAATGATGATGATACTACTAATACTGATGATGACGATGATAAGAATGCTATATATCGATGATAATGATTACAATAATAATAACAACAACAATAACGGCGATTATCAAAAATATCAATGATAATAATATATTATATGATGATGATGATGATGATGATGATGATGATGATGATGATGATGATGATGATGACGACGACGACGACGACGACGCGACGCAAACGACGATGATGATAAAATAATGATGGTGATGATAAAATAATGAAAATGATGATGGTGACGATAATAGTAATAACTGGCTAATTTCCTATGGCGCAAAGCGCAGGACACGAGATAGGTGTACATTTCTTCTTCTTTTTTATGCCTTCACTTCTTCACAGACAGACAGACAGACAGACAGACAGACAGACAGACAGGTGTCTGTGGTTTGGTTTGGCTTGATTTGATTGGGGGGGGGGGTGTTTTTTTTGGTGTTTTTCGTTTTTCTCTTTTTTTTTAGGGGGGAGGGAGGAGGTATAACTAACCAGTTTGACTTGATTTGATTTGACTTGACTTACACTTGCTAGGTTCCTTGCAGGTGTGAGAAGACCCGCAAATCCACAATGACGGTGACCTTTCAGAAGGGCTTTTCTATCGGAGGCAAGGCCAATTTCAGCTTAGGCCTGCCCAAGATGCTGGCCGACGGAAAGCCAGCGGTGAGATCGACATGAGGGTGTCGGTGAGTGTGATACCATAGGCTACTTCAATCCCCTTGTTTTCTGTGTGGTGTGTGTGTGTGTGTCTGTCTGTTCTGTCTCTGTCTCTCTGTCTCTCTCTGTCTCTGTCTCTTCCCGTCCTCTTCTCTCTCTCCTCTCTCTCTCTCTCTCTCTCATCTCTCTCTCTTCTCTCTCTCTCTCTCTGACTCCACTCTCCCCAAAAGTCCTTCGGATGAGACTTTAAACCGAGGCCCCGTGTGCGAACGCACGCAGAACATCTTGCACACACGTTAAATCCTGTTCCGCTTTTCGTAAGAGTAGGCCATCCTGTGCCGGTGGGAACAGATGACAATATTTACAAAACTGCATACACACGGGGACCGGATGAAAAAAAGCACATGATTGCTTATTCTGTTATCCTCGATATAAAAGAATAAATAAATAAATAAATAAATAAATCTCTCTCTCTCTCTCTCTCTCTCTCTCTCTCCTCTCTCTCTCTCTCTCTCTCTTCTCTCTCTCCTCTCTCTCCCTCTCTCTCTCTCTCTCTCTCTCTCTCTCTCTCTCTCTCTCTCTCTCTCTCTCTTCTCTCTCTCTCTTAGTGTGTATGTTGCATATTTCTTCATGTGTATTTGCCACAATTCCCTTTTTTGTTTGTGTTTTCTTGTTGATGTTTTTTTGTCTGACAGCCTGGCGCGGCGTAAAGAGACCTCTGGCTTATCCAATTACTCACAATAAAACATTCGGGTTTGAGTTCGAAACTCTCTCTCATCTCACTCTTCTCTCTTCTCTCTCTCTCTCTCTCTCTCTCTCTCTCTCTCTTCTCTCTCTCTCCCCCCCGTGTGCGAACGCACGCAGAACATTTTCTTCGGAGCAGGCCAACAGTTAGCTGCCAAGATGTGCCGACGGAAAAGCAGCGGTGAGATCGACATGAGGGTGTCGGTGAGTGTGATACCATAGGCTACTTCAATACCCCTTGTTTCTGTTGTGTTGTGTGTGTAGTGTCTGTCAGTCTGTCTGTCTGTCTGTCAGTTTCTCTGTCTCTGTTCTGTCTCTCATGTTTCTCTCTCTCTCTCTCTCTCTGTCTCTGTCTTTCTCTCTCTTCTCTCTCTCTCTCTCTCTCTCTCTCTCTCTCTCTCTCTCTCTCTCTCTCTCTCTCTCTCTCTCTCTCTCACACACACACACACACACACACACACACACACACACACACACACATACACACACACACATATATACATATATATATATATATGTATTTTATATGTAATATTTTTGATTTTATATAATATAGGCGCTTAACGACAGCACAACAGACTTTCGCTCAAATAACAGACAATAGTTGCTATCCTAGCGTTCGACAAAGAAAAAAGCTTGATCTATAAATATTATATATATATATATAATTCATTGTGTACATGAATTTTGCTTATGCTGTGTTTTCACACGCCTACATAGATCTGCAAGTTGTGATGTTGTTAAATTTCATGTACCCTCCATGGGGTGGGATGATGGTGGTGGTGGTGGCGGTGGTGGTGGTGTGTGTGAGGGGGGGGGGGTCTAAATTTTTTTTAATCTTGAAATCTGTTGACGACACTTGTCTTACCATCACCATAGGTGACGAAGTTGATGCAACTGTTAATAATAGTAGGCTACACTATGCATGTCGTCTGTTCTAATGTGGAGTCATCGGTCACAATGTATATGTATGTACGTGTATGTCGTCTGTTCTAATGTGGAGTCATCGGTCACAATGTATATGTATGTACGTGTATGTCGTCTGTTCTAATGTGAAGTCATCCGTCACAATATACATAAATATGACAGGACTGTCATAAGGTTCACGTGTCGACCTGTCAAGGTATGCTTGTGTTTTTTGTGACGCTTTTCGTGAATGAAAATGAGTCGCTTAGCACATTACCCAATTTTGCGCTAGGAGCCATTAAAGGCAGGTGGGGGTCAAGTTGTCAGTTTTGAGATTTTGATTGATTATTAAACTATATCCGTTTATCTACTTTATAATGAAATATCAAGGTATAAGTTTCATTCCTTTTGCTTTCAAATGTGTTTTGAAAATACACAAGCCCTCATTCTGACAACCTGTTACGAAAATAAACTTGCCCATTTCTCATTTTGTCCCATCCTGCAGTCTTATCATTTCAATATGTAATAACTTTGCATAGAATTGTCCGATTTTCAATCTGTTTTTTTGTATTGGATAACCCTTTTATTGCAGATTAATAACTTGTCAATAACTAGAAAATTGACCTCTGGTGCAATGCGACTCCTTATGTGGTGGAGCGTCACAAATGTGTTCAAATCCTAGGTGACGAAGACGACTGGAGAAACGTTTGAGCAGACGTTGACAACCTGTGCCACCAGTGATATAACGGTGGGTGCCCACAGTCACTACACCGCCACTATTGATATGGAAGAACGGAACCTTTACGCCGATTTCATGGTGGGTTTTGTGTGGGGTGGGGGTGGGGGTGAGGGAGGGGTGCGGGGGGGGGGAGGAGGGTAAGGGTGAAGGGGGTAGGTGTGAGTACGTGTGTGTGTGTGTGTGTGTGTGTGTGTGTGTGTGTGTGTGTGTGTGTGTGTGTGTGTGTAATGTGGGTGGGGGGGGGGATAGGGGTGTGGGGAGGGGGGGTGTATGCAATTGTGTGTGTGTGTGTGTGTGTGTGTGTGTGTGTGTGTGTGTGTGTGTGTGTGTGTGTAATCTTTTGTATCTTTCTGTTCCGTTTGAATAACTGATTCTTTAAGAATAAACTAGTTGAATCCATGGTTTGGATAATTTTTTCGACGATAACTTGGTACAAAATTACTATTGTCTGTGGTATATGGATACAAAAATTACTATAGTTAGAACTATGGTTTTAGTTATACTCTTTATGATAAATTCATTTAAAACAGCTACAGTTCTGTGGGTTTGAATAACGTATTATAGAACAGTCATTGTTCTATGGTTTGCATAACTTGTCAAATAACAGTTGAATCACTTATTTGAAGAACAGCCATTATTCTGTGGCTTGAATAACTTATTAAAAACACCTTAAGTTCAAATAATTAACCACAAAACACCTATTGTACTATAGTATAGATTCAATCTCTCATTTGAATAACTTCTTCGTTGATAAATTGACATAAAACCACGATTATTCAAAGATTTGAATAAACGGGATTGTTCTTCAATAACATTTCTATCTATCTATCTATCTATCTATCTATCTATCTATCTATCTATCTGTCTGTCTGTCTATATATCTGTCTATCTATCTGTCTGTCTATCTATCTATCTATCTATCTATCTATCTATCTATCTATCTATCTATCTATCTATCTATCTATCTATCTATCTATCTATCTATCCCTTAGGTCTGGCGACCGTGGGGGCACCCCTGAAGACTTGACAACCAGTGTCCTCCATTCCTCTCTCTGTTCTGCCTTTCTCAAAATCTTGTTGAGTTCTAGGCCTGTCCATTCACTGATGTCCTCCCATCTCTTCCTTGGTCTGCCTCTTTTTCTTCCTCCTTGGACAGTGCCTTGCAGTCTTGTTTTTGCAAGTCCTTTTTAATCTTGTGACATACCCGTACCATTTAAGTTTACGCTTCTTCACGATTGATAGAAGATTTCCTCAATAATATTTGAATAAAAAAAAAAACATTGTTTAATGGTTTGAATAAGTTGTCAAATAACAGTTGAATCCCTTATTATAGAACAGCCATTATTCTATGGCTTGTATAATCCACGATTTATTTCCTCTCCTAATCAGGTGTAGCCGCCGCTGTAGTCTAGTGGTTAAGGCGTTGGACTCGTAATCTAAAGGTTGCGGGTTCGATCCCAGCTTTCGGCTATGGCGTTGTGCCCTTGGAAAAGGCACTTTACGGCTATTTTCTCACCCCACCCAGGTGTAAAAGGGGTACCAACCTTGTGTTGGGGGTTAACCCTGCGATAGACTGGCGTCCTATCCAGGGGGGGAGTCTATGACTCTCAGTCGCTTAATTAACGCCACAGAAACCGGGATAAGGACCGGCCTGATGAGCCTTAGGCTCGGGACAGACTTTAACTTAACTTTTTTTTTTTTTTAATCAGGTGTGGGTCAAGATGTCTCTACCGGCGGGGGAAGCGCGCGCTTTCGTGAAGAACAAAGCGGGAGACACCGTCTTCTTCCACAAGCTCCGGAACCTGGCCGAGCTTTTCCCCAAAAACACCATGGAGGACGAGGAGAAAGGGGGCACGCGCTCCGACGCCGTGGAATTCCGGATCGAGGGGCGTGTGGACGGCATGCAGCTCTCCAGTCACCGCATCAACTTGGTGGACCACAAAACGGAGAGCCACACACAGACCCAGACGGACCAGGGCAGTGGGAGGGGGGATGGAGGTGGAGGAGGAGGCCAGTCTTAGGAGGAGGAGAGGAGAGTGTGTTGGGGTGAAGTTCGCGTGATGTTATGATGATTGTTGTTGTTGTTGCTGTTGTTGTTGTTGACTATTGTTTTGTTGGGGGGGGGGGGGTATATATAGCTTTGCTGATTCACTGAGTTGGGGGTGTTTTTGATTTGATTTGATTTATTCTTTTATATCGAGGAAGATGGGATAAGCACTCTTGTGCTTTTTTTTTTTTACATCTAGTCCCCGTGTGTATGCACACGTAAGAGACTGACCACCTAATCTTTAAGACTAGCACCTGGAAAAGAAGTCGAGTCAAGTCAAAATTTTATTTCCAGATGGTACATTGAGTAAGCAATAAATTTACTTTTTTTTCATCAAGCCATCTAGCTAGCAAATTTTTTATTTTTAATTAAAAAGTCAAGTCAAGTGGAACACACACTAAGACTTGCATACAGGCTACTAGCGTTTCAAGGCCTTGTAGAATAAGAGCTCGGGACACGAAATGGGATTCGAACCAAGAACCTTTCGTTCCTTTCTTAGGTGGTTGTGACTTTTTGGCCAACCCTTCTGTACTGGCGATGTTGTGTACCAGAATAAGGATGCTTGCAGAGATTCTCCATTGCTGACTGGGGGAAAAACGATTAGATAGGACTGGTTCATTCAGACTTGATTTTGCCCTTGAGGGGAAAAAAAGCATGGATCTTTACAGAATGGAAACACGTGAAGTCCTTAACTTTGTTCATGGTAGTAGTGTGGTTGTTATCGTTACTGATATCGTTGTTGTTGTTGTTGTTGTCGTTGTTGTTGTTTTGTTGTTGTTGTGTTGTTGTTGCTGCTGCTGCTGCTGCTGCTGCTGCTGCTGCTGCTGCTGCTGCTGCTGCTGCTGCTGCTGCTGCTTAGCAACTACAGGTACACGAGTCATTTTCCAAGAAAGAGCTTGACCTGTCTGGAGCAAGACCAGATCAGTTCTTTACTTCTTTAACAGAGGTCTTGTGTTCTTTGTACACTATGTCTGTCTTCCATACACTCAAGAAGATTGCATCATTCCGTACTTAATATGTAATTTTTTTTTTTTTTTGGTAACTGTTGCAATTTGACATAGCTTCAGTTCTCTTTTAACAGCTAACCATACAAGTGGGAAGATGGATGAAATGTTTTTTTTAAAAAACCCTGATCATGCTTATGAAGCTCTCGTTGTCTGATTTGTCCCATGGCTCTTAAGCTGTAGTAATAGAGGTGAATAGCAAAATATCAAACTCGATTTTTGGAGTCACAGCATTCATTAGTTGGACGAAACTGAAAAAAATCCTGTTATATGCATACCTGTGTGTGTGCGTGTGCGTGTGTGTGTGTGTGTGTGTGTGTGTGACAGAACATGTGGCACCAATACACATGTTATAACAAAGTACTATCAAGTGTGTGTGTGTTGTGCGTGCGTGCGTGCGTGCGTGTTGTGTGTGCACTCTATGCATCTTACCCAATAACAGAAGGCAAAGAAAAGAAGAGAACATAATAAACATTTAAAAAAAAAAAAAAGATGTACACTTCAACAATTATGAACAAAAGATGATACATTGATGACCAGACGTTGGGTCATACCTCCTTTGTAGACACATATTTGTCACGTTGAACTTGTAAATACTGTTCCCAAATTATTGATGTTTTTATACTGTAACTCACCTCAATCATGTTGATCCCTTCATTTCAGTGTATGCCGTCATGTTGGTGACTTAAAATACATGTTTTAATTTGATTCTTATGCCATGGGGTTTGGGTTTTTTTGGAGGGGAGGGGGGGGGGGTTCCTCAGCGAGAGCTCTGAGGTTCCGGAATGCTGAAATTTTGCATATGCAACGGATTTGTTCCCACCATGAAAGTAACCACATGCCATGTATTATCACAGATGATGTTGTTGTATAGTTCAGCTCTTCAAAATATGTTGACTTTTTCTAAAAACAAGATATTGATAAATGATTTTGGTTTACAGTCAGTTATAAGAATGTTCAAGCTATGATCAAGTTATCTTGCTGATATATTATATATATATATACCTTTATTAAGTGATGATGTGGGTGAATGGTGAAGTAACTGATAGATTGACTTACTGACTGATTGACTGACTGACTGACTGACTGATTGATTGATTGATTGATTGATGACTTCAATGAACTGATTGCCAATTTCTAAGCTATAGAATGCCATCTTACTGATTGCCAGACTTAAAAGAGAAAAAAAATCATTTCCTACTTGATGCAAGTCAAATAACTTCTTGGGTGATACGTCTGATTATTCATATCAACCTATAATTATTTGTGTGTGTTTGTAGTTTTGCTTTTGTAAGAAGTATATTTAGTTTACAGATTCATTGTCAATCATTACTGCAGAAGGAAAGGAGTGAGATGAGGCCTTTGATCAAAACATTTGTACCCTTCAACTGAAAGACAATTACTATATAAAAAACCCTATCATTATTGGTTTTATACAACAGAGAATCTGTGTTGTGTGTGTGTGTGTGTTGTGTGTTACAGAAATGAAAAGTTGAGGGGGTGGGGGGTGATTGTTAAAAAATCTTTATAGTACGATACTGATCCTATATATTTGTTCAAGTTCAGTTTATCTGCTGTACAAACATATTATATATATATTAGCTTGCAGAGTGCTTGTACACACTCTCTCTCTCTCTCTCTCTCTCTCTCTCTCTCTCTCTCTCTCTCTCTCTCTCTCTCTCTCTCTGTCTCACACACACACACACACACACACACACACACACACCTCTAGCAAATCTCTCCTTCAACCTAACACATTTCACAAGAAAGAGTGCATTATAAGCATATGTGTGGGTATGCATGTGCACATGTGCAGGTGTCTGCTAACTGAACATAGCCTAAGAATCGTTCTAATACAAACAAAAATATTCTCTGAACATGTGATTTTTTTTTTTAAAGCAAGATTTAATTTTCAATGGATATAGTTCATATATCATGCACACAAAATATAAATTTTTAAAAAATGCATGTATTGTAATATTTGAAAAATCAAGATTTAACTGTCAATGAGCACATCATAGATCATGCACACAGTATTAAATCAAAATGCATCCCAAACAAAATACTCATTAAAAAAAAATATATATATTATATACCCAGTAATACCACTGAATACACATGTTTACTAAGAGCGAAAAAAATGAACAAAAATTGGACCAAAAAGGTGGATATAGTGTTTAAAAAAAATTTTCAACAAATATTATAAAATATTGTTGAAAGGAAAGAAATCAACAACTTTTATTTACAGAGGGTTATAGAATAACAGGTGAAAGTAGGTGAGGTGGGTAAATGATCAGATCAGTCTCTTATTTACATAATTTATGTATGATACATGTACGTTTGACTGACAGCTGAGAAAAAAAAACATCAGATCAATAATGATTCGCTGTTTTAGCTCTAGGAGGAAATCTTTGCTTATTAAATTACACAGTTTCTGAAAGAATAATGAAAAAACACTAATTTGATATTTCTTCATAAATGATACTAGTGCATGTATTGTGAATACTCTTTCTTTTTTCTTTTTTATGCCATCCATTGTGTTAGGATTTTTGTTGTGAGTATTTTTCACACGCCCATATCTGCAAACATGGTTTTGTCAAATTTCATGTACCCCTTGGGGGGTTTTCTTGAAATAAAATTTTGATTGATTGATTGATTCACTGATGTTTTGTATCAAAATTGTGTGTGTGTGTGTGATTTCATTCTTTTATTTCAAGAATAATGGAATAAGCATTCATGTGCTTTTTTTTTCTTTCTTTTTTACATCTAGTCCCCATGTATAAATTTTGTCATCCATTCCCACCAGCGCACAATGGCCTACTCTTCTGAAAAGTGGAACAGGCTTTAACATGTGTACAAGATGTGTGTGTGTGAGCATACACATGCGTGCATATCATTTTTGATGGGCATGTGTGAAATGCATGTCCCTGAATCTCGGTTCACAATAAAATCACTTTGGCTGCTTCAATTTTAAAGGGATATTTCAATTCAACATTTTTTTTTTACTAAAAATTGTTTTCAAAAACAACTGCCACAACTACCCTCAACAATAACAAAAATAACAAATGCAGCATTAACAACAACGTGTTCACAATATAATCAGTTTGGCTGCTCCACCTTTAAAGGAATACCATGATTCAAAACTTTCAAAAATTTGTTTTTCAAAAACAACCACTACCACCACTATGATAACAAACATAACAATTGCAACAGTAACAACTGATAAAAATAACATTGTTTCATACCATGGGAAACCCACCTTCTGTACAACTCCTTAGAAAGACTCGGACTCGGTTCTTGAGGACAGTTGGATATGTACCGTGAATGACCACAAAAGCATAATGAGAACAGTTCAAAAATTCAAATATACCTGACCCATATTACACTGAACATAATGTTTGTGTCCCACGTCACACCACAAAGTA
Source organism: Stramonita haemastoma (assembly GCA_030674155.1). NCBI lineage: Eukaryota > Metazoa > Mollusca > Gastropoda > Neogastropoda > Muricidae > Stramonita > Stramonita haemastoma. The sequence continues at coordinate 35,296,905 of CM060335.1, read as the reverse complement.
GAAGTAAAAGCGGAAACGATATTGCAGACTTTATATTTAGGATGGGATTCAGAGCAGTGTATGTCTGCAATATGCTCTTGACTTTATTTCTTTAGCTTCTAACATCAAAATATTGCACCCAAAAGCTTTTGACTTAGTTACATGATTGAGCTTTTCACATAAAAAAAATTGTTGCTCCAAAATGAGTTTGACTTATCTTGTGAAACTTTTGACATAAAACATTTGTTCCTTCCAAATACTTTTGAAATCCGTTTCTTGAGCTTTTGACATCCAAATTAGTTGCTTCCAGATGCTTTTCACAATGTCTTGAGCGTTCAGTATCAAAAATGTGTTGTTTTCTGATACTTTTGACTTATGTTTCTTAAACCTTTGACTTAGTGTTTTAAACTTTTGATCAAATAAGAGTTGTTGCTGCTAGGTGATTTTGACATAGTTTTACACGTTTTTTCAAATCAAAATTTGTTGATAGCACTGTCTTAAAAGCTAAGGCCTTTGACTTAGTGTTTTAAACTTTTGATCAATTAAGAGTTGTTGCTGCTAGGTGATTTTGACATAGTTTTACACGTTTTTTCAAATCAAATTTGTTGATAGCACTGTCATGAAAGCTAAGGCCTTTGACTTAGTGTTTGAACTTTTGATAAATTAAGAGTTGT
>CM060335.1:35271252-35291252 GCA_030674155.1 Stramonita haemastoma | reverse complement strand
ATAAACTTTTCAAATATCTTACTCTTGAATAAAATACATGTACAGGATGTAGCAAGAGTCAAGATTTTATTTTAATAAAACCCCTGTGCGAGTACATGAAATATAAAAAAAAAAATGTAATATTCAATTCTACAATCAGCATATATGGGTATGTGAAAGTACTCAGAACATTGATTATTCCACTTATTATGTATAATATTATACAATGCAATATCAGTGTGTAATGTAAACTGTCTGATCAGTTTTCTCACTCAGCAAGGTATGTGGATGGACTGTTAGTACTTAAAGCCAAAAGTGAATAAACTGGCAATGTTAACAATAACAGTTAAGATACTAGATCAATACTGAAATTCCAAATTTAATCACTTTACAACCACAGTACAACTTAAAACAATTGATAATAAATTCAAACCAATGTGACTTACCAGATATGATCACACACACACACACACACACACACACACACACACACACACACACACACAACACACACACACACACACACACACACAACACACACACACACTATAGTCTATACAGCGCAATCATGCATACTCACCAACCTCCCACTCTGGCACACACAATGGCATGCATGCATGCACGCACACACACACACACACACACACACACACACACACACACACACACACACACACACACACACTGTATACAAACAGGCTTAACCTATATTATATGTAGATCATACCTCTTGGCGAGTGCTTAGAAAAACACAGACAAGTGGTATATAATATAATTTATATAACTTGCATTAGTGATAAACAACAGGTTCCTGAATATTACATTTCATTACAGATGATCAATATTACGTCTGAACAGTAACTCTACCATTGCAACAACAACACACAAAAAAAACTTCTCCCTCTTTGAGAAAACTTAAATTCACAACTTACTGGTCAGATTTCTTTTCAATCCATTCCCATGTGATGTTCTTTTTTGGATCGGGTATGGTGTACATCAGTGTGATATTTTTTCCCTCTTCCAGAATCCCACAGGTCACTGCAACATTGTAATTAAACACACCTTTTGTCTTCCCTAAATCATGGTCAAATTCTTCCATTTCAAATTTATTCAATGCGATATTTTTCTCATCTTTAACTTAGAATATCACACAGTTTACTGCAACAACAAGGTAAAACATGTTGTCTTCTATTTATAAACACTAGTGCTTTTTTTTTTTTTTTTTTTTTTTTAAGAGTGATGCGCCTTTACTTCAAGTTTTTCTCCCTTTGTCTAAGCTTTGTTAGTATTTTTTCCTCTTTTTTTTTTTTTTTTTTTTTTGGGGGGGGAGGGTGATCACAGATCAGTGTGTGTGTCACTGTGTGTTTCTTTTTTTTTTTTTTTTTTAATTCTTTTATATCGAGGATAGTGGGATAAGCACTCATGTGCTTTTTTTCAGCTAGTCCCCGTGTCTATGCAGTTGTGTAAATATTGTCATCTGTTCCCATCAGCACACAATGGCCTACTCTTGAAAGGTGGAACAGGATTTAACGTGTGTGCAAGATGTTCTGCGTGCGTTCACACACGGGCCTCGAATTATAAGTCTCATCCAAAGACTTTTGGGGAGAGTGGAGTCAGCACTGATGTTAAACTCCAGGGGAAAAATCCCCTCCAACGGGAATTGAACTGGGGTCATCAAATTGCCAGCGCAATGTTCTGACCACAGGCTATCCCATCCCCATTGTGTGTGTGTGTGTGTGTGTGTGTGTGTGTGTGTGTGTGTGTGTGTGTGCATTGTTTTGGGGTGAGTTTTTTTCCCCTTAAGTATTTTCCTTTGTTATTAAACAGTCAGCTTCAAAACTCTTGACTTGTACTTTTCCTTCTTTGATTTGTGTACACATACAACACTAAACTTTCTTTTACAGTTTCAGTTTTACTAGATCTTTGTTAGATGCCCATTTCTTCTCAGAGACAATTAAAAAACAAACAACTAAACAACACTATTTTCCCATTCCTCAAAAATGCTTTAACTTCATTTTCTGGAAATAATGCATACAAACCATTTATTTTAACTTAATTTCTGGTTTCATTTTGCCACTTTCTCTTTTTTTTCCCCCCTTTCCTCCGTGCGTGTGGTGTGTGTGTGTGTGTGGTTTTTTCCTTTCGTTTTGTTTTTTCTCTCAAATGCTGAAAGGACTAAGCAAGCCAAACACGGGGTGCCGGCCAAGGCAAGTTGCCAGTTTTGACTTCCGGGAAAACCAAGCACATAGCGTGAGATTTTTGCACTTACCATCATACTTGAATCTTCTGCTGTTGCCATCTCTCAATATAACCCTTTACAAATGCATTATAAGGGATGTCATCACGATGTTTCACTCCAGAGCTAAAAACACATCTCCAAGCAGCAGACTGCAGGCCTTGCTTGGCCTTGTAGGAGCCTAAGTGACAAGCCTACTCACACAGGGAAGTGAAGTTGCGCCCCTTGGAACACTTCTTCATGAAAGGGTTCACACCACGGTTAAATTCTGGCACTTTTCTTTCTATTTTCATATTATATATTCGTGCTGCAGTACTAAGGCATCCACGGAATCTTTTTTTTTTTTTTTAAAGAAAAAACAAAAAAAAAAAACCACTTTTTGTGAAAGACTAGCACCTGACTCAAAAGTCAGGATAATACGAACAAATTAAAAATGTGGTAGGTTTGAACTGTTTTGCTTGTTTGTTTTTCAGCAAACACTGTACCCCCCCTCAGTCCTTGTCGTCTGCTAGATGCTTCACCACAGTGTGCATGCGTGGGGTCAGCACTGTAAGAACACAAATTAATCCTCATAATTTTGATGATCATTTCCCTTTTTTTTTATCATCTCTACCTTGGTTTGAGGGTTTTTTTGTTTGTTGTTTTTTTTTTTTGCCAGCGTGATAAGCGGCGCTTTGAGTGCCTTCCCCTGAAAGAAAACACAGTTGCCCTCTTGTAAACTACTAAATTTCGTAACAGCTCGTTGCCGAACACTAAATTCCCTCCCCTAGCAAAGAACACTGCTGCCTTCTTTGCTACTACTAAAATTCATAAAGGCTGCCGTTTCAGGGGGTTAACTGGATACACCCCACATAATTATTCAACAAAGATTCAATTTTCTTGTGTTGCACAGATTACAATCTTTAGAATCGCAACAACAACAAAATCATACTAACACCAGATATCCCCAGATTATTCGTTCAACTTCACAGATATATATTATAATACAAACATACGTACACAAACATGTAGTGAACAGATAATATGCTGGCGTAGGAGGAATTAGCCTCGTTGGCCGTGAGCCGCAAAGATAGGCCTAGGGAGATGAGAAAGGAATAGGCAATATTAGAACATGGGGCCAGTGATAAACGAGCATTCAAAGAATTTTCTACAGAGTGAAGCCGAGGGCAACACTGTCGGCCTTAGTTTACATAAAAAAGATCAAAGTGATGTGCATTTAATGGTACAGTCACCCCTCAGAATGTTGAAATCAATGGGATAAATCAGGATTACGTTAAAAAAATATAGATATATTTAGGCTCTTTAAATAGAACTGTGGTTCCTGTCTACAAGACTCCCAGACCAGAATTACCCTATGGCCAAGCAAAATATGAATCTGTCATCAACAATTGATAAAGACAGACGCCTATACCTAAATATCTCAAAATTAGAATGGTCAAAACACTGCCACAAGAAAAGTGAAAGAAAAATATAAACCGGCCAAAATGTATTCTTCAGGTGACTTCTAAAATCAAATGGTTAGACAGAAGAACAAATGAAAGCATTTTTGATGAACTCTCGGTGCAAAAAAGAAATGTTAGCTGAAACTGGTAAGCGCAGACTAAGGTATGTTTGTTGGTCATGCAAACAGAAACACACAGATAAATCTGATGAAGACAGTTCTCCAAGGTAAGGTTGAGGGCAGAAGGAAAAGAAGCAGAGCACCACAACAGCCTCCATTGCCAACATCACTGAGATCAGTGATCAGGGAGGGCTACAGGAGATGATAGAATTCAGCAGAGACAGACAGAGAAAGATGGCGAATCCTGGTGGCATTGCCTGGAGCTCCTGCTCACGACAGCGGCATGAAGACAATTGAGTTTTCTTCTTCTTCTTCTTCTTCCTTCTTCTTTTTATTTTATTATTATTATTATTATTCATCATCATCATATATTATTAGTTAGTATGTAGTATTAGTATCAGTAGTAGTAGTAGTAAGTTATCATCATCATCATATATTATTATATCAGTAGTAGTAGTAGTAGTAGTAGTAGTAGTAGTAGTAGTAGTAGTATTGTTCTTTTATTTCGAGGATAATGGAATAAGCACTCATAATTATGCTTTTTTACATCCAATCCCCCTGTGTATGCAGTTTTGTAAATCTTGTCATCTGTTCCCACCAGCACACAATGGCCTGCTCTTACGAAAAGCGGAACAGGGTTTAACGTGTGCGCAAGATGTCCTGCGTGCGTTCGCAAACGGGGCCTCGGTTTATAATCTCATCTGAAGGACTTTTGGGGGAGAGTGGAGTCAGCACTGATGTTAACTCCAGGAGAAAAATCTCCTCGATCGGGAATCGAACACGGGTCGTCAAAATTGCGAGCGCAATGTTCTGACCACAAGGCTATCCCGAGTTGAATTGAGTCACTGAGTAACAATAGAAGACTGCGTAAGGTGTGCAGATGGTGCAAGGCTGCTTCTGGAGTCTCCATATTTTATTCTATGTTAGGGAGTGGAGGAAGCTGGTTGCAAAATCTTCAGTTGTGCCCCCACGGTCCACGGGACTGCAGGACAGGTGAAGGTGAAGGAAGAGGTATCAGTGTTCCATCTCACATTCGCAGCTTAAAGCTTTTTTTCTCTCAGCTTTCAATCAAGACATTCTCATAAGATTGTCTGTAGTTCTTTTCAGTTATGTCTCCTTAAAATACAGTTTATGTCATAAGCCGAATAATAAATGCATTGTATGTAGATGAAATAAAACTGAATGCATACAAAATTTTATCAAAATGTAACTGTCTATGTAATCATAACAAAACACTCATAAAAATTTATGCCAATTAAACCTCACCGTATAATAGCCGAGACAGCTATGAAACACAAGTCATTATTGAAACTAAAATTCAAACACCGCCACAGCTCACGAAAGCAACACACACATACAACTATAACAAGCATGATACACACACACACAGTAAACTACACACACTACATCACAAAATCTTCACTTTTACAAAGTAGATACCTTCAGATGTAAAAAACATCACAGCACAAGATAAATAGTCTTCTTCTCCAATCCCACTAACCATTTTCAATTCTTTACTTTCACATTTCCTCCTCTAATACACTGAGTGGACAGCACGTTAATTGAAGACAACAACAACAACAACACAATCACCGAAGGACTTGTGGGAGAGAGTCAGCACTGGGATCAGAGAGAAAAAGAAGAAGATACAAGGAGAAGAGGTGGGGGAGAAAAAAAAAAAAAAGATACAACATGTAGTGCAGTTAAATACAATGCCGATGCAAATTCCTCGAAATTCAAAAAACACAAAAAAGCTGCATTCACATAATTTTTGTGGGGTTAACACAACTTTAAAGAGACAATACTTGTGAAAAACAACCAACCATACAAAAAAAACCCAAATAGATGTCTATAATTTTAGAGATACCATGAAGGAACAGACATTTCTCCCAAACCAAAGCTACACTTGCGCTGTAGACCCACACACACACCCCCCTCACAGACAGACAACACACAACAACACACACACACACACACACACACACCACACACACACACACACACACACACACACACACACACACACACACAAGCACCCCAACTGCCCCCGCCCCCCCCAAACCAAACATAACATCCGTCCTTCGAACTTCGCCTAGAATCAGCGTCATCCCTACATGTGGTGACAGGCTCCTCACACACCCGAGAAAAACCTGAGATAGTCCGGTTCTTGAGCCAAAGCTGACCGTCATGTCATATGAGTAGTAACCCGAACAGGGTTGGCAAATGATTCATGTTTTGACGGGGTTGTTTGACGAAAAGCCAAGTGTGAGACAGCCCATAGGCTAGGCCTTAGGCTAGCAGTTCAGCTAGGTTTGTATTGATAGCACAATGGTGGCCATGAAGTCACGAAAGTTGATATTTTAACTATCTTGGCGCTCAGTATTTTAAGCATCATTGTATCTGTCTCCTTTCTTCACGGACGGAACAAAGATTCGTCACCGGTTTTCAAGTCCAATTTTGAAGCTTATTTCGCAGGCCGATTTTTGCAGAGGAAGTTTGCCGAAAATGAACTGAACAAAGACTACACCTTAGACCTAGAGAACGAAGATGTGATTGTGTTTTTGCACATCCAGAAGACGGGAGGCACTGCTTTTGGTAGACATCTAGTGAAGAATTTGGATGTGGATTCGCCATGCAACTGCCACAAAAGACACAGAAGGGTGAAAAAACGCTGCGACTGTTTGACGAAGAACAAACACCTGTGGCTGTTCAGTCGTTTTTCCACTGGCTGGGAATGTGGGCTGCATGCTGACTGGACAGAGCTGACAGCTTGTGTGGATGCTTGGTTCCAGTCTAACTACGGTTCCAAGAAAAGGCGGTATGTGTAGCTATAAATTCATGCATATAGTGATATATACACACATACGCAGGCACACAAGCGCACTTAAACGCATACACACAGTCACACACACACAGTCACACACACACACACAGAAGCAGTATGCATGTTGTACATTCATATACATGCATGCATGCACACACACACACACAGTGACACACACACACACACATACACTACATGTATATATTATATCATAGTGACACACACTGACTCATACATGATACAGCGATACACTCGCACACCACACACACACACACACACACACACAACACAACACACACACCACACACACAAACATACACACAAGGAGCGTGACACGCACACAACATACACACACCACACACACACACACACAACACACACACACACACACACAACACACAAGGGTACTACATTACACAGTGCAGGTATGATGGCCGTTGAACCAGAGGAGACAAGCCTGAATTTCCATGCAGAAGTCTTTCTTGAGATAAGGTGTTGGTTTGGAGTTGGGGGGGGGGGGGGGGGGGGTGAGGGAGGGAGGGCATCATAATTCATGTAACAAGAGAGAATGCTGATAACTCTTGTGAATAAAACTGAAGTCAGTCAAAAAGAAAATGCCTCTGTGTGCATCATTGGCATAAATGTACTAGAAATTAGAATGCAACAAGAATCAGCTTCTCAGATATTGTGTCAATTTTTTTAAATTGATATAGATCTATAGATATGTTGTACCATACAGTCAACTAATTAAAATTTTTAAACCAAGGTCATATGCATGAACACATGCAATAAAAAAAAAGTATTTTATAGCATGGAAATACAAATCCCACCTTGTTTCTAAGGTGTGTTATAAAAAATTCATAAGAAACATTATATAATATATTTTCTTGTAATCTTAAAAAAAAAAAAATAAGAAAAGACAAAAAATCCTCAGACTAATGTCATTGCGATGTTTGCCCCTAGATTCCACTACATCACCTGTTACGAGACCCGGTGAGCCGATTTGTCAGTGAGTGGATGCACGTGCGGAGAGGGGCAACGTGGAAAGGGTCGGCTTGAGGTGCAACGGACGGCAGGCGACACTGGAAGAAGTCCCATTCTGCTTCACCTCCAAAAACTGGAAGGTAATTTGGACAACTTGCAAAGTTCCACACAAAAAAAGAACTTTGCAGCTTGACATTTATTTTTTTTTATTATTTTTTTTTTAATCTTTTATTTTTTCTTTTATATCAAGGATAACGGAATTTAAGCACTCTAGTGCATTTTTTTTTTACATCCAGTCCCCATGTGTATAGTATGTATTTTTTTGTAAGTGTCATCTGTTCCCACAGGCACACAATGGCCTACTCATATGAAAAGCGGAACAGGATTTTAAGCAGTGTGGCAAGATGTTCTGTGTGCGTTCGCAACAACAGCGCGGTAAAGAGGTTTAAGGGATTGACACAGTTTCTATGACGGAACACTGTTTGTCCACAACAGCACGGTAAAGAGGTTTAAGGGATTGACACAGTTTCTATGACGGAACGCTGTTCGTCAACATCTCAATAAAGAAGTTAGGGATTTTTTTTCTTTTTTTTTGTTTCCCAAAACCACCAGGGAGTGAGCCTGGAGGACTTCATGGCCTGCAAGCATAACTTAGCCTTCAACCGGCAGACGCGCATGCTGGCCAACCTGTCCCAGATCAACTGCTACTCTGCCTGGACGGACTCGGCTCGGACGCCTGGCGGCGGCTGCAGCAACACATGCTGGCCAGCGCCAAGCAGAACCTCCTCAACCTGTCCTTCTTCGGGCTGGTGGAGTTCCAGGCCTTCACGCAGTTCCTCTTTGAGCACACCCTCAACATCAACTTCATCCACGACCTCAAGCAGGAGAACCGCACGCGGAGCGGGGCCCGCAACCTGACCTTCTGCGCAGCTGAAACGCATCGCGGAGCTCAACTACCTCGACGTGGAGTTGTACCAGTTTGCTAAAGACCTGTTTCTTCAGAGAGTCAAACAAGCTTTCCTTGACGAGGATGCTTCTGTGCCGGATTATCTCCGACAGGTCAGCCTGCAGGCGAACAACGAGCGTCAGACGAATCCCTTGCCTTCGTTCGTGCTGGAGAAAAACGTCAGTGAAAAGAGTGTGGTGTCTTCTTCGGAGGGGGGAGAAGAAGAAGAAGAAGAAAAGAAGAAGCGAGGAGGAATGCTCCGCCACAAACATTTGATAAGTCGTCACGCGGTCGACTGGGAACCAAGCTGATTTTTTTTGGGGGGGCAAGGTTTGTTTTGGGGAGTTGAAAACGTGTGTGTTGAGGAGAGGGAGAGGGGTTGTTTTTTTTTTGGTATGGGATACGTTTTTTGGTGCTGATTATTATTAACAGGTATGTTGGGGGGGGGGGGGGGGGGTTATTCTGTAGGTAACGAGTTTTTTTTCCTACCCCCCTCCCCCCAGGGTGTACTGATTACATGCGATGTAGGTTTTTATTGTGGTGGAATTGAGACGTTTGACATGTGTGGTTTGTTGAATCTCACCCGTCTCCGTGTAAGTTTAAAGAATCTTATGCTAAATTTATTTTTATTCTTGTTTGTTTTCCCTTGCAGTTACTATGCATAGTGTGTGGTGTGTGCGTGGTGTGTGTGTGTGTGTGTGTGTGTGTGTGTGTGTGTGTGTGTGTGTGTGTGTGTGTAAGAGCATGGAATTTTTCCCTTCAAGAAATATGATCCAATTTTTAAAAAGACAAACTTAATTGTAATTCATAAAATTCACTAGGCTTTTCACTTGTTAAGTAGTTCAAAGTTTGTTTTTTCCAAAAAGGCAAACTTTATTGTAGTTTAATGAAAAATCACTTGGCGTTTGACATTTTAACATTAATGTAAGTAGTTTGAATGTTTATTGTAATTATAAAAAGCAGGTTATTGTAGTTTATATTGAAAAAAAAATCAATACACTTCTGACATTGCTGACTTTGAGCTTTACATTGATTATCTCTGTTTTGTCAATTTCCAGTTTGCCTCTGGGCTTGTTTGTTCTCAAGTATCTCTTACTCTTTTTTTCACTAAAACCTGAGACTTAATTTATATTTAATCAAAGTATTGTAACTTTTGGTCGTCTGAAAATCTGAGTTTTATCAAACCTGTTTAGCTGTATTTTATCCTCTATCATGAAACATGACTTTACGAAAAATTTTCTTTCCGTGTATTGGAGGGGGTGGGGGTGGGGTGGTGGTAATCCAGTGTTTCTGATTGATTCAAAACTTCAGAAATCAGTTTTTATATTATAATATAGGTCTGATTTTGAGTCAGCATCTGTGAGCTTTAGTTAAGGAAGATCCCATGGCTTTAATTTGTCTATATTAATCGCTTGACAGGCTTGATCACATGTCTAGCATAATGGAAAAATGGCTGTACTTTACAAGTCTGTAATTTGCTTATTAAAACAGTTGACTTGTTGAAAGAACATCTCTCTTCCTATTATAGACATGCTAAGAATGTTGTTGTGTGTGTGTGTGTGTGTGTTTGTGTGGTGTGTTGTTGTGTGTGGTGTTGTGTGTGTGTGTGTGTGTGTGTTTTGCTGTATGCGCTTTTAAAATTTGTTCTTGAACTATGCCAGTATTTTGCCTTGGCTGCCATTTGATGAAATGTTTCTACTGTTCCTTCTTTCCTGCTATTTATATTTCTTCTTTCTTCTTCTCTTTTATTTTTACCTTTTCTTTTCCTCTGCTTTCCTATATTGTTCCTCTTTCCTTCATGTATCTAGATATGTTTTATCTGTTTATTCATGAATTCATTCTTATTTTAATAGTTTTGTCACTTTTTGACTGTATTTTGGATTTTAATCGCTGTTCAATTTAAGCTTTTTTGAGTCTTTAACATCTTAAAACTTGTTTTTATGTCTCATTAGCATGAAGTATTAATTATGTGTGAATGAAATTTTCAAACTGCCACCACCCTTCAAAGATTTTTTCTTTCTGTAAATTATTTGTGCATTTCAGATCTATCTAGTGAAAAAGTCTGCTGGGCTAACCTTTTTATACAAGAGTTTTGCTTTACAACATTTCCTATTTATTTATTTATTTGCCAGTTGATTTGCTTCTTCTGCCACATGTGTTATTTTTTAGTGGGTTTACATGTTTGTCCATTTTTTTTGTGTGTGTGTCGTTTTTTTTCATTCCTTTGGCCAGAGCTCCAAGGTTCATTCACCAATGATGAGATTGGGCGTAAGCAGCCTTTTGGCCCGCCATTTAGTCACTTGTGTCCCAAATTCTTGGAAACTTTTGTTGATAGATTTGTAGAACTTTGCGAAGTTGGAGATAACAACTAGCTTTATATATATATATATATGTAGTGTGTGTAGCTGAACAGTGACGTTAATCATACAATAATTTCATTGCTAACCAAAGGCATTTGGCTACCACTGAAATGCAAACCTTTCGATTATGCCGACGATACATAGTCACAGGTGAACCTGTAGGTATATTGAAAACTAAGTTGAGTTTTTTTATCACTGAAGAAATGTTCGCTTGTGCATCATGTGTTTTCCTCTGCCTTTGTTATTTTATTTTATTTTATTTTATTTTATTTATTTATATATTCTTTTAAATCAAGAATAATGGAATAAGCACTCGTGTGCTTTTTTCACAATGAGTCCCCGTGTGTATGCAGTTTTGTAATCTTGTCACCTGTTTCCACCAGCACACAATGGCCTACTCTTATGAAAAGCGGAACAGGATTTAACATGTGCGCAAGATGTTCTGCGTGCGTTCGCGCACAGGACCTTTGTTTATCTGCTTAAGGTACTTTAACACTTTGATGAGGATGTTCTACGTTTGTTTGTTTCCCTGTATACTTTTTTTTTTTTTTTTAGAATTTTCTTTCTTGCGAGGGGAATGGCTATTTTGTCATTTGCTTAAATATGTATGCATTTGTTTAGCATGCCTGCCCCCTCCCCCCCCCCCCCCCCCTCCACACCTCCTTTTTCTGCTTGCCTAAATTTTTAAAGTAGAGAGAGGGAGGGAGATGGTTATGCTTCCTCTTGTCTTGTGATGTGCCAGTACTGTATTTTATTTTTTTTTTATTTTATTTATTCTTTTATATCGTGGATAATGGAATAAGCAGTCTTGTGCTTTTTTACACCAGTCCCCGTGTTTACGCACTTTTGTAAATCTTGTCATCTGTTCCCACAGGCACACGATGGCCTACTCTTGTGAAAAGCGGAACAGGATTTAACGTGTGCCAAGATGTTCTGTAGTGTTACCATGTCACTCAGTCTGAACTCACTACCCCAGTCACATATATATATATATATATATATATATATATATATATATATATATTATATATATATATATATAATATATATATATCCCTGTATTATATAACAGCAGATTCCCTCTGTCACACTACCAAACAAAGAGTCCTCAAAAGATCATCAAAATAGCAATATATACTGGTTTTCATTTTGTTTTCTTACAGCTGATGGAAAGTTTCCGTGGCACGAAATGAAACAGAAAGGAATTTATGGTGTTGAAAGACACGAGTTGTGTATAATTTTTATTTTTAACAATGAAGCGACAAGGGCAAATGTCCCATGCTTCGTTTTAGTCTGGACTTATGTGTCTTTTGTTCTCTGTTGTTTTTTGTTGTTTATTTTGTGTTTTTTTTTATTCATTCTTTTATATTGAGGATATTGGAATAAGCACTCATATGCTTTTTTTTTACGTCCAATCCCTGTGTGTATGCAGTTTTGTAAATTTTGTCATCTGTTCCCACTGGCACACAGTGGCCTACTCTTGCAAAAAGCGGAACAGGATTTAACGTGTATGCAAGATGTTCTGCGTGCGTTCACACACGGGGCCTCTGTTTATAGTCTCATCCAGAGGACTTTGGCGGAGAGTGGAGTCAGCACTGATGTTAACTCCAGAGGAAAAATCCCCTTGAATAGGAATCAAACCCTGGTCATCAAATTGTGAGTGCAATGTTATTTATTTATTTATTCTTTTATATCAAGGATAATGGAATAAGCACTCATGTGCTTTTTTTACATCCAGTCCCCATGTGTATGCAGTTTTGTAAATCTTGTCATCTGTTGTGACCACTAGGCTACCCTGACCCCCTGTGTTAATGTAGTACTTAAGCCAGTTTTGTTAGTGTACTCTGCCAGTTTTCTGAAGTTGTGGACGATTTTCAACATTGTGATGTCAAGAAATTAAACATTCTTCTTCTTTGTCAAAAACTCAACAACTATTGTTGTCTGTCATATATATATATGTGCGAAAATATGTTGCACTGCTGTTAGCCACCTGAACAGGTCAGGTCCAGCGCATTGAACTTTGGCTGAGAATTAATCTTCACTATTTAAAAACAACAACAGAGTGTACATCAGTAACAACAAAACCCTCCCTTGCTTCACAAATATTTTCCCAGTGTTTTAATTTGATTTCTGCTTCTTATCTGGGCTACCTCTGTGACTTGAAAAACTTGATTTTCTGAAAGGAGAAAAAAAACCCAAAAAACCCCCACCCTTTTTCAGTGTGAAGAGTGACTAGATCCCATGCATGACAGCGCAAACAATTGGACCAGGATCACACACACACAGGAGAATGTTATTTGAGCAGTAATGGTTTTGGATATGATTTTGGCATTGTGGATGGTTTTTGCGCAGTTTGTCAGTTTTCAATTATTGCTGTTGATCGATGATTGTGCGATGATCAAAATACAAGCCACACTACAACCCAAGATAACATGGCATTGCCACCTTTACCTGTATTTCCCAAAGGTCACTTTCCCACTTTTTTTTTTTATACGAGTGTTAAGATTATGCATGTTTGTGGTCTTAGTCGTATTACAAAGAAATTCACAATATCATGGCATTTGCAAAGGCATTGATGACAGGCATACAGATTAATCAAAATCTAATAGCAGTGAATCACAAAAATATATGTATAATATTTATAAGAGCAGGGTAAAATTTTACTGACATGTGCTTGACATCCATTTTGTATCAAACTTTTGAGGATTTAAAAAGAGTGCAAAAGAGTTTGTTACAAATAAGGACAGAGAATGATCTGATTTGATCTAGTTATTGATCTGTTTATTTGTCAGTTGATTTATGTATCCATTCATTTGTACATTATTATATTGATCATGCAAATCAGGTTTGTATTATAAGTGGGGGCGGGGGGGGTGTTGTGTGTCATTTTGATACCTTTAGACTCTCTTTTGGGGCATTATCTTTATTATTGATGATAAAATGGTTCCTTGTTACCAGCAAATATCAGCCTGAGACAGTCATTTGACGTTTTTTTTTAATGAAGCGTTGTCAGCATTTTGGTTACTTCAGGGTTCAGAGAGGGGGGGGGGGGTGGGGGGGGGGGGGGGTGGGAAAGAGGAAAGGTGCGTTTTAGAGCAATCAACATTGTGCCAAGATATTACTACACAATTTTTTTATGTATGATCAGCCCTGCCTGTGCTTTTGTATGTACAGCATTATTTTTGGTTAATTTTCCCTGCATAAATCAAAGGTGTTTTTTTTTTTTTTTTCTTTTTTTTTTTTTTGGAAGTTATAGCAAGCAGTTTTTAGTTAGTTTTATTATGGTCCATTTTTGGAGCATTACACAATTGTAAGGGTTGTTTTTGGACAGGGTGGCAGAGCAACATCATGATTTGTTATTGTGTGTGTGCACATGTTGGTGTATTGCATGTATATGTGTGCATTTCATGCGTGCATACATGTGCACGCATTCCAACTTGGAAGATAACACATCTGAGTGTATATGTGTGTGTGTGTGCATATATATGTGTCTGCTCATATGCTTTTCTGTGGGCATGTGAAAGATATGTTGAGTGCATCATGACTTTAAAAAAAAAAAATTACAGTTATTAACGTCAGCAAAAAGAAACTTTTTGAAATAATTTATTATTGCTGTTGGATGTCAGTCGCTTTTTGATATTTTATGATGGATGTATTCTGTTTAAACAATTACTTTAAAAAATAATCTCTTGCTTGTGGTGATAGAAAATGGTGCTCTTTTTCATTATTTTGCAAAAATAGATATTGTAATATATATACATGATGTATACATGTATGTTTGTCTACTGTGTGTGTGTGGGGGGGGGGGGGGGGGGGGGGTGTGCGTGTTGCGTGGTTGCATGCGTGTGTGTGCTTGCAGGCACCTGCAAAATCAATGTACTCTTTTATTTAGATGCGTACATTGCCTTTATTTTGATACATTTTTTTTTGTTAATTTGTCTTCATTGTCACATTATCGTTGTCGCATGTGCACATAATATATAATTTGCATGAAATCTTATCATGTACCAAGTCGAGCTAATTCATTCCATGGTTCTTTTGCCTGTGTTGTCCGCATTCGTAGTTTGCTGGATGATTGTGCATGTACATCTGTGGGAAGACTGAACAGAAGTGAGATTGTTTTTTTTTATAGAGAGTATTAGAATAGATGTTGAAATATAATACACATACTGACGGTGTGATGTGATGGTCTGTTGTTTGGATTTTTTTTTTTCTAATGATCTCATCTTCCTGTTCCTATTAATTATTGCACTTTTCTGGTTGATGATATATAGTTTGTGTGTGTGTGTGTGTGTGTATGTATGTCTTCCAAAAATATATATATGGATATATCTTTTAAATGTATGTTGTGTGTGTTGTGTGTGTGTGTGTGTGACTATGTGTGTGTGTGTGTGTGTTGTGTGTGTGTGTGTTGTGTGTGTGTGTGTGCGAGTGTGTGTGTGTGTGTGTGTGTGTGTGTGTGCGAGTGTGTGTGTGTGTGTGTGTGTGGCTCTGTGTGTGTGTGTCTTTGTTTGTTGTGTGTGTGCATATGTCTTCCAAAAATATATATATATATAATCATTAAATATGTATGTTGTGGTGTGTGTGTGCGTGCTGTGCGTGTGTGTGTGTGTAATGTGGTGGTTTGCTTTGTAAGTAAAACTGTTTGTTTTTCAAATTTGCTTTTCTGTTTGATGCCCCGTTATTCTGAATGCTTAGGACTTTAACATTCTGTAGATCATCGTGCCTTCTTAATACTCTTGACCAGTTACTGTAGTGCTAGCTGATCAATATGTTTTCCTGAGATTATCGTACTTCTCTCCACTATGATACGCTGTGTATACCCTACCACTGCCACTTCATGCTGTAAAACCATTCCATATTTCTTTCGCCGTCTGTTTTTGCTGTTATATATAGCATTTATATATCTCCTGGTCAGAGATTTCTGCATGACTGAACTGTTCGCCATAAGATTTTGATGAAAACAGGGTGCAGGTTGTTGTTGGGTTTGGTTTGGTTGTTTTTTTTCTTCTCCAGAATCTTTTAATTAGTTAGTTGCGGGCACATATGCTTATCTATTAATGCATGGTTTGTATGTGTGTATATATATATATATATATATATATATATATATATATATATATATATATATATATATATATATATATATATATATGTTCTTTTATTATAACAGAAGTATAGCCAAGTGGTTAGACCATTTGAATTCAACTCCCATGGTCCCCTGAAGTTGTGTGTTTGAATCTCAGCAAGTGGCTTCTGCTTTGGTGAATTAAGGATGGAGATCGTTGTGATCTCCCAGGTCAACTTAAGAGTGCAGATCTGCCAGTGCCTTAATTCCTTTTGTGTGTACACACCTGCGGAAAATCAACTTTGCACGTTAAAGATCCCATAAATAATTCATGTCAGCGTCCAGTGGGTTGCGGAAAAACAAGCATACCCAGCATGCATCCTGTACACAAAAATGAGCTGCTCTGAGGTTGGACTGTGACGGCTGAGGCCAGCAGGAAGACAGACCTCCTGCAGAGTCACAAGCACAGGAGAAGACCAGACACTATGCTAGCCTATGCCTTTTTTTTTTTTTTTGGCTAGAGCTCTGAGATTTTACCAGTGGTCAGAATTGTGCATATATATGCGACCGTTCCCCCCCCCCCCCCCCCTCCTAACGTTAAGGTAGCTGCATTCTGACTTCAGGGATTCAGATGGGAATTGAACCTACCAGTTTTGCCAGGACAGTCTGAAGGTACCTCCTTGCTGTTTCCAGTTTTCAACTGTCGGAGGGGGGGGGGGGGGGGGGGGGGGGGATGTGCGTAAGTCCATAAGCACATTTGCCCGACTAGTCTTGAGTCTCCTCGGAAAGGCTTTGACTTTCAGTTCAATTTTTCGTCAAAATGGGAAGAAAGGGCAAGGCTGGGAATGGAACCCCAGAATCCTCACAGTTTACTTGTTAGGCAGGTGAACATGTATTTAAATCTGTCCTGTCCACCTTGCTCCTTGTTTGCAAGAATAAAACAGTTCAGCTATGTGCATGGGTGTGTGTGTGTGTGTGTGTGTGTGTGTGTGTGTGTGTGTGTGTGTGTGTGTGTGTGTGTGTGTGTGTGGTGCCCTCATTTCTACCAGAGCTTGGTAGGCTATACAAGACATCAAGACCCAGTATAGACCTGTGCAGAAATGTGAAGGTGGCAGGATGAGGCATCGCGTCACCTCGCCTTCACCTATCCTGTAGTCTGTTAGACCGTTGGCGGTGCCACTGAAGATTTTGCAGCCAGCTTCCTCCACTGCTGCTCATGGTTGTCAGTTTTCCGCAGTGTGTCGTACCACTTAAGGCCAGTCCACTCTCTGATGTTGTCTTCCTATCATTGTCTTTGCCTGCCTCTTTGTCTTCCTCCTTGTACTGTTCTCTTTATTATTTTTTTTTTTTATTCTTTTATATCAAGGATAATGGGATAAGCGCTCTTGTGCTTTTTTTACATCCAGTCCCCGTGTGTATGCAGTTTTGTGAATGTCATCTGTTCCCACCTGCACACGATGGCCTACTCTAAGAAAAAGCGGAACAGGATTTAACGTGTGCACAAGATGTTCTGTGTGTGTTCACACACGGGGTGTCGGTTTATAGTCTCATCCGCAGGACTTTGGGGGAGAGTGGAGTCAGCACTGATGTTAACTCCATGAGAAAAATCTCCTCGAATGGGAATCAAACCTGGGTCGTCAAATTGCCAGCGCAATGTTCTGACCACCAGGCTATCCGTCCCCCTCTGTACGACTTTGTTTTCAGGTCAGCACACAACAACTGCGGACACTGTCTTACGTGGGCAACCTTTTTTCTTTGCACAAATATGGATGGGTTGGGGCTGTAATGTTCTCAAAATGTCAGTATCTGTCAGATATACATAATTATAATGAACCCGATTGACAATCAGAGGATAACAATAGAGAGGTGTTGAGATATTACAGAGAAAGGGCATTTTTGTTGTTGTTGTTATCATCATTTTTATTATTACTATGATTAATTATTATCATTATCATCATCAGAAGTGAAGAATTGTATGGCTTGACCATCTTGATTTATGAATAAACAAAAACAAATATACTTGCTGACTGATGTAAGCAACAACAACAACAAAAATAATGTAAAGAATTGGAACTGGCCGGAACAAGGAAGATTTGTTAGGCTTTGGGAGAGAACAGGAAAATGTGAATGTTTGACCAGAATTTTGAACCACCATATTTATTATATATGAGCTGTCTTACAATATGTCACCATACTTTTTTTTCAGCCAGTTATTACTTCCACTTACTTGACTTGTATTCGCCATACTGGGTTTTTTTTTTAATGATATTATTCTTCCAATACATTTGCTGTTTGTTTGTTAATACCTTTCCATGATATTGTTTCAATGGAGTTTTTGTTTGTAAAAAAAAAAAAAAGATCCTAGTTTTGGAAACTACAGAGAGATGATTTTGAAACAATGAATTCACTAACCAGTGTTTCTAATTGTTCAGGCACTGAATTAACCTGTATGTTTCATTTTCTGAAAACGAACTCATTGAAACCTGTATGCTTAATTCTCCAGGCACTGAATTAACCCGTGTGTTTCATTTTCTGAAAACGAACTCATTAACCTGTATGTTTAATGGTCCAGACACCGAATTAACTGGTATGTTTCATTTTCTGAAAACGAACTCATTAACCTGTATGTTATGGTCCAGACACCGAGAATTAACTGTATGTTTCGATTGGTTCAGACAATGAATTCATTAACCTGCATGTTGACTTGTGGAGAGACAATTACCCATTACCTGGTGTTTAGTTCTTCAGTAATGAGTTTACCACCACTAACCGGTTATCTTTCATCGTTTCAGACAATAAAGATTCGTTTGTCTGCGTGTTGAATTGTGCAGACAATGAGTTTTGTTTATAAACCAGCATGTTTTAACTGTAGGTTGTTGGTGTGATTGTTTGTTGTTGTTGTTGTTTCTTGTTGTTTTGTTTGGATTTTTTTTTTTTTTTTTTTTTTTTGGGGGGGGGGGGGTTGTTTGTGTTAATTTCAGACCTTTTGTTAAATTCCACTTTGCCTTTTTTTTTTTTTTTTTTAAATAATAACTGGTCCTATGAGTAAGTAAGGAATTGTTGTGCTTACTGAGGTCCCCCCCCCCCCCCCCGATTTTTAAGTAGTAAATTGAAATATATTTACGTGGGGGGGGGGGGTTGTACAGCAAGTTTATTCGAGGGTCCCTCATGTTTCCATAGTTTATTTTAAGGGTCACTCCTGTTCTCATGTGTATGCTTACATGTATTATTTTTTGCAGTATCAGACAACTCATCGTTGATTTTACTCAATATGATAACGAACTTTTCTTTTTCCTGTTTAAAACGAAAGATGTGCCATTAGTTTATATACAAATCCAAAACCACGTTTGTTTGTTGTTGTTGTTGTTTTTAATTGTTCTTGTTACTCTTTTTCTTTTCTTTTCTGTTTGTCGAGACACCATTATATAATGTAGTCTTTTTTTTTTTTAACGTTTTCAGATTGGTCTGTGCAATCAGTAATTTATTTTAGAAGCCTTTTTTAAAATAAATTTTACTATTATTGCTGGATTTTCGCTTTGTTTGAGGTTTTGGGTGTTTTGGGGGGGTCTTTTTTATGAACTGTTACAGAAATGTACTGACAACATTTTTTAGAGTGGAAAGTAACAATTGTTGATATCTGTAGTATATTGTAATATTTGAAAATAAACAGAAATAACAGTGCCTGGACCATTGTGGGTGTGAGTGAGGGTGCAATTCTGTGTGTGTGTGTGTGTGTTGTGTGTGTTTATGTGTGTATGTGTGTGTGTGCATGCACTCATGTGTGCGTGCGTGCATACGTGCGCAGGCGCGCGTGTGTATATATGTGTGCGTTCAAATAAGTAGAAAATCGCTTCAAATTCATCATAGATACCTCGTAAACCTTTATTCGTAATTTCAGGAGAGAAAAATTCTATTGAACTTGATGAGACAGAAATGTTTTTCTCTCAAGTAAAAGTCTCTTCCAAGCTGACTGCTGCAAGTGGGATTCGAACCTGTACCCCTTGGATCATGGGGACGGAATAGCTAAGTGGTCAGAGCGCTC
>CM060335.1:35270128-35271152 GCA_030674155.1 Stramonita haemastoma | reverse complement strand
ATGAAACAAATCAGACAACCTTTTCGAACTTCCCTGTAAAATCGGCAAATCCACACACATTACAGTTAAACACACACACACACACGCGCGCGCGCGCGCGCGCGCACGCGCACACACACACGCACGTGTACACACACACACACACACCAAAAACAACCATCCAACAAACAAAAAATAAAAACAAAACAGGCGCATCGAATAAAAATTAAGAATCTGTTGTTCGATATTGCCTGAGTCACATACAATTTTCACTGATAATCCTAGCCATCATTCATGAATTTTGTTGACGAAGATCTTCAGACCACATTGTTAACTTTTCAATCCTTCCAGTGTAGCTCTTCAGGAATATATTAAAAACACTATTCGGCTAGCAAGTTGGGCACAACATTCTCAAAGAGAAACACAGAAAAAGGCACTATGGTATTTGCTTCAAACGATCTCTTCCTGAAAATCCAAGATGATATCAAAAGTTAAAAAAGAATTCTGTTTAGAATACCTGGAACACCTGTAATTTTAGCAGGAGTTTTTGGTTAAAGGCGGCAAAGGAAAAATGTAAAAAATATATAAAAAAGGTATAAAACTTGCTCAAACAGGCAAAAGGTTAGCTCATATGGACACAACACATGATTATTTTGTGTATGTCAGAGAGTGAAAAAAGGCGTGTGTAAACGCGCACGCAGACACGCGCACACACACACACACACACACACACACCACACACACACACACACACACACACACACACCACCCCAACACCCCCACAAACACCCCCCCCCCCCCCCCCCCCACCACACACACACACACAGCCGCTGACCTGCTTCACTTTCAACGGTTGAAGGCTGCGCTGTCATGGTGGCGTTGATGATGATATCGCTGACGTTAGGGCCACCGAATCCTGACATATTATGTGAAACGTGATTGGCAGCATGCGCCGTATTGCTGCTGGAGTTGTTGGCTGACGAGGAGGTATCGTTGGCCATCCTAGACCACCGAGATGGGAGCTCTGGAAGCTGCTGTATCCTCG
>CM060335.1:35255128-35267628 GCA_030674155.1 Stramonita haemastoma | reverse complement strand
CGACAGGCAGACTTATGTAAGGGAGCAAGGCGTAGTCTAGTTTTATTCACCAACAGAACATAACTAGACCATGATCTAGGAGAAGGAAACCTCCCCCCCCCCTGGGGGGGATTTTTGACTTTGTTTTTCTGAAAGCTTATGATGTTGGTAGAAACATTTGACATGTTACCCTCTGGGATACAGGTTATTTCAGGAGTGAGAGGTGTATCAACAGTGCATTTTCCCCTCTTTGCGCCCTATATTTAGGTTTTTGGGGTAGGGATGTTCACGCTGCGATTATTGCACAAAATCTGGCTTAACTTCTCATAATTTTATTGTGAATAGCATCTAGTATAATTTTCCCAATTATATAGGCACAGTTTTTTGTTGACCTATTTAAAACAAAACTACAGTGATGACTTTAATGCGCGGCCATCCGAACCGCACGCAGCTGAAATCTGTCTTACCACTCAACCACAGCCGAGCGCTGTTCTGTTCTCTCACCATCAGTTGAGTGGCACTTTCTCATCTCACGCCTTGTGTGTCCGGTGCCAGAAATGTATCCAACTATCAGTATGTTCCACAAAGTATGCACAAATAAGTCTAGATCAAGATGTTATTATTGACCAGAGAATGTCTGTAACACACAGTAAGTACTGGAGCAGCCATAAGTATCATTAACGAAGGGGATGTGTTAACGACATCGCTTTGAGTCTATGATTTTTTTGAGTTTCTTTTTTTTTTCCTCAAGAAATTACACATAATATGCAGATCAGTCGCGCGCGTGTGCACGCGTGTAACACACACACACACACACCACACACACACACACACACACACACACACACACACACACACACACACACCACAGCACATTCAAGTGACACACGATAACATACATCTAAAAATAGAACAAGGCGTGGTCATAATTCGTTGTTCTTTTCAGTTGCGCGTCCTCCACCACAAACGTTGGGGATAAGGCAAACTGTTGAGTAGTACTTTTAGTATCCATTTTAACCATCATGTTTCAGGTCATTTTATTTTATTTATTTTTATTTTTATTTTCTTCTTTTATATAGAGGATTATTTATTATTATTTATTATTTATTCTTTTATATCGAGGATAACAGAATAAGCAATCATGTGCTTTTTTTCATCCGGTCCCCGTGTGTATGCAGTTTTGTAAATATTGTCATCTGTTCCCACCGGCACACGATGGCCTACTCTTACGAAAAGCGGAACAGGATTTAACGTGTGCGCAAGATGTTCTGCGTGCGTTCGCACACGGGGCCTCGGTTTAAAGTCTCATCCGAAGGACTTTTTGGGGAGAGTGGAGTCAGCACTGATGTTAACTCCAGGAAGGAAATTTCCTCGCCCGGACTCGAACCTGGGTCTTCAAATTGCCAGCGCAATGGATAATGGAATAAGCACTCATGTGCTTTTTTCATCCAGTCCCCGTGTGTATGCAGTTGTGTAAATATTTTCATCTGTTCCCACCTGCACACAATGGCCTACTCTTACGAAAAGCGGAACATGATTTAACGTGTGAGTAAGACGTTCTGGGTACGTTCGCACACAGGGCCTCGGTTTACAGTCTCATCCGAAAGACTTTTGAGGAGAGTGGAGTCATTGGCAAGTGTGCAGTCTCTCACTGAAAGTGTATTTCATCTTCCCCATGTGACATTTCCTGTATAAAATGAACATTTCAACATGGCAGATGAACATCCGGTGACCTTCAAAAGTACATTTAAGTGCAAAAGAAAAACTTCCAGGGGTGGGAGAACTTGTATAATTCATTTCCAAAATAACAGAAAAGACTGTAACTCCACTAACTGAAGAAAGCACAAAAAAAACTATTTAAAAGTCTCTTCACTTGAGACGTTCTTCAGATGTGGCATGTCATAGACTAGATGAGATTTGTAATTGTATTCCAGGAGACCTTGACTTTACACGCCATGGTTATCACAGAAGCTGTTATGCACAGTTTACAAGTGTGAAATTTGCCAGGAAAAGAAAGTGTCAGACAGGTAGTGAAGAGGTTGCAGGACCATCAAAACCTAAAGGACTGTCGCTACTTCAGGCCCATTGCTTCCAAAAGACAGTTGCATTTTTTACAAGAAGAAATTCAAAAAGAAAGTTTCAAAAGGGGTTCCATGTTTTGGAAAACTTGTAAAATGTATCACCAAGACAGCAGAACAGTCTATACAGGATGCAGCCAAAACTAAACAAGATGACATTTTCACTCATTATCAAGATACAGATCTTGTAGTACGTGAAGCTCACTATCACGAAGGTTGTAGAAAAGACTATCTGAGATGTGAAGACAGGCATGCTGAAACATCAACAGACCAGAAAACTACTGAGCGGCTGCAGGCACACGAGAGGGCATTTGAGTACAAATGCGAGTATGATGAAAATGCAATAATCAGAGGTTCACAGGTGGAGAGAATGACCATGCTAGGTAAGAAGTACTGTGAATACATGCAACAACATTCTCCTGACTTCTACAACCCAGGATACAAGACTTACAAACTGAAAGAAAAAAATAATGAAACATTTTGGCTTCAGAATTCAATTCTGGGCTCCGAACCACCGCAGTGATCTTGTTTATTGTGATGAACTTGCCCAGGGTCAGGCAGTTGAGACAGCATTTGTGTCAGCAGCCTCAGAAGAAAGACGTCTTGAGGAATCTGCATATGTTCTTCGCCGATACATTATGGATGCTTTCAGGGCAACACCTGATATGCCATGGCCTCCTTCTGCAGAATTTCTTCAGTCTGATGCTGTTAAACCTCCAGATATTTTCACAGACTTTCTAAAAACACTGCTATCTGGAAAGAGTAGTTCTATGGAGCAACCCAAAACCACCAGATTGGCATCCTTAACTGCCCAGGACATATGCTAATCTGTGACAGGAAGGAAGTGGAAAATGCCTAAACATGTTTTGCTTGGAATGTCTGTCAGACATGTAACTGGCAGCTCTGAAATCATAAGTCTGTTGAATAGGTTTGGTCATGTTGCTGGATACAAAACCATTGTGCGACTTGAGACTGCTATGTCCAATTCTGTACTTCAGTGCGCAAGTCTTCTTCCTTCAACAGTGAGTTTGACAGAGAACAAGTTTATCCATTTTTGCTGTGATAACTTTGACCTGAACGAAGAAACTCCATCAGGAGCCAACACCACCCACTCCACTCATGGCATTGTCATTCAAGAGGTTACTGGGGACACAATGCCTGACACTTTTCTGTCTCAGACAGAACCTCCTCCTCATTATCAGGACCGCCAATGCTCAGTGCAGTATGAGCCACATGATGTTCCTCCATGCTTTGCAAAAGTAAAGGCAGAACCTAAGTTGCATGTTGTGGAAACTCATTTCTCAAACACAGAGGCAGTCTACAAAGCTCAACTTGCTGATTTTTGGTGGGTTTTTTTTCTCCAGATTCCAGGCCACAAATGGAAATCAACTTGTCCCAGGATGGGGAGGGTGGATATCACTCACAGGAGAAGGGATAGAAAAGAAGGAGTCTACTGTGGACTATATGGCACCCATCCACCACCCTGTCACTGAACATCATAATAATAATAATAATAATAATAATAATAATGATAATAATAATAATAATAATATTAATAATAATAATAATAATAATAATAATACATGGAACTTGTATAGCGCTATATCTTGTAAAAACAAATCAAAGCGCTTGCATTCGACCTACACAACACACAAGCAATCAACAGCAATTTACAGTTTTAACAAATTCGAATGTACACTCACTCGCATGCACACACACACACACACACACACACACACACACACACACACACACACACACACACACACACACACACACACAAAAGCACGCACGCACGCACGCACGCACGCAGCATGCGCGCGCACACACACCTATAAACGTTATACACTTTGGCAGGTAGATGTTGAAGGCAGGACAGGATTGTACGGCGTTTTCATTTCAATTTTCTGTTTTGTTTTTAAAATATGGGACAGGCGTTCCTTGTGCAGTGGTGACATTAACATATGTTGATAGTCTGTTTAATACCCTTTATTTTGGTACCAAATTTGATATGAATGTGTAAGAATATATTTATATAAATAATGTAAATTAACCTCACCCCCTAAATATTTGCCTTCTGAAGGGTTACCATATTGAACTGCTTGTATATCCTGAAATAACCTGGTTACATGAGGGTAACATATACCATAAAACGTTAAAATAAACAAAGTTTCAGAAAAATGCACCCATAAATCCCCCCCAGGGGGGGGGAGGGGGGTCTATGGAGGGACCAAGGTCTATTTGCCAGAAAATAGGTGACTTGAATTGACTGCCAGTTTTATCCCCCCCCCCCCTTTCATTCTTATAAGAGTTGTTGAGGCTAACTTTTTACTTTTTTAAAACCTTCCCTGAGAATACTTACTACTTACTACACCCAATTTTTTTTTTGTTTTTTTGCAGGGAGTGTGTGTGTTACGGGTTACGTTGTATTGAATCAGGTGGAGCCCGTACGTCTCCTCGTAGCAGGGTGCATGCTAGGTTTGTTTGTGTGATCCATCCCATCAGCCTCGCTGGTTTGCTGTGCTATAAAAAGGGGGGGGGAGGGTTTTTTTTTTTTTTTTTTTTTTTTTTTTTAGGTGTTCGCAAGGTGATCTGTCATACGTTTGCATGGGGAAATTCGGTTTATAGTCTTATCCGCATGATTTTCTGGGGAAGCGGAGTCAGCGGTTGCTGTTGTTATTGTGTGTTTTTTGTGTTGTTACTGTGGTCATGGTTTCTTATTTTGGAGGGTGTTCTTTTTTGAAGATGGCTGGTCTGAATGAAGAACTCATCGCCACCATGACTGCTTATGATTACTTGGATGATTTTGCGTATGCTTTTCCATGTACTCAAATAGGTTTTATTTTAAAAAAGAATTTGATTTGAGTACACCATGCAGGATGCTTTGAACACCATCCCTCTAAAAGCAGGTAGTGTCACATTCATCAGTGAATACCCAATTCAGGCTGGTAGAAGATAAAAGGACTTAATAAAAAAAAAGATGGAGTATATCAATTGAGATGGGACAGCTCAGCGGTCAGAGCGCTCGCTTTACCCAAGCCAAGGTTAAGCAGCGTTGAGCGTGGTTACCAATAGGATGGATGACCGTTTGCACGTCTTGGCAACAGTGCAGTCCCCCAGTTCACCCAGCTGTAAATAGGTACCTGCCCTCTTTAGGGTCAGGGAAGGTAAAGGAGCGAGGGAGAGGAGATGGGCGCGGCACCGCCCTCAATATGCTGGCCCCTAGAGAAGCAGAGGTCTCTGATGTCTCGCTCCCCTACGAACGCCTAGATTATGGGACACTTTTACCTTTTAGAAGATAAAAGGACTTGATAAAAAAGATGGAGTATATTAATTGCAGAGAGGCCCTGGACAATTGCAACTGCTGTGTCGAAAGAACTTGCAGTGTCTTTTTTTGTCACAGCCCTAAAAAGAAGTTGTTGTGCGTTCCCCAGCTTAACACTGTGGCGGTCACCCGGAATGTACACTCTGACTCACTCATTCCACCTGGGAATCACGGTGAGATTGAAATTGCACATGCACACTGAATGAGAAGTTTGCGTGTATGACTGTTTTCAAGTACCTCCCCAAACAGGCAGCCAATCTCCGACTTCAGAGGATTTTTTTCTCCTTTACAGGAGAGTGCAGGTTGTTATGTTAAAGAGTTTGTCATGGCTGAAGGCAATCTCAACACAACATCTGACAAAATAACAACATTTTAGTGTAGGCCTTGGCAATTAGCTGACATCAATAACTGACAGCTTTTTGGTCTGGGCCAATCTAACAAGAAGTGAAAAGTGGCGTTGGTGGCTGGGACAGTCCTTTGTAGGCATGTCGCCACTACACACGTAGACTGAATGAAGGAATGAATGAATAAATGAAGGAATGGAAGGGTGGGTCAGTGCATTAGGAAATGCGCGGCGGCACGTACACACGCTAGAATTTTCACATGCACACGAGTCACACAAACACAGACACACACACACACACACGCGCGCGCGCGCGCATGCACACACACACACACACACACACACACACACACACACACACACACACACACACACACACACACACACACACACACACACACACGGCTCACCTAAGAAGAAAACACAACACAGAAAATCCATCATTAGGAGCATAAAGTACAAGGATTTTTTTTGATGTGACCTCTTCTTATCTCAACATCGTGTACTCTATAACAGCTTTAAAGCTGACAGTCGAGAGAGACAGCGCAAGATTATATCAAGCATGTACTAACATTGGGAAAAAAAACCAAAAACATCCAAACACTAAAAGAAACCGGGACCAGAAAAAAGTAATCAGACAGTCAATGGGAATGAACAGCAGACAGACAATTACGAAACTGCATCCCAGCCCCCCTCTCATCCCCCCTCCCGATTTTGTCAATGGTAATAAACAGCAGACAGACAATTCCAAAACTGCTTCCCACCCCACCCCCTCCCCTTCTTCCCAAGAGTCAGAGAAAGTAAAAGTTTAAGGTGGACGCGTGTTATTAAATAAAAAGTGAAAACGGACAAAAAGATACAAATACAATGTCCATGATAAATTGTTCCCACAGTTTTTTTTTTAATGCAATCTTTTTATTCATTTATTTATTTATTAAAGACGAAAACTTCACACATAACACAAAGGTGACAAACATCACCAGTTATAAAACAGGTAAAGGTGGGCTAAAGGTGTCCCATAACCTATGTGGTCGTAGGGGAGCGAGGCATCAGACACCTCAGCTTCTCTAGGGGCCAGCATATTGAGGGCGGCGCCTATCTCCTCTCCCTCGCTAATATATAACAGCACAACAAAACACCGTTACTGTAAATGACCATGAAAATCAATCACGTGTTCATCCACAGATCGAAGACAACTCTTCCTCGAGTCTATGAGGTCTTTATTTGGTTTATCATTATAGTGAAAGTTGACAATGCAACCGACGGGGCGGGCGACGTCTCGTGTGCGTGACTGTGATGACAGAGCTGATAATCATCATAATTATCATTGTTCACATTTTCCAGGAGGGATTTGGTTGGAACACAGCCCCCTGCCTGCTGTATTTATGTGCTGTCATGTGCCGCCCCCCCCCCCCCCTCCCCCGAACTTTACCCCCATCCACCGCCTCTCTCTCTCTGTCTTTCTCATGTCTCTCTGTCTCTGTCTCTCTCTCCCTCTCTCTCCCTCTCTCTCTCACGCACACCACACACACAGACACAGACACAGACACACACACACACACACAAGCCATTGCACTACTTATTCAATGTACAATCTGAAAGTAAAAGTTTGACTTTGACTTTGACTTGACTTTCACACACACACACACACACACACACACACACACACACACACACACACACAGACACACACACACACAGACACACACACACACACACACACAGAGCCAAACAACAAAAACCCAACAAAACACACACAACCCCCCCCCAAAAAAAAAAAAAAAAACACAACACACACACATACAAAAAAAACAACAAACCAACCAAAAAAGAACTGTTGCTGAAAGACAGAAGGAAACACGCAGTTTAATCATTAAAAAATCATCTTGAAGAGTTTTTAGAAATAAGATATGTCAGCACACTTACTTTAGCATGCTTCTGCATTTATACAATAATTTACTCTACCAGGGTCTGCACTCTTGCCCCCCTTTCTAATCTTTGATAGTGGTAGCAGTGGTATCTTCCCATCCAATCATGTTTGTCATGCTTTGATTTGTTTTTACAAGATATAGCGCTATATAAATTCCATGTATTATTATTATTATTATTATTATTATTATTATTATTATATTTATTATTATTATTATTAATTATTTGTAGCTCCGCCGACCGTACCACACAGGCCATATCGGGGCTGTCGCCTCGTCAAATTTAAAATTCAGATTAAAACTGTGCAACTATATACAGATTAAAACGGGGTATAAAACCAACTTTACTGTCTTTGCTTGTATCGACGCCCTGGTCAACCATAAGGGTCAGTCAGCCCAGGATGGCTACCGCGCTGAAGTAGTATCTTCTTCCGCTTTTTGTAAGAGTAGGCCATCGTGTGCCGGTGGGAACAGATGACAAGATTTGCAAAACTGCATACACACGAGGACTGGATGTAAAAAAAAGTACATAGGTGCTTATTTCATTATCCTCGAAATAAAAGAATAAATAAAATAAATTAAAATAAAAGATCAGATAATCAAAGAAAGGTTCAAACCCACCACCCTTCTTTTATGAAATTTATTCTTCACTTGTGCTGAAGACATATTTTATATCTATGCCATCGTCTGGCTCGGCATACATTAAAGTATTTAGCTAATTAGCATAATTTATGTTATAATATAAGTAGCTCGCTGTTCTTCACAATCATTGAAAAAAAAACCTCAGAAAAAGAACAGTACCACTGTTGCATATTTTAACAGATGGATTTTATATAGCGCTTTATCTTGTAAAAAAAAACAAATCACAGCGCTTGAATCCAGCCTTATCTTACACATACAACCAATAACAATGAACAGTATCAACGAATTCAAATGTTTACACACACACACACACACACACACACACACACACACACACAAAGCGCGAACGCTCGCGCACGCACACACATACATAAAGGTTGTACACTTTGGCAGGGGGACGGTGATTTGGGCTATTGAAGGCAGGGGCAGACGAGAAGATAACAGAAGGAAAAAATATTAATTTTTACATAAAGCCTGGACAGTTAACGGGTTTGCTTCTTGACCAAAGAACTCTGAACATCGGTGCAATCTTTAAGTTTGTTGTTGTTGTTGTTGTTGTTGTTGTTGTTGTTGTTTGTAATATCTTTTCTGGAAGCTCTTGTTCTCTTGCCTTCCTTAATCTTACGCGATCTTTTTGTTATAAATCTTGGCAGAAAGCGCGACACATGACACTATGACAATAAAAAGGCATCTTAGAAAGATCCCGGTCAAGTAAACTTTAAATAATCTCTTAGCATCAGTTTATATGTTTCACAAATTTTAAACGCGTAAAAAAAGACTGACATACCGTTAAAAAAAATGTAAGGTCTCGGAAGCTTCAGTTTACCTGTATTATAAATTCCACATGCATACAACAAGACTGACATAACCATTTTTCTACGGTTTCGTGTATTGACAAATCCTGTTGCATTGCGGGTCGTTTGCAGCCAAACATGGCTGTAATGGCCCTACTCTGCGCACTCAAGCGTCTCTCTTCTCCTTCTTCTTCTCTCTCTTCCCTTCTCTTTCCATTCATGTTGTTTTTGCCCAAGCGATCCGGCAACTATGTCATGGCCGATATTACAGGAACACATCAACCAAAATACTAAGATTAAATCGCTTCGTTCCTTTTTGGCAAACTAGATCTATGCGTTCTTTGTATTCTCGCAATACTGACGTGTGTATCGGTACTCTGATACACGCAGTGATGTCAGTAACATCAGCATTACCGGTACCTGATGCGTTTTGACGTATGAAGCCCCCAAACCAGCTCAGGCTGTTTCAGAGACCAAATACAAAGTTCTGCAAAATCCTTACCTCTAATGGTCAAAGATAAACCGTAAAAAGTAGCTGGATGCTTGATCCAAATATCGTGGAATATAAAAGTAAATAACATCTGAATAAGTCGCGTTTTAAGATACTGCAATTTCAAATTTGGAAAGGGAAGGGGGGGGGGGGTTTGACTGGTTTGTTTTGATGACGATGTAATTTGGCGATGCTCTCTCTCTCTCTCTCTCTCTCTCTCTCTCTCTCTCTCTCTCTCTCTCTCTCTCTCTCTCTCTCTCTCTCTCTCTCTCTCTCTCTCTCTCTCTCTCTCTCTTGCTTCCTTTCCCTTTCCTTTCCCCTCCAACTTCCACCTTCAGATATTCTATCCTAGACTTATTATGGAGAGGAGTATTTTGGTTGTTATGTTGGATTCAAACTGTATTCTTACCATTTGAATATTGAAATGTGTTTTCATATAGTTTTTTGTGTTTAAAGGATTTTATGTTGTTGTTGTTTTTTTTAATCTGGTTTCCCCCCCCCTTTTTATGCCTACTTTGCTTGTTTTCCCGCTTACACACACACACACACACACACACACACACACACACACACACACACACACACACACACACACACACACACACACACACACTCATGCATTATAGATTTGTAATGCCTTCTGTTTCATGGTCCTGAATATTTGCTATTTTTTAATATTTTTTGCTGTGTTATTTTTTGTTTAAATAATTATCAGTGTATCCAGATAGGATGACGCGTTTTGTTGAATGTATTCTGTTTTCCTTTTTTTTTTATATTGGTTGAACTGCTGCTGGTGGTGATGCTGGTATGTAGGGGTAGGGAGGGGGTTTCTTAGCTTTATTCCCTGATCAGGGCAAGGGCCGGATGAAAAAAAGTATGTAATGCTTACTTACTCTGTTACCCTTGAAAAATAAAGATTATTCATTCATTCTCTCTCTCTCTCTCTCTCTCTCTCTCTCTCTCTCTCTCTCTCTCTCTCTCTCTCTCTCTCTCTCTCTCTCTCTCTCTCTCTCTCTCTCTCTCTGTGTGTGTGTGTGGGGGGGGGGGGGGGGTGAGGGGGTGCGCGCACATTAGATTTTTTTGACACTCGCGAACATGTTAAAAAAAAAAAAAAACCCACACAACAATTCAATCCCATCCAGGCACATCCTTGTCATAAGCCATTATTTTAACCAGCAACACGACTCGTTCAAGCCATAGGGTTCCCACCTGAAGTGGCTACCTGTGCACAGACAGTCTCACATTACACCACCACTGGCCTAGTTTCAAAGTAATGTCAGTTTTCGTTTGTCCTTCAGACTTCCCCTTTTGTTCTATCCTGTCACCAATCTACAGCAAGTTAAAACTTGTCTTCAGATGATTATATATATATATATATACTTTTATGAACGTGTTGGTCTCTTTACTAAGCTTTTTTTTGGATTTCTTTCTTTTTTATTTTAGCTTTCTTAAGCTTTCACTATTCTCTTGTTGAATTTTTCGTCTTCTTGTTTTTTTTTTAGTTTTTGTTCTTTTTCATATTCTCCTTCTTCTTATATGTCGTTTTTATTTTCATTCCTTGACATTTTCCAAACTTCATTTTAAAAGTTGTATTCTCTCTCTCTCTCTCTCTCTCCTCTCTCTCTCTCTCTCTCTCTCTCTTCTCTCTCTCTCTCTCTCTCTCTCTCTCTCTCTCCCCCTCCCTTAGGGGGACGGATAGCCTAGTGGTCAGAACATTGCGCTGGCAATTTGACGACCCGGGTTCGAGTCCGGTCGAGGAGATTTTTCTCCTGGAGTTAACATCAGTGCTGACTCCACTCTCCCCCAAAAGTCCTTCGGATGAGACTTTAAACCGAGGCCCCGTGTGCGAACGCACGCAGAACATCTTGCGCACACGTTAAATCCTGTTCCGCTTTTCGTAAGAGTAGGCCATCGTGTGCTGGTGGGAACAGATGACATTTACAAAACTGCATACACACGGGGACTGGATGTAAAAAAGCACAAGAGTGCTTATTCCATTATCCTCGATATAAAAGAAAAAAAAAATTGCTGTTTTAGACAGACTGGTTGATTTTCACTGGCAACGATGGAACGATCATATTAAAACTACTGATAGATGAGGACTTATCTGAAATTTATAAGCTTACACGACATCAAACCTTCCGTAAAGCTTTATATATATATATATATATATAATATATATATATATATATATATATATATATATATATATATATATATATATATATATATATATATATATATATGTGTGTGTGTGTGTGTGTGTGTGTGTGTGTGTGTGTGTGTGTGTGTGTGTGTGTGTGTGTGTGTGTGTGTGTGTGTGTGTACAAAGGATAAGGATAAACTCAGACCGGGTGTGTCAGATATAAATGTTCACAAATTTAGATACAGAATGCACAGTGAATCTGACACAACATGTTCTTTACGCAATGAAGCAACAGAAGACGAAGTACATGTTGTCTTAGGTTGTCCCGCCTTTTAATTTAATGACAATAGGCAAAAAATACACCCCAGCAAAATATACCAGCCACCCTAACGCAATTTAGACTCTGTTTGCTCCTAGAATGTAGTAATCAAAATATTATAAGCAAATTAGCTTTACGTCTACGTAACGCCTTTAAAATAAGATATACTATTGTTATAAGGTCGTACTTTACTCCCTTGTGATTTGATTTGATTTGATTTGATTTGATTTATTCTTTTACATCGAGGATAATAGAATAAGCACTCTTGTGCTTTTTTTCATCCAGTCCCCGTGTGTATGCAGATTTCTAAATGTCATCTGTTCCCACCGGCACACGATGGCCTACTCTTACGAAAAGCGGAACAGGATTTAACGTGCGCGCAAGGTGTTCTGCGAGTGATAATTTGTTTGCATTTGTCTGTCACGGCTGTGCTCTACCGTGTATTCCTATCATTAT
>CM060335.1:35250996-35252528 GCA_030674155.1 Stramonita haemastoma | reverse complement strand
CCAAAACAATAAAGAGTAGGAAAGGGAAAGGAAAATCAGATTTCCATTGAGGCAAGAGCCAAAGATTAAGGAAGAGAATGCACAGGTGATGTTGGACTATTGGCTGTAATGTTGTAGGCTACTGCTAGGGGGCGGGATAGTTCAGAGGACAGAGCACTCGCTTTCCCCCTAGTCAAGTTAAGCAGCGTTAAGCATGGTTACCAGTTGGATGGGTGACGTTTGCGCGCCTTGGCTTCAGTACAGCCCCCCACCCCCCACCCCCCCCAGTTCACCCATCTGTAAATGGGTACCTGCCCTCTTTAGGGTCAGGGAAGGTAAAGCAGCAAGGGAGAGGAGAGGGGCACCGCCCTCAACATGCTGGCCCCTAGAGAGAAGCTGAGGTCTCTGATGCCTCGCTCCCCTACGACCGCCTAGGTTAGGGGACACCTTTACCTTTTACCATACCGCTGGCGACTGGGTTATTGCCCCAGCATCAGTCCACACAGAGCAAAGAACACAGAAGACAAGCTGCTCAATTGCTTAGTTAGGCCTACATACTTATGAAGTATATATATATATATATATATAATATATATATATATATAATATATATATATATATATATATATAAAATTTATATATGCATTAGTTACCAAGTTGAATCAGTCGACTGTTGTTAAATACTGTGAAGTTATCCGTCCTAGTCCTAGTGTGTATTATAGTAAATTACTACAACACGACACGACACGACTCTGTGTGTGTGTGTGTGTGTGTGTGTGTGTGTGTGTGTGTGTGTGTGTGTGTGTGTGTGTGTGTGTGTGTGTGATTTTTGATTGATTCATTCTTTTATATCGAGGATAATGGAATAAGCACTCTTGTGCTTTTTTACATCCAGTCCCCGTGTGTATGCAATTTTGTAAATGTCATCTGTTCCCACCGGCACACGATGGCCTACTCTTACGAAAAGCGGAACAGGATTTAACGTGTGCGCAAGATGTTCAGTGTGCGTTCGCACACGGGGACTCGGTTTAAAGTCTCATCCGAAGCCCCCCTCCAACCCAACTGGCCATTTTGGTTTCAGCAGGAGTGTCTGCAAATTTTGCCATCCGTTCCTACCGGCACGCCATGGACTACTCTTCTGAAGGGCAGAACCGGTGTTAACGTGTGCGCAAAACATTTTGCGTGCCTTCCCACTCAGGACCTCAGTAGACAGTCTCATCCGTGGAGTCGGTACTGATGTTAAACTCCAGAGGGGGGGAAAAATCGCCTAGACTTGAACATGTGCCTCGGTGGTAGCTCAAACCCAAGTCGTCAGACATGAGCTCAACGCTCTAACCACTACGCTAACCCCCCCCTCCCTCCCTCGCATTCCCCCTTCACTCCCCCCCCCCTTCACTCCCCCCCCTCCCCCCCCCCCCCCCCCCCCCCATCCCCCAACTTCCTCTACCCCCTGGCAATATAAAAAATACGAAGTGCCAATCAGTGGAACAACAGCCCGTTCAAAACTAGGGCACAAAAGCAAATCTGCTTGTCTATCTATCTGCACCTAGCGG
>CM060335.1:35230996-35233496 GCA_030674155.1 Stramonita haemastoma | reverse complement strand
TGTGTGTGTGTGTGTGTGTGTGTGTATGTCACTGTGTGTATGTGTATTTTGTGTGTGTGTGTGTGTGTGTGTGTGCACGCGCGTGTGTGCATATGTCCATGCTTTTTTGTTTGCAAGCCTCTGTGTGTGTGTTTGTGTGTATGTGTGTGTGCATGTGTATGTATGTGTCTGTGTCTGTGTGTACGTGCGTGCGCACGTGTGCGGCATGCATACATATACCAAAAGGGCATATTATAAATCTTGTCATATTTAGCGGAACGTTACAAACAGGAATGTCACATAGTGCAATCTCTCTAATCCCTCAAATTACAGACGTGGCTGGAGTTCGTGATATAGCATTTTGTACACAGTTTCCGCCTGCTTGTATGTTGTGTGTGTGTGTGTGTGTGTGTGTGCGCGCGCGCGCGCGCGTGTGTGTGTGTGTGTGTGTGTGGTATGTGAGAGGGAGGGAGGGAGAGAGAGAGAGAGATAGTGTATACATGTGCATGCGCGCGCGCATTTGTTTGTGTGTATGGGGTGTGTGTGTGTGTGTGTGTGTGTGTGTGTGTGTGTGTGTGTGTGTGTGTGTGTGTGTGTGTGTTGTTCCTGCGTGTGCCTGTCTGTGTTTGCCTGTAAAGTGTGAACTACTTATATTATACACGTTCCTCTGTTGTTGTTGTTGCTTATTTGTTTATTACATTAATCTTGTGTCTGTTTGATGTTGTTGTTTTTTATTTTCCGGGGGAGGGGGTAATAAGCCGTTGGTAACAAATGTAAACAACATCGCTGGATCGGTGGTCTACAGGCAACGCACCTGCCTGGAAAGCAAAATGTCCGGGTTGAAAGTCTGAAGTGGTTCAACCCCCGTGTGTGCTCAAAACTTTTCCCGATATCGGTTAGACCCTGAGTGGAGGTCTGAGTGCTAGTCTTTCGGGTGCAACAATGAACTGAGGTCCCGTGTGCAACCCGCATGTAGGGCTCGTAAAAGAACCCACCGTAACACGAGAGTTGTCTGTGGTAAAATTCTATGGAGAAAAAAACAACCTTGATAGAGATACTAATTTCACATGCAGACAGGAAAAAGAAAAAAAGTATAAGTGGCGCTGCTGTCTTGGCGACACGCTGTCCTCAAGGAGAGCAGTCCGAATTTCAAGCAGTGAAATCTGCCGTGACTTAAAGTAGTATAAAATGCAATACAATACAGCACAATACGATGAAATACAACACAATTCAATACTCTACAACGCAATACAACACAATTCAATACAATACAATGCAATGCAATATAATACAATACAATGCAATACGGCACAAGATCACACACACACACACACACACACACACACACACACACACACACACACACACACACACACACACACATACACACACACATACAACACACACAACACACACACAACACACAACAAAACACACACACACAACAACATACATACATACATACATACATACATACATACATACACATACATACATACATACATACATACATACATATATATATATATATATATATATATATATATATATATATATATATATATAATAATATATATAATACATAATATATATATACATACATATGATACAATACATGTGCAGCAACGATACAATACAATACAATACATTGCCATTGAGCGCAGCTTTTGAACGAGACAGACAGCTTCAGTAGAGCTGGTCCTTGTTCTATTGACTCTCAGGATCTGCTCGCTACGGATATCACACTTATATGGCAATACAAAATAAGAGTAGTGTAGATTGTTGATTGTAGTGTAGAGTCTGAGGCCACGGACCTCCGAGTAGAACCATCGTCCGTGAATCAACCCATTGTGGGCACAAGCGGTGTGGGATGGTAGGTCAAGTCACTAGGTATGACTGTGGGGAAGTTTGTGAGTAAGAAAATCGTGTGTTGTGTGGTGTTGTGGGGTGGGGTGGGGGGGGGGGGGGGGGGGGGGGGGTGTGTGTGTGTTGTGTTGGTGTTGTGTGTTGTGTGTGTGTGTGTGTGTGTGTGTGTGTGTGTTGTGTGTGTGTGGTGTGTGTGTGTGTGTGGTGGGTGAGTGGGGGGGGTGGTGTGTGTGTGTGTGTGTGTGTGGTGGTGTGTGTGTGTGTTGTGTGTTGTGTGTGTGTTATGGTGTGTGTGTTTGTGTGTGTGTGTG
Organism: Stramonita haemastoma; assembly: GCA_030674155.1. Taxonomy (NCBI): domain Eukaryota; kingdom Metazoa; phylum Mollusca; class Gastropoda; order Neogastropoda; family Muricidae; genus Stramonita; species Stramonita haemastoma. The sequence continues at coordinate 35,231,340 of CM060335.1, read as the reverse complement.
TGTGTTTGTGTGTGTGTTTGTGTGTGTAGTTGTGTGTGTGTGTGTGTGTGTGTGTGTGTGTGTGTGTGTGTGTATGAGCGCGCGCGGGTGTGGTGTGTATGTGTTGAAAGAGAGAAAATGTCCAGGACAGTTTATTTTGAAGTAATATTTTAATAATTCATTACGGTCTGATAAGATGGCAAATACTCCTTACCTGAATACTTTGACTTATTGATAGTTCAAACAAATCTTGGTTCGAAACATTTCTTTACATGCCATTGACATACAAAACATACATACATACATACATCCATCCATCCATCCATCCATACATACATACATACATACTACATACATACATACAT
>CM060335.1:35218496-35225996 GCA_030674155.1 Stramonita haemastoma | reverse complement strand
TTTGAAAGAAAAAAAAAAAAGAAGAAAAAAAGGTGTTTTGAAATTCACCACTTTGGAGAGAGGGAAAAAAGACGAACCGGACATTTCTTTCACAGTTTTATGTTCAGGCAACCAAAGTTAACAATAATAACAAATAAGAAGAACGTCTTGTCTGTCCCTTTACAGTGTATATAAAGTGTTTACTGTGTGATAAAACTTGAATACAATTCTTTTTAAACGGGAAGGAAGTGGGGGGGGGGGGGAAAGAATTAAGGAGAAGAGATAGTGTCGCGCACACACATGCACACACACACACACACGCACACACGTACACACATACACACACACACCACACACACACACACACACACACACACACACACAACACACACACACACACACACACACACACACACACACAGGGGGGTGGGGGGGAAGGGAGGGAGGGGGAGTCTGACAGAATTATTTTTCATAAAGGCCGTTAGCCAATTACATGACTGGGGGTTTGCTGAACAACTCCTGAATAATGATAGGAATACACGGTAGAGCACAGCCGTGACAAACAAATGCAAACACATTATCACACGCAGAACATCTTGCGCACACGTTAAATCCTGTTCGCTTTTCGTAAGAGTAGGCCATCGTGTGCCGGTGGGAACAGAGGACATTTACAAATCTGCATACACACGGGGAATGGATGTAAAAAAAAAAAAAGCACAAGAGCGCTTATTCTATTATTCCTCGATGTAAAAGAATAAATCAAATCAAATCAAATCAAATCAGAAGGGAGTAAAGTACGACCTTGTAACAATAGTATATCTTATTTTAAAGGCGTTTACGTAGACATAAAGCTAATTTGCTTTATGGTATTTAGGATTACTATACTGCATCCTAGGAGCAAACGAGTCTAAATTGCGTTAGTGTGGCTGGTATATTTTTGCTGGGGTGTATTTTTGCCTTTTGTTATTAAGAGGCGGGACAACCTAAGACAACATGTACTTCGTCTTCTGTTGCTTCATTGCGTAAAGAACATGTTGTGTCAGAGTCACTATGCTTTCTGTATCTAGATTTATGAATATTTATATCTGACACACCGGTCTGAGTTTATCCTTATTCTTTATATATATATATATATATATATTTATATAATATAATATATATATATATATATATATTTATATATATATATATTATATATATATTTATATATATATACACACACACAAGGCTTGATGTCGTTGTAAGCTTATAAATTTTAGGTAAGTCCTCATCTATCACTAGTTTAATATGATCGTTCCATCGTTGCCAGTAAAAATCAACCAGTCTGTCTAAAACAGCAATAGGAGTGGGGAGGGAGAGGGGAGAGAGAGAGAGAGGAGAGAGGAGAGATGATGAGGAGAGATGAGAGAGAGGAGGAGATGAGAGAGAGAGGAGAGAGAGAGAGAATAAAACTTTTGAATTGAAGTTTGGAAAATGTCAAGGAATGAAAATAAAAACGACATATGAGAAGCAGGAGAATAGGAAAAAGAACAAGAAGAACAAAAAACAAAAACCAAGAAGAAGAAAAATTCAACAAGAGAATAATGAAAGCTTAAGAAAGCTAAAATAAAAAGAAAGAAATCCAAAAAAAAGCTTAGTAAAGAGACCAACACGTTCATAAAAGTATATATATATATAATCATCTGAAGAGAAGTTTTAACTTGCTGTAGATTGGTGACAGGATAGAACAAAAGGGGAAGTCTGAAGGACAAACGAAAACTGACATTACTTTGAAACTAGGCCAGTGGTGGTGTAATGTGAGACTGTCTGTACACAGGTAGCCACTTCAGGTGGGAACCCTATGGCTTGAACGAGTCGTGTTGCTGGTTAAAATAATGGCTTATGACAAGGATGTGCCTGGATGGGATTGAATTGTTGTGTGGGTTATAATTTTTTTTTAACATGTTCGCGAGTGTCAAAAAAATCTAATGTGCGCGCACCCCTCTCACCCCCACCCACCCCCCACCCCCCACAGAGAGAGAGAGAGAGGAGAGAGAGAGAGAGAGAGGAGAGAGGAGGAGAGAGAGAGAGGAGAGAGAGAGAGAGGAATAGAATAGAATGAGATTGAGTACAGTCAAGGTGAGATTAGATGATTGTCTGACTTTTTGTACAGTAGCCTTAAGGGGATTAATTACCTTACAGGACCCTCCCCCCCCCCCCCCTTGCCTTTCCAAATTTGAAATTGCAGTATCTTAAAACGCGACTTATTCAGATACTACTTATTTTTATATTCCACGATATTTGGCTTATCAAGCATTCAGCTACATTTTACGGTTTATCTGTGACCATTGGAGGTAAGGATTTCGCAGAACTTTGTATTTGGTCTCTGAAACAGCCTGAGCTGGTTTGGGGGCTTCATACGTCAAAACGCATCAGGTACCGGTAATGCTGATGTTACTGACATCACTGCGTGTATCAGAGTACCGATACACACGTCAGTATTGCGAGAATACAAAGAAAGCATAGATCTAGTTTGCCAGAAAAGAACGAAGCGATTTAATCTCCGTATTTTGGTTGATGTGTTGCTGTAATATCGGCCATGACATAGTTGCCAGATCGCTGGGACAAAAACAACATGAATGGAAAGAGAAGGGAAGAGAGAGAAGGAGAAGAAGAAGAAGAGAGACGCATGAATGCGCAGAGTAGGGCCATTACAGCCATGTTTGGCTGCAAACGACCCGCAATGCAACAGGATTTGTCAATACACGAAACCGTAGAAAAATGGTTATGTCAGTCTTGTAGTATGCATGTGGAATTTATAATACAGGTAAACTGAAGCTTACGATACCTTACATATTTTTTAAACAGTATGTCAGTCTTGTATGCATGTTTAAAATTTGTGAAACATAAACTGATGCTAAGAGATTATTTAAAGTTTACTTGACCGGGATCTTTCTAAGATGCCTTTTTTTTTTTATCATAGTGTCATGTGTCGCGCTTTCTGCCAAGATTTATAACAAAAAGATCGCGTAAGATTAAGGAAGGCAAGAGAACAAGAGCTTTCAGAAAAGTTATTACAAACAACAACAGCAACAACAACAAACTTAAAGATTGCACCGATGTTCAGAGTTCTTTGGTCAAGAAGCAAACCCGTTAACTGTGCAGGCTTTATGTAAAAATTAATATTTTTTCCTTCTGTTATCTTCTCGTCTGCCCCTGCCTTCAACAGCCCAAATCACCGTCCCCCTGCCAAAGTGTACAACCTTTATGTATGTGTGTGCGTGCGCGAGCGTTCGCGCTTTGTGTGTGTGTGTGTGTGTGTGTGTGTGTGTGTGTGTGTGTGTGTGTGTGTGTGTGTGTGTGTGTGTGTGTGTGTGTGTGTGTTAAACATTTGAATTCGTTGATGCTGTTCATTGTTATTGGTTGTATGTGTAAGATAAGGCTGGATTCAAGCGCTATGATTTGTTTTTTTTTACAAGATAAAGCGCTATATAAAATCCATCTGTTAAAATATGCAACAGTGGTACTGTTCTTTTTCTGAGTTTTTTTTTTCAATGATTTTGGCGAACAGCGAGCTACTTATGTTATAACATAAATTATGCTAATTAGCTAAGTAGTTTAATGTATGCCAAGCCAGACGATGGCATAGATATAAAATATTTATTTAACACAAGTGAAGAATAAATTTCATAAGAGAAGGGTGGTGGGTTTGAACCTTTCTTTGATAATCTGATATCTTATTTCATTTTATTTTATTTTTTTTATTCTTTTATTTCGAGGATAATGAAATAAGCACCCATGTACTTTTTTTACATCCAGTCCTCGTGTGTATGCAGTTTTGCAAATCTTGTCATCTGTTCCCACCGGCACACGATGGCCTACTCTTACAAAAAGCGGAAGAAGCCATCCTGGGCTGACCCTTATGGTTGATTAGGGCGTCGATACAAGCAAGGGCAGTAAAGTTGGTTTTATACCCCGTTTTAATCTATATCTAGTTGCACAGTTTTAATCTGAATTTTAAATTTGACGCGGTGACAGCCCCCGATATGGCCTGTGTGGTACGGTCGGCGGAGCTATAGATAAATAAATAAATTATTAATAATAATAATAATAATAATAATAATAATAATAATAATAATAATAATAATAATAATACATGGAATTTACATAGCGCTGTATCTTGTAAAAACAAATCAAAGCATGACAAACATGATTGGATTGGAAGACACTGCTGCTACCACTATCAAAGATTTGAAAAGGGGGGCAAGAGTGCAGACCCTGGTAGAGTGAATTGTTGTAGAAATGCAGAAGCATGCTAAAGTAGTTGTGCTGACATATCTTATTTCTAAAAACTCTTTAACCTGCTTTAAAAAAAAAAAAAATTAAACTGCGTGTTTCCTTCTGTCTTTCAGCAACAGTTGTTTTTTGGTTGGTTTGTTGTTGTTTTTTGTATGTGTGTGTGTGTGTTGTGTTTGTTGTTGTTTTTTTTTGGGGGGGTTGTGTGTGTTTTGTTGGGTTTTTGTTGTTTGGCTCTGTGTGTGTGTCTGTGTGTGTGTGTGTGTGTGTGTGTATGTGTGTGTGTGTGTGTGTGTGTGTGTGTGTGTGTGTGTGTGTGTGTGTGTGTGTGTGTGTGAAAGTCAAGTCAAAGTCAAAGTCAAACTTTTACTTTCAGATTGTACATTGAATAAGCAGTGCAATGGCTTGTGTGTGTGTGTGTGTGTCTGTGTCTGTGTCTGTGTGTGTGTGCGTGAGAGAGAGAGACAGAGGGAGAGAGAGGGAGAGAGAGACAGAGAGAGAGACAGAGACAGAGAGACATGAGAGAGACAGAGAGAGAGAGGCGGTGGATGGGGGTAGAGTTCGGGGCAGGGGTAGCGGCACATGACAGCACATAACTACAGCAGGCAGGGGGCTGTGTTCCAACCAAATCCATCCTGGAAAATGTGAACAATGATAATTATGATGATTATCAGCTCTTGTCATCACAGTCACGCATACGAGAGACGACGCCCACCCCATCGGTTGCATTGTCAACGCTCACTGTAATAAACCAAATAAAGACCTCATAGACTCGAGGAAGAGTTGTCTTCGATCTGTGGATGAACACGTGATTGATTTCATGGTCATTTACAGTTACGGTATTTTGTTGTGCTGTTATATATTAGCGAGGGAGAGGAGACGGGCGCCGCCCTCAATATGCTGGCCCCTAGAGAAGCTGAGGTGTCTGATGCCTCGCTCCCCTACGACCGCATAGGTTATGGGAACACCTTTACTTTTACTTGTTCTATAACTAGTGATGATTATCACCTTTGTGTTATGTGTGATCAAGTTTTCATTAAAAAAAAAAAGATTGCATAAAAAAACTGTGGGTAAAATATTATCATACATATTGTATTTGTATCTTTTTGTGCGCGTTCACTTTTTTTTTTTTCGTAACACATGTCCGCTTTACACTTTTACTTTCTCTGACTCTTGTGAAGGAGGGGAGGGGAAGAGCAGCTTCGAATTGTCTGTCTGCTGTTTATTCCCATTGACAAAATTGGGGGGGGGAGGGGGCGGAGGGGAGGTTTGGGAAGCAGTTTGCTGTTTATTCCCATCGACAAAATTGGGGGTGGGGGTGGGGATGGAGGGGGGTCGGGGTGGGGAAGCAGTTTCGGGAATTGTCTGTCTGCTGTTCATTCCCATTGACAGTGTCTGATTACTTTTTCTGGTCCGGTTTTCTTTTAGTGTTTGGGTGTGTGTGTGTTTTTTTTTCCTATATCAGTACATGCTTGATATTCTCTTGCGCTATCTCTCGACTGTCAACTTCAAAGCTGTTATAGAGTACACGATGTTGAGATAAGAAGAGGTCACATCAAAAAATCCTTGTACTTTATGCTCCTAATGATTAAGTTTCTGTGTTGTGTCTTCTGTAGGTGAGCAGTGTGTGTGTGTGTGGGGGGGGGGGGGGGGGGGGCGTGCGTCGTGCGTGTTAGCGCGGTGTTGTCTGAGTGTGATCTTGCGTGGCGCGCGCGCGCGCGCGTGGTGTGTGTGTGTGTGTGTGTGTGTGTTTTACATGCACGCGTGTGTAAGTGTACGCACGAACATGTGCGCGCGCGTGTATGTGTGTGTGCGCGCGTGTGTGTGTGTGCATGCGCACGCGCGTGTGTCTGTGTATGTGTGTGTGCATGTGTGTGTGTGTGACTCGTCCGCATGTGAAAATTGTAGCGTGTGTACGTTCCGCCGCACCTTTCCTCATGCACTGATCCACCCTTCCATTCCTTCATTTATTCCTTCATTCCTTCATTCATTCAATCAATCAATCAATCAATCTACGTGTGAAGTGACATGCCTACAAAGGACTGTCCCACCACCAACGCCTCTTTTCACTTCTTGTTAGATTGGTGCAGGCCAAAAAGCTGTCAGTTATTGATGTCAGCTAATTGCCAGGACCTAAACTAAAATGTTGTTATTTTGAAAGATGTTGTGTCGAGATTGCCCTCAGCCATGGCAAGCTCTTTAACATAACAACCGGCACTCTCCTTTATAGGAGAAAAAAATCCTCTGAAGTCGGAGAATGGCCGTCTTTATGGCGAGGTACTTGAAAACAGTCATATACACGCAAACTTGTCATTCAGTGTGCATGTGCAGTTTCAATCTCACCGTGATTCTCAGGTGGGATGAGTGAGTCAGAGTGTACATCCTGGGTGACCGCCAGAGTGTTAAGCTAGGGAACGCACACAACAACAACAGCAACAACTTCTTTTTATGGCTGTGACCAAAAAAAAAGACACTGCAGGCTCTTTCCACACAGTAGTTGCAATTGTCCAGGGTCTCTCTTCAATTGATATAAAAAGGTAAAGGTAAAGGTGTCCCATAACCTGTGTGGTCGTAGGGGAGCGAGGCGTTAGAGACCTCAGCTTCTCTAGGGGTCAGCATATTGAGGGCGGCACCCATCTCCTCTCCCTCGCTGCTTTACCTTCCCTGACCCTCAAGAGGGCAGGTACCCATTGACAGCTGAGGGAACTGTACTGAAGCCAAGGTGCGCAAACGGTCACCCATCCAATTGGCAACCACGCTCAATGCTGCTTAACCTTGGCTGGGGGAAAGCGAGCGCTCTGACCACTGAGCTATCCGTCTCAATTGATATACTCCATCTTTTTTTCTTATTTTTTAAAGATCTTTTACCTTCTACCAACCTGAATCGGGTATTCACTGATGAATATGACACAGCCTACTTTCAGAGGGATGGTGTTCAAAGCGTCCTGCACGTTGTACTCAAGTGAAGTCAAATTCTTTATTAAAATAAAACCTTTATGAGTACATAAAAGACCATTCGTAAAATCATCCGAATAATCGTCAGCAATCAAGGTTGCGATGAGTTCTTCATTCAGAACAGCCACCTTCAGAAAAAACACCCTTCAAAATGGGAAATCATGATCGCAGTAACAATATAAAGCGCGCGCACACACACACAACAACAACAACAACAACAACAACAACAACAACAACAAAAAACTGACTCCGCTTCCCTAGAAAATCCTGCAGGTAAGACTATAAACCGAA
>CM060335.1:35188496-35208496 GCA_030674155.1 Stramonita haemastoma | reverse complement strand
GAAGGGGGAAAACACAAACAGCAACCAGAAGAATTATAATAATGATTTATGATTATATTTCATAAATAAAAAACCCTACACATATGAACAAAAACAAACAAACAAACATTCAAAACAAACAAACAAAAACAAACAAAACACAACAAAAAACATACACAACAACAACCAGAACAAAAAAGTAAGGCCTTTCCACTTATCAAAATAATATAAATATAATAGTGCTAATAGTCTCATTAGTATAATTAATAAAATAAAATAAAAAATTAAATATTTATCCTGAAACTATTAAACTGGGTAAGTGAAAGAAAAAAAAAAAACAAAAACAAAAAAAAAACAATCTAGTCGTCAAATCAGTGGTTTGGTTTTCTCCTTGTGAATTTGCAGAATATACACGTGTTTACATACATCACTTATTCCCTATCCTGTTCAAAATTAAATTATATATTAAAAAAAAAATACAAAAAAAACAACAACCCTTTCTCCACCTTTTCCCCCTTCCACATACATATATAGCAAGCAAAGTGTAGCTTTTTCAGTCACAGTGAGCCACACGTGAAAAGATTTTTCGGGGTTAGCAGAGAGTATCAATATCTTTAGTCTGTTCTAAGTATGGTTGATTGGATTGATGTGTAGTTCTTAAACATTTTTGCATAAGCGCATTAAGTGATTTTTCAACTGATTTTTGAATTGATTTTTATTTTTGATACATTTTAAATGTTTTGGGAGCTTGTTCCATAAATCACTACCTGAATATAGGAAGCTTGTTTTGTAAAGATTGTTTCTGGGTCTGGGAAATGTTAGTAGATGGTTATGCCTGTGCTCATTAATTTTGAATCTATTGGTGATCTTGGGAGGGGCATTTTCCATTGACAACTTTTTGTACAAATAGAGCTTTATTGAGATAAAGCCTGTTTTGAAATGTAAGAATATTTGTTAGCTTATAATCATTGATGGTTAGGGAGCTTGATTTTAATAGGACAAGTTTTAGCGCTCTTTTATATAATCGATGGATGAATTTCAAATTAGTTTCACTGCAGTTGTCCCAAAGAGATGAGGCATAGTCAACTATAGGCAAGATGTGTGTGTGTGTGGTGTGTGTGTGTTTGGATGTAGGAGAGTTGATGGGTGGAAGTGCCCGTGGACGTATGGTGGGTGGGTAGTAGGTGTGCGTGTGCGCGTGCGTGGGAGTGTGTGTATGTGCCCGTGCTTGTGTGCGCGCGCACGCATGTATGTGTGGGTGTAGGTAGGTGGGTGTGCGCGCGCGTGAGTGTCTTTGTATGTTGTTGTCATAACACATGCAAATAGACCCCTTATGAAAACCGTTTCAGCACGAAGAATCGTGGGTTTGATGCATGTTGGTCAGTATTAGTCATTTCCTTTTGCATCATAGAAAACAAGGCATTGTTGTTGTTACTATTAGGCCATAATCGAAACTGTCGTCGCTCTCCCTAAATTGGAAATATCCGCTGGGACATAGATATAATCATAAAAAGTCATTGCGCAGAGCGGCCCTGTTCCAGAAAAAAAACTGGTCCACACTACTCTAAAATAATGATATTATTATTATTAATGATAATGATAACATTAACTGCTATCTTAAAGGAAGTATAAAAAAAAATGTCCAAAATATTTGAAAGCCCAACCATCCGGTAACAAAAAAAATTTCGAGCTGTGTACCAGCTAAATTAATTATAAACTCTCTCTCTCTCTCTCTCCTCTCTCTCTCTCTCCAATCTCTCTACCTCTCCTCTCTCTCTCTCTCTCTCTCCTCTCTCTCTCTCTCTCTCTCTCTCTCTCTCTCTCCCCCTCTCTCTCTCCTCCCCCTCCCCCTCCCTCCCTCGCTCCCCTCTCTCTCCCCCTCCCCCCCTCTCCTCTCTACCCTCTCTCCCCCCCTCTCCCTCACCCTCTCTCCCTCCATCACCCTCTCTCTCTCTCTCTCTCTCTTCTCTCTCTCTCTCTCTCTCTCTCTCTCTCTCTCTCTCTCTCTTCTCTCAAAATGTTTATGTACGTCAGCCTTTGGCGACAATACATGGTCATGTTAGGAAAATGAATTATATAAACTCGCATCAATTTACATTCCTCTCTCTCTCCCTCTCTCCCTCTCTCCCTCCCTCACCCCTCCCTCCCTCCCTCCCTCCCTCCCTCCCTCCCCTCCCTCACCCTCTCCCTCTCCCACTCACCCCCCTCCCTCTCCCCCTGCATTACTGATGAAGTTACTTACAAGCGCTTATAACTTGTGTTATGTTTGAACAGGTGTTCGGCAAATCCGTGTTCGAAGACGAAACCACCAACAACTCGATGCGACACCTGTACCTGGCCAGTGACGAGGCAGAGGAGGAGATGTTAGATGTAGACGATCTGGTGGACAGAATCACTGGGCAGCAGCAGACCCCAGCCACCACCAAGACTTAAATTAAAGGAGGAAGGAGGGATTCAGCGGTGGATGATGTCTTTTGAGTGTGTGACGTAGTGACTTTGACTGACTCTGTGTGTGTGTGTGTGTTGGGGTGGGGGGGGGGGGGGGGGGGTTATGTAGGGAGTGTTGTGTGTGTTGTGTGGGTGTGTGTAGGGGTGGGGGGGTCACTGTGTGTGTGTAGGGTGTGTGTGTGTAGGGTGTGTGTGTGTGTGTGTGTGTATGTAGGGTGTGTGTAGGTGTGTGTGTGTGTGTACATGTGTGTGTGTTGTGTGTGTGTGGGTGTGGTGTGTGTGTGTGTGTGTGTGTGTGTGTGTAGGTGTGTGTGTGTCACTCTGTGTGTGTGTGTGTGTGTGTGTGTGTGTGTGTGTCACTCTGTGTGTGTGTGTGTGTCACCATGACGTAATGTAGGCATTATTGCTTTGATGACCACATACATAAATCTTTTCGACCTGGGATCAGTCCTTTGATATGTGTAGAATCGTAAAGGATGTAATTTATTATGATGCTTACAGATTATTTTTAGGGGGGGAGGTGGAGTAATATTGTTTTTTTGTTCATTGACGTCAATTAAGCGAGGGTTGCAGGATTGGGGGTTCACACACCCTGATGTCAATTGAAATCTGGTTGATGAAGTTAGCCCAAATTTTCTCTGCGATTTGTATCATGAAGATTTCCCAGTTTATATTGAACGATAAAGGCCCAGTAGATTGCGCTCGACTGTCATGAAGTAGTGGTAAGATTTTTTTTAAAGGAAAGTTTGTTACTCTGATGAATATGAATATGTCATAGAAAGACATAATTAATAGCTGGCCGTGTCCCCGTTAGTTATATTACCGTGTTGATCATTACTTAATTAGTCAAAGTAAAGGTGTCTGAAAAACACGTCAGAAGAACAAGGTAGTCACCCTCTTGTAACGTTAAGTTTAAGAACAGTGAAATACTCTTTCATGTAAAACGAAGATTGGTCATTAAAAGAATGTCACCACTGAGCCAAGTTCTAGCGCTAAGGAACTGTTGGGAGTCTGGTTTGACTTGCTACCCAGGTGGGAAAATGGTCTGATAGCTAGCTATATTCACCCATGGACATTGCAGTCTCAGCAAAATGACGACAGCGATAGCAAGATTGAAAAAAAAACTATATTTTAACCAGACAGTGAATATTATGTATGTGTATAAAACCACCTTCAAGTGAATTACATGATTTTTTGTATGACAGTGAGAAATGAAAAGGTCAAATGAATAATTGAATGGGGGGGTAGGATACCGACAGTTTTTGGAGTGCCTGCCTATTGGCCTAATGATACGACTGGTGTAATTGATGGTTGCATTGATGTGGTATGACAGACAAAATAGTTATACAATCTTACCCTGTATGTTTTGTTGCTGCTTAGAAATGATACGCAAGGCCTAACATGCCAAAAATGTTGACTCCAAATTTTTAAAGTGCTGGATGTTTACACCTGCCTAAAAGTGCCTGCATTTTCACCAAAACACATAGTGTCTTCCTGTGTAGACAGAGCCAAAATTCTGTATTTTCCCACTTGCAAAAATGCTCACTTATTCACAGAAAGTAGAGAATACCAAAGTTATTTACACTAAGCTAAAACGAAGCCTTAATGTTTTACAGCAAGCAAAAAAAAAAAGGTGCTTAAGAATATGTTTAGCACACCGCAATCTGCACATTGTTATTGTGAAATTGGCGTTTGGGGATTTGTGCGTGTTTTGTGTGTGTGTGTGGTGTGTGTGTGTGTGTGTGTGTGTGTGTGTGTTGTGTGTGTGTGTGGTGTGTGTGTGGTGTGTGTGTGTGTGTGTGTGTGGTGTGTGTGTGTTGTGTTGGTGGGTGTGTGTGTTGTGTGTGTGTGTGGTGCGTGTGTGTGTGTGTGTGTGCGTGTGTGCTGTGTGTGTGTGGCGTGGTGTGTGTGTGTCGTGTGTGTGTGTTGTATGTGTGTGTGTGTGATTTTTTTTTTACACGTACAATAATGGTTATTTTGTGAATTGTTTGTTTTTTGGGCAGCATAAGTTCAACCTCCCATCTTACCTTCTGCTTATGAAGTGTGAGGGATGTGTACCACATACCTTATGTCACAGATACTTGATTCCTTTTTTTCTGTGTGTTAGTCAGTTTCTGTGGGTGCCATTTTTTGACAATGTTATGTGCTTGTCCAAAAATTACTGTACCCCACCATCGTATCCACACTTTCTTCTATCCTCGCCCTTAAAAAAAATATTGGTACATTGTTATGTGTATCTGTGAAAAAAAAATGATGTTGTGTGAGTCTGCCTACAGAGACAGAATGCCCAGACACTAACTACTATGCACTATATACGCGTTGGGTATAATTGTATAATTGTTTGTTTCTATAAAAATTGCCTATTTGCCCTTAGCTTTTATGTGTAAAAAGTACGTAACGTATACTTTGTGCACCTAACCTTTCTTATATAAAAGCTTTCAGTGCTAACAGTCATGATATATACAGGTTAATAATACACATAAAAAAAACCGCAAGTTGTAGCCAAGCACACTGTCTAACCCCATCCACTCTCCCTACTGGTTAACCCTTTCTCACTCACCACCACCACATGAATACACCCCCCTCCTTCCCTTCGCCACCTTGTGTCCTCATAGAGTTCTACGAACTCATGCTCGCATGCATAAAACATATATATACAGTAACAGCAAACATATTAAATTCCATGACTGAGAGAGGTGTGTTTTCACCTTAGACTTGAATGACCGCAGTTGTGTTATACCTGAGACTGGAAAGAGTATGAGAAAAAAAAACGCCAGCAAAATGGGCTTGAAAAAAGAAAGTGCCCAAAAAAAAAGAGTATTTTAGCAGAGGTACGAAGTTTATGAGATGAAACATAACAATTGCCGACGGGCAGAAAGATACAAATAAGTGGAGTTATCAAAGTATCTAAGCCAGGAGATGTAGGTTTGCATTGAATCCTTTTCTTTACAGAAAGCCAGTGTAAGTCCTGAAACAATGGAGGAACAAGTTAAAACTTGGGAAATAAAAAAAAAAAACAAGACCAGCATGTGCTTTGCATTTTGATCTCCTTTTTTTTGTTTAAAATGTTGTTAATGAGTTGTTATAAGATCGAGACAAGAAGGATTGCTGTTAGTCAAGAGGAGAAGGAGTGTAATCACAAACTAAAGATTAAGTAGCTTCAACAGTGAGAATGTGTCGGTTGAACTTATTCTATCACTTCTAGATATGAAATAGGTAGAAGTTGAGTACGCTGATAGGAGTTCTCCCCCATTGTAAAAGGGGTACAACTGTGTTGGGTACCCTGCGAAGACTGGCGTTCCTATCAGGGAGCTGACTCTAGTCGTTACGCCACAGAAACAGGTAAGCACGCTATAGCCTTAGCGGACAGACTTTAACTTAATTTTAACTGAAGAGCTTAAGTATGTCATGTAAATAAAGTATCTTTAACAGAATTCTTGGAAAGAGTAGTGTCAGTACCATTTAAAGGTGTGGACAAGGGAAGTGAGTAAGCACACAGAATAAGCGAACGCACGCAGAACATCTTGCGCACACGTTAAATCCTGTTCCACTTCTCGTAAGAGTAGGCCATCGTGTGCCGGTGGGAACTGATGACATTTACAAAACTGCATACACACGGGGACTGGATAAAAAAAAAGCACATGAGTGCTTATTCCATTATCCTCGATACAAAAGAATAAATGAATAAATAAACAAATCAATAAATAGATAAATAAGAATTGAGAAATGTCTCTGGTGTGATGAAAATCATTACAGGCTTATCTTTGTTTAATTGTATCTTGCTTTTGGAGTCGCCCAGTCTTCTTTTTTAATAATTTTTATCAGAGATACAAACTTAAGTAGCTATGTTTGTTTATAAATCTGAAAGACAGGACCTGACATGTAGAGCCTGGTTATCGTTAGAGAAACTGTGATAAGACGCACAGAGTGCCTTAGGACCCTGTGTGAATGAGGCTGAGTATAGAGAGAGAGAGAATGAAAAGGACGGGACCCAGGACAGAACCCTGGGGAACACCATTATCTCAGGAACGAAGCTGATGAAGACAAACCATTGACAGATTGTGTGTGTGTGTGTGAGTGTGTGTGTGTGTGTGTGTGTGTGTGTTGTGTGTGTGTGTGTGTGTGTGTGTGTTGTGTGTGTGTGTGCGTGCGTGCGCGCGCGTTTGTATGTGTGTGTGAAATAATGAAACATTGGTCTGTGTGTAAAAGGAAACTATGGTGTATAGAATTTCAGAATGCTTTAATTGTTGATTCGTATGTGATCGTTTGATGAATTTTGCAGGGGTGTGTCTTTAAAACCAACATTCAGTATGTCTGCATCAATCATGTGGGAAGGTAGAGATATTTTACGAAAACCTCTGCTATACCAGTCTCAAAACCCAAAGGGATCACAAGAACAGTATCATCTGATTTGTATTCTTGACGATCAGTGTGCAATCGGCCTAAACAGAAATCGCCATATTCTGCAGTTCTTCTTAAACAATTGCCCATAAAAGGTGCCTAACGCCTGGTCTTCTCCTGAAATTTTGCATGAGAGGTCTGCCTGCTGGCCTTTGCTGACACATTTTGATCTCAGACCAGCTCGTTTCATTGCACATGCGGCATGCTGGGTATGTTTGTATTTCCATAACCCTACCAAATGCTGGTATAGTCTGCACTTAGGTTAAACCTGGAATATTGTAACCATGCGCCACCCTTAGTTCATGAGACGCAACCACTTAGATTCGAACCCTTGACTTCATGGACCCACAAGATTAAATCAAACGGTTTTAACCACTCGACTATAGCGTCTATCGAGGATAATCTATAAGACACCTCTTAGATTCTTCTGTTTTCTCTTGTGCAACGATTTGTTTGTTTTGCATGTGTATTACAAACAATGTCTCTCTTTGGTGATTATTGCAAATCCTTTATTGGTTTTACACGTGTATTACTTTTTTTCCAACCTCTGTATATATACATGATCTTTTGATATTAATGAAAACCGATGTGTGGAATGTTTTGCTTTTTTGATATTTGCTGTGAAAGCATCAAAAGTATTGGGAATTGAAGCATAAAATCTGTCTGATCTTACATGTGGATGTTTAGGTGTGTGTGTGAGGTGGTGGTGTGTGTGTGTGTGTGTGTGTGTGTGGTGTGTGTGTGTGTGTGTGTGTGTGTGTGTGTGTGTGTGTGAACAAGAATGGTACTGATATTTCCAACAATGTTAATAATAGCAGTGAAACTTTTTTTCTCTCAAAATAATGTACTTAAAATATCAAATTCTTTCAACTGTGAATAAGCTGTGTATTGACATAGCATTGTGTAAAAATTTGTCGTTTTCGTCTTTCTTCTTCGTCTTTCTTGTTCTTGTTCTTGTTCTTGTTCTTCTTCTTCTTCTTCTTCTTCTTCTTCTTCTTCTTCTTCTTCTTCTTCTTCTTCTTCTCCTTCACCTTCTCCTTCACCTCCTCCTCCTCCTCCTCCTCCTCCTCCTCCTTCTTCTTCTTCTTCTTCTTCTTCTTCTTCTTCTTCTTCTTCTTCTTCTTCTTCTTCTTCTTCTTCTTCTTCTCTTCTTCTTCAATCTCCCTACATACCTTCTCCTCCTTTTTCATCTTTTTCTTCCTCTTCTTCAGTCTTCTTATAATTGATTTCTTTTAGTTTTAGGATGGGTGGAGGGGGTGCTGTTGAAGCAATGGCCTCTCTGATATATTTGTAAGACATAACATTTTCGTTTTGAAGGCATTTTCACCATCGCGATGCGATGCCAGAGGTTTGTTAAGTAGATACAGTGCATCCACTCAATTTTTTTTTTTATTTAAAAGGGGTCCATTTTCCTTTATTACTCTTTTCCCATCCACTCGAACCTATTTGCTTTTTTTTCAAAGTCATTTTCCCATATCACTCTTTTCCCATTTTCCTTGTCACTTTTCATATCCACTTGAACATATTTGCTATATATAAAAAAAATCAAGTCCCTTTTCCTTATCACTCTTTTCCTTTGCCTTTTTCTCGCTTACATTTGGCAGGGGTGGGAGGGCTGTACTGATGATTTAGTATTTTTGTTTATTTCTTCTTCTTTTTTATATATATAATTCTCTTGGTATAACCGACTTTGAATGCGTTTACTGGGTTTTTTTATGGTAACTGGGATATGTGAATTTGCTCATAGGTATTTTTTGCGTGTGCAGTATATGGTGTTTAGTGATTGACTCTGACTCTCTGACTAGGACTTGTACAGTCCTTATGTACTGCAGCCCTGGGGGCTAGTTGGCCTTTGGAGAACATTTCCAACGCTGACTGTCCATATGCCCTTTCGGCTGAGAGAGTTGGGGGTGTGCTGGCATTCCACAATAATCAAATTTCTGCCCAGTTTCCCAAACAGCAGCTGCCTCCTCTGCTGTTTTGGAGGTCATCGTCGAACGCAATGGACAAAAAACTAACAAACATATGAGTTTATGTTGCAGTTTTTTTTTGTTTGTTGTGTGGTTTTGTTTTTGTTTTTGGTGGTGTTGTTTCTTTTTAGTTGATTATAGCCTGTAGTGTGTATGTATACAGTTTTGTTAATCATTCTAGTAAATAAGATGTATGTGATACAGGTATCTTCATGGGCATACTCTAGATTTATTGTTAGAATGTGAGTGTATTGTGTTGAGTTTCCTTCCCCCCCCCCCCGCAACCTCCGGCTTACCCCCCCCCACTCCCAACCCCCCCTCCCCCGTTTCCCCCCAACCCTCCCCCCTCGCTTCCTACCACCCCCACCTCCCCCCCCGCCTTTTTTTTTTTTTCTTTTTGTTTCCTGTCTGTTTTCATCCACCGGAGCTATAACCTTCACCTGTCCCGTAGTCCCGCGGACCGTGGGGGGCCACTACTGAAGATTTTGAAACCAGCTTCCTCCACTCCCCACGGTCCTCCGCCCTCCGTAGCAGATCGCTCACCAAGGCTATCTCCCTGGGAACCTTGTTGGATCTATAGTTGTCTAAATAACAAAAATGATGATAATGACCGTTCTTAGTCGACGGTGGTCGAAAGTACAGGTAGCGGCTGAACCTTCGTGATACAATGCATGATATGTATTGCGGTAGGTGCTTTGGTCTGGGAGACCTAGTTTGGGCCTTTTGTGTGTGTTGTGTGTGTGTGTGTGTGTGTGTGTGTGTGTGTGTGTGTGTGTGTGTCTGTGTTGTGTCTGTGTGTGTGTGGTGTGTGTGTGGCTGTGTGTGTGTATCTGTGTGTGTGTGCGTGTGTGTATGTGTGTGGTGGTGTGGGGTCTGTGTCTGTGTCTGTGTGTATGTGTGTCATGTGTGTGTATCTGTGCTCTGTGTGTCTGTGTGTGTGTATATGTGGTTGTGTGTGTCTGTGTTTGTGCGTGTGTTGTGTGTGTGTGTGGTGTCTGTGTGTGTGTGTGTGTGTGTGTTGTGTGATTGTGTGTGTGTGTGTGTTGTGTTTGTGTGTGTGTGGTGTGTGTGTTGTGTGTGTGTGTGTGTGTGTGTGTCTGTGTCTGTGGTGTTGTGTGTCTGTGTGTGTATCTGTGCTCTGTGTGTGTGTGTGTGTGTGTGTATATGTGTGTGTGTGTCTGTGTTTGTGGGTGTGTTGTGTGTGTGTGTGTGTCTGTGTGTGTATGTGTGGTGTGTGTTTGTGTTAGTGTGTGTGTGTGTTTGTGCGTGTGTGTGTGTGTCTGTGTCTGTGTCTGTGTCTGTGTGTGTATCTGTGTCTCTGTGTGTGTCTGTGTGTTGTTTTATGTTGTGTGTGTGTGCGCGCGCGTTTGTGTGTGTATGTATGTATGTGTGTACGCGTTTGTGTGTGTGTGTGTATATGTTGTGTGTGTGTGTGTGTGTATGTGTGTGTTTGTGTGTGTTGTGTGTGTGTGTGTGTGGTGTGTGTGTGTGTGTGTGTGTGGGGTGTGTGGTAGATCTATATATCGAACATTTTCAGGAGAACTGCAGCAGTTTACGGTGGTTTCTTTTAAAAGATTATATTTTCGGATGATTATTTTTCGTTCAAAGTATTATATTTGTTGATGTGTTGAAACTTTTCAAGGCTTTAGGGACTGAAACATGAGCTGAATTATATGGGGGTTTTTTTTTTTGGTGCACATGAGTCTTTCTGATTATTTTTTTTCCTTTCTTGTGACATATTCCAGATTATACTGTGCAGGTACCAAATAATTCCTGTTTATTGGATGTTTATACTACGCATATACAACGAGGAACAGAGTGTGTTGCAAGAAAAAACGTGTGTATCATCATTAAAGCTAGATTTATTCTTTTTTTTTTTTTAGACAGCTTCAGTTGAGATGTAAAAGTGGTGTTATTTTGGCATGTGTGTATCCAGCCGTTTTAATGTCTGAAAGAGATATCTAAGATAGGTAGATGCACGTGCGTATACACACAACACCATCATTCCTGTCTTAATGAAACGAAAGTAGAAAATGACGATGCCTTTTTTTTTTTGTTTGGGGGGGGGGGGGGGGGGTGTAGGTTGAAAAGTGTGATGATCAATCCCTACATGAATGTACCTCTTTGTGTGTAAATGAGTTTGGCATGTTTGAAACGAAAGATGCTGAGAAATAGATGGCCATGCTTTTTTTTTTTTTGGGGGGGGGGGAGAGGTGGGATTGTAGAGTTGAAAAGTGTGTGTAAATCCATACTGATTACTTTGTTGTGTGTAAATGAGTTTGGCATGTTTGAAACGGAAAATGCTGAGAAATAGATGTATTGAAAGAGATGAAGATTCTGTCTATTCTTTCATAGACTTTTTTCCAGCTGTCCTTCAGGTGGCTTGGACTTGCTATAAATCTCTCCCTCTCTCTCTCTCTCTCTCTCCTCTCTCTCTCTCTCTCTCTCTCTCTCTCTCTCTCTCTCTCTCTATCTATCTATCTATCTTCTTTCTATCTTAGCTATAGCTATATCCATCTATCTATCTCTCTGTCTCTCTATCTCTCGCACAGATGTAAGAAAACATATCACCTGAGTTGCCATACTATTTTTGCTACGTATATTTACCCCCCCCCCCCTCCCCCCCAGTCCCAAAGAAGTTCTTTTTTTCCTCCAATGGTTATAATTATATGAATATTACACAATGATATACTATTCAGCATTGTATATAAATCAAAATCTATGCAACGATACTATGACTAGAGTGCTCCTGTTGTTCTTATTTTGTTTACACAGCTTGAAATGGATTTTGTATGATATTGAATAAAGGAGACAGATTACAACAGTTATCCTAAGCGGTTGGGGTGCAAAAAAAAAAAAAAAAAAAAAAAAAAAAAAAAAAAAAAAAAAAAAAAAAATTTTTTTTTTTTTTTTTTTTTTTTTTTTTTTTTTTTTTTTTTTTTTTTTTTTTTTTTTTTTTTTTTTTTTTTTTTTTTTTTTTTTTTTTTTTTTTTTTTTTTTTTTTTTTTTTTTTTTTTTTTTTTTTTTTTTTTTTTTTTTTTTTTTTTTTTTTTTTTTTTTTTTTTTTTTTTTTTTTTTTTTTTTTTTTTTTTTTTTTTTTTTTTTTTTTTTTTTTTTTTTTTTTTTTTTTTTTTTTTTTTTTTTTTTTTTTTTTTTTTCCTATATTTATAATCTTTGTATTGACAAGCTTATTTTCCTTCTCATTTTAAAATGGCTATACATTTCTATAACATTTTTTTTTTCAACATATATTCTAAGCTATTTTCTTTTTCTTTTTATCATTGTCTTTTGAGGGCAGCTTCAAAGGCCACAGGTAATTCAAATATTCCTTTGATGCAATTGACACTTTTAAATTTTGAAAGTGTCTTGCTGTAAGGTACCACAGCAGGTGGAGTTTCAATCACCGCCGGGACCTTGATGAGGGCTCATCCGGAGCCGAAACTCGAGTCAGGTCAGGCCAAAGGCATGGTTCTTACACGAAATGCCTACAATGTTGCCACTGAAAGACATTATTCTCTAAATTTATTTTCATGTCTTTTTTTTTTTTTTTTTTTTGAATCTTTGATAAGTCATTTTCAAAATGATGAGAAGTTTGGTACCTGCACTTGTCTTTCCTCACTACTTTTTCCTCAATAATACTTTGTGGTCAAGTGGGAATTGCATCTCTAGTAGATCCAAGTGTAGGCCATTATATTTTTTTTCCCAACTTCCTTGCCTGTGCATGCACTTAAAGTGTATTGCAATGTTTGGGTTATTATCCAGCTAAGACTGACCACTTGGCTAGATACAAACTTTATGACCTCCCTTGCATCCTTTATAGGATCCCCAAACTTAAGGCACAAAGATTCACTAGGTGCTTATTTTGTCTTATACATTTTTTTTCAACATATATTCTAAGCATATTTTCTTTTTCTTTTTATCATTGTCTTTTGAGGGCAGCTTCAAAAGGCCACAGGAATATCAAATATTCCTTTGAATGCAATTGACACTTTTAAATTTGAAAAGTGTCTTGCTGTAAGGTACCACAGCAGGTGGAGTTTCAATCACCGCCGGGACCTCTGATGAGGGCTCATCCAGGAGCCGAAACTCGAGTCAGGTCAGGCCAAAGGCATGGTTCTTACACAGAAATGCCTACAATGTTGCCACTGAAAGACATTATTCTCTAGAATTTATTTTCATGTCTTTTTTTTTTTTTTTTGAATCTTTGATAAGTCTTTCAAAATGATTGAAATTGTATCACTTCTTTCCCACACTTTTTCTCAATAAACTTGTGGTCAAGTGATTGCATCTCAAGTCCAAGTGTGGCATTTATTGTTTCCCAACTTCTCTGCCTGGCATGCACTTAAGGTATGCAAGTTTGGTTTATCCAGCTAAGACTGACCACTTGGCTAGATACAAACTTTATGACCTCCCTTGCATCCTTTAATAGGATCCCAAACTTAAGGCACAAAGATTCACTAGGTGTTATTTTGTCTTATACATTTTTTTTTCAACATATATTCTAAGCATATTTTCTTTTTCTTTTTATCATTGTCTTTTGAGGGCAGCTTCAAAAGGCCACAGGAATATCAAATATTCCTTTGAATGCAATTGACACTTTTAAATTTTGAAAAGTGTCTTGCTGTAAGGTACCACAGCAGGTGGAGTTTCAATCACCGCCGGGACCTCTGATGAGGGCTCATCCAGGAGCCGAAACTCGAGTCAGGTCAGGCCAAAGGCATGGTTCTTACACAGAAATGCCTACAATGTTGCCACTGAAAGACATTATTCTCTAGAATTTATTTTCATGTCTTTTTTTTTTTTTTGAATCTTTGATAAGTCATTTTCAAAATGATTGAGAAGTTGGTACCTGCACTTGTCTTTCCTCACTACTTTTTCCTCAATAATTTTAAAAAGGCTAAAGTAATTCCTCTCTTTAAATCTGGCGCATCAGATGACCCATCGAATTACAGGCCGATATCAATTTTGTCTATCTTATCAAAGCCTTTAGAAAAACATGTTAAAAATCTTTACTTTTACATTTAGAAAAATATGACCTAATCAATCCAAGTCAATCAGGTTTCAGAAAAAAAACATTCATGTCACACGGCTCTGATAAATATGGTAGACAAATGGCTTCTGAATATTAATAACAATATGTTTACCGGAGTTGTCTTCGCCGATTTTGCAAAGGCTTTCGATGTGATAAACCACACACTTCTGTTAAAGAAACTACACCTATATAGAATATCAAAAAATACCTTTCAATTTTTGAATCATTTTTATCAAATAGACAACAGTCAGTCTTTGTTGGAAAGTCTCAGTCTGATTTTCTCACAGTGACCAATGGTGTTCCCCAAGGTTCAGTTCTGGGTCCTATACTTTTCTCTCTCTATATTAATGATTTACCATTGTACATGAATGCTTGTTGTGAATTATTTGCAGATGACAATTCAATTTATGCTGAAAATCATTCCTTACAAATTTTGTCATCTAATCTCCAAGACAATATACATCAGCTTACCAGATGGGCAGAACTAAATCACATGTCCCTTAATCCAATAAAGACTAAATGTATGTGTATAACAACCAGACAAAAGCGACAGAATCAGATCTCCTCTATGTTCCCTATAAATGTTTCAGGTGAAAAAATTGAAGAAGTAAATTTCCACAAGGTGCTAGGAATCATTATTGATCATAATCTTTCATGGCAAGACCACATCGCCAATCTAAGTAAAGTTGTATCGCAAAAGGTGTTTCAGTTATCCAAAATAAAACATTTCCTTAATCTTAGCACTAGAAAACAGTTTTTCCATGCACACATAAGTTCTGTTATAGAATACGCATCAACCTTGTGGGATTCTGCAAGTGCAAATACATTAAAACCTCTGATTAGATTATACAAGCGTGCCATTAAACTTATTCTATTGAAATCAAGCTCATTAACTTCCGTGGACTATAAATCAGTTGGTATTTTGCCATTTAAATTGCAGTTGGAATACAACAAAGCTTTAATGATGCACAGAATAGTGTATGGAAATGCACCGCCCACTCTGGCAAAACATTTTCAAATAAATACATATCGTCATTCACATAAACTTACTGTGCCAAAACCAAGAATAGATCTGTTTAAAAGTAGTCTTGTATATAGCGGTGGCACTTACTGGAATAACCTGCCAGCATCCTTAAAAAGTGTAACTTCTATGCTAAACTTTAAAAAATCATTGAAACATTTTCTTATGAATGAAAGGCTGACAGAGACTGGCTGTTGATCTTGTCTTATATATAAAAAAAAAAACATATTGTTTTCTTGTTAATCGGACAAAATGTCAGTCATGGTTTGCCATGACTTCATTTAATCATGTTTTACATATGTCTTTTTATCAGCTGTCTGTCATTCTCTGTCTGTCTGTCTGTCTGTCTGTCTGTCTGTCTGCCTGCCTGCCTGTGAAACTGAGTGTCTTTAGTCTGTCCGTCTGTCTGTATTCTATCTCTCATCTGCCTGTCTATCCCTTCTCTGTCAGTCTCTGCTCTGCTCTGCTCTGCTCTGCTCTGCTCTGCTCTACTCTACTCTACTCTACACTACTCTACTCTACTCTACTCTACTCTACTCTACTCTCTAGTCAATCATATTTCTTATTTTCTAATCTGATTTTGTGATTTTGTTCTCTCATTTTGTAAAAGATAAAGCATAAGCGTAGAAAATGTTTCTTGTATTTGGATGATGTTATGGATTTTTTTTCTTTTTTCTTCACTCATACAATGTATATGTGCAGTTTGTTTGTTATTTCTATGCCTTTCTTTTATTTTCTTCCTTTTTCACCCAGAAGGGTGTTATAAAAAGGCACGTTTTCTTATGCCATTACCCTCTTTAAATACTCATTCATTCATTCGTTCATTCGTTCATTTCTCTCTCTCTCTCTCTCTCTCTCTCTCTCTCTCTCTTCTCTCTCTCTCTCTCTCTCTCTCTCTCTCTCTCTCTCTCTCCTCTCTCTCTTCTCTCTCTCTCTCTCTCTCTCTCTCTCTCTCTCATGAATCTTGAAATTGATTTTTCTGTACCCTTTGTATTTAGTATTTGCTTGTTCGTTCGAAAGTATTTTCATTATCTATTTTCATATTATGTACATTTGCAACTTTTCATGTATATTGGTGGGGTTTTGTTTGCTTGTTTATCTTTTGTTTTGGGTGTGTTGGGGGGTGGGGGTGGGGGGGGGAGTCTTTTCCGAGGGCTGGATGTAAAAAAGCAATGTTTGCTTATTCTATTACCCTCTTTGAATAAAGAAAGTTTTCAAAAGAAAGTTTCTCTCACCACCAGGATATCCCGTTCCCCAAAGGAGAGGAAAGTAGTGTTCCCTCTTGTCAAATGGGGAGTATGGGCAATGACAAACAACTTCAAGTGCAGACCTTCCAGTGTCTTCATTTCCTTCGTGTATATATATATAATACACACGCAGAAGATCACATATGCACGTGAAAGATCCCGTAACTCATATTATAAGCGGTTCCGTGGGTTACAGAAACACTTAACATAACCAGCATGCCTAGATCTCCAAAAGTCGGAATGTGGCTACCTTCATACCTTCCCGGGGACGGGATAGCATAATGGTCAGAACATTGCATACACACGGGGACTGGATGGAAAAAAAAAGGACATGAGTGCTTATTACATTATCCTCGATATAATAAAAGAATAGCCTAAATAAATAATAAATAGATAAATTAATAGGCAAAAACGTTCGCATAGGCAAAATAACACGACTGGTGAACCTCGCAGCTATGGCTGAGGAACGAGAAAAAAATCATTTAAAAAATAACACACAGCAATTATTGTTGTTGTTGTTGTTGTTGATGTTGGGCATTCCCTGGCTTAACACCCTGCCTGGGGGTCACCCAGAACGTGCACTCTGCCTCGCTTATTATCCTACCTGGGAATTACTGTGAGATTGTAAATTCACACTGGATGAAAAGTTTGCCTGTATGACTGTTTTAAAGTATTTTGCCATATTATAGGCAGCTGTAATCTGACTTCAGAGGACTTTTTGCTCTCTCCGTGGAGAGAGATAGATGTGGTAAGGGTCTGTCAATCAGCTAGACATCAAGGAAAACAGTGACTAATGTTTACGTTATCAGTATTTATGCCCATTTACAAGGGGACAGCGGGAGAGGGACAGGGCACAAAACACAGACTAGAAAAATTACAATTGCTTCAAATATTTGGGAGCCGTTGTATCAGACAAGGGGTCCAAGCCAGAGGTAATATGCAGGATTGCACAGACAGAACCAGCATTGTCAGAACAGAACACCATCTGGAAAGGTAAAAAAAAATATGTTTTTAAAAATAATTTTTAAAAACTCTCTGCATGACTTAAATGGTAATAAAATATTTTGAAGTTTTGAATCTTTTTGAATTACACACACACACACACACACACACCACACACACACACACACACACACACACACACACACCACACAACACACACACACACACACACACATACACACACGCACGCACGCACGTACGCACGCACACACGCGCACACACATACACACACAAGATTCAAGATTTAATTCGCCTCTTGGGGCATGGAGGATTTCAGAAAACAAAATCAATTGTAACAAATATAATTTGCATTAATAGAATACGTTCATACACAGAATTTCACAGAAATATAAATAAAGTCAACCTTTTCATTAATGTCATGCAACTTTACTCTTAACTATGAATTTGCTAAGTTTTATCAACATATTTTTATCAAAAGAGAACAAATTACAAAACGTGAACATGGATCTTGGAAGCAAAAAAGCACAAGAGTGCTTATTCCATTATCCTGGTAGAGTGGTCAGAACATTGCGCTCACAATTTGACGACCCAGGTTCGAGTCCAGTCGAGGAGATTTTTTCTCCTGGAGTTAACATCAGTGCTGACTCCACTCTCCCCAAAAGTCCTTCGGATGAGACTGTAAACCGAGGCCCCGTGTGCGAACGCACGCAGAACATCTTGCGCACATGTTAAATCCTGTTCCGCTTTTCGTAAGAGTAGGCCATTGTGTGCCGGTGGGAACAGATGACATTTACAATACTGCATACACACGGGGACTGGATGCAAAAAAGCACAAGTGCTTGCATTATCCTCGATATAAAAGAATAAATCAATCAATCAAATCAATCAATCAATCAATCCTCGAAATAAATAGATAAATAAATAGATAAAAGAAATAAATCACACACACAACACACACACACACACACACACACACACACACACACACACACACACACACACACACACACACACACACACTCACTCACTCACTCACTCACTCAGGGACGGGATAGCCTGGAGGTCAGAGTGATGTGCTCGTGATCTGCTGACCCGGGTTCGAATCTTGTTCAAGAGAAATTTTACTCTGGAGTTAACATCAGTGCAGACTCCACTCCCCCCAAAAGTCCTTCGGATGAGACTATAAATCGAGGTCCCGTGGGCGAACGCACACAGAACATCTTGCACACATGTTGAAACAACGTTCTGCTTTTCGGAAGTTGTGTGCCAGTGGGAACGGATGACAAAATTTACAAAACTGCATACACACGGGGACCTGGATGCTAAAAAGCACAAGAGTGCTTATTCCATTATCCTCGAAATAAATAAATACATTAAATAGATAAAATCACACACACACACACACACACACACACACACACACACACACACACACACACACACACACACACACACACTGCAGCTAATATTATACCTTGACTGAAAAAAAATCAAGGAAAAAGTACTCCGAACAATATTTTTTAATGGAAATAAGGAACGAATAAGAGAACAAACCTCCAAATATATAAACAGTCCAAAAAATGAGAAGCATAGAAAACAAAAAGGAATACATATGAACACGAAAAAATACTTCTTCTTTTTTTTAATGAACGCAAAAGGCTTGTATAATATATACAACTATTGGAACTCGCGTTTACTTAACCACTTATACTGGCCTAACCACAAGAACAAAGGTGTACAGCTTTATGCGAAAAGAAAGTACTTTTTTTATCAAATAATGTAAAAGTATTTTCCTATTGAAAGTACCAAACACAACAAACAGCCGTAATGTATAATATTAAAGGTCGCTTTTATTTGAAATACTGGTATTAAGACATATTCTTATCTTCATTATGCATATTTCTCAAAGTGCCTGGTTTGCCGAATGGAAAGGAAACTTGCATGGCGAGAACAAAACTAGCCTAGTGTGAGGCAGTCAGCAGTCGCAATTCATCACAGTCCTGTAAATATCTGGATGAAAATACCATGTTCTTTTGATGCATGTGATCAGGTACTATTTCTCCCTTTCACTATAAATGTGTCTTGTCGTAGCTGTGTCTCTGTCGGTATCGTTAACTTTGTGATTGTGACACATGTGTACACACCAATGTCATTCGGGGACATTAGTAATTAATAAACAATGTCTAGAGTAAAGTAGACATTGTCGTAATGGTCACCCTCTCCACCCCCCTCTCCCTCTCGCTGTGTGTGTGTGTGAGCGCGCGCGTGAGTGTGTGTGTACTATGGGCACTGCTGACCGTTCATATACCGTAGCAGTAGTACTTAGTAAAACGAAAGTACCACCACTACCACTAGGACTACAATTACTGCTGTTGCCACTACGTGTAATTGTACTACTGTCTTCCTCTTTGTGGCATGCTCAGGCAGCAACAATTGTCCTGGGTCATATGAGCGAAAACGTTCCCCCTCCCCACTTCCCACCCCACCCCTCGCCCACCCTCATGTGCTTCCTTTGTCTCCCACTCTGGGTGGGTTTTGTTAAAAATACAAATCTTGCTGATTGTTTAACACTGAAAAACCAAGAGAGTTTCTGAGTTGTTTCAGTAATAATATTAATGATCAAGTACAAACACAAATTTACACATTGAACATGATGAAAGAGTATTTAAATTAAAATGCAACATGGCTGAACAAATTCTAAATTTTTATATATATATGCTCACTTTTTGTCTGTTGCAGCAATGGGTGTCTGCCAGTTGCGTCACTATCAGCCAGTGTAAAAAAGAAAAGAACATTGCACCTTTCTTCAAAAAGTTCTGTGAACCGACTGGGTTGTTTCTGTCTGTCCCACCATGAGACCACACTGTTCTCACCTTCTTCGCTCCTTAGGCAGTCAGCCTGTTGTGCAACATGGCAGCGTGTCAAAATCTCAGCTGCTG
>CM060335.1:35180996-35183496 GCA_030674155.1 Stramonita haemastoma | reverse complement strand
GTGTAGACATCATGCACACACGAGATAGTGATGGCTTGTTTGGGTGTGACAGAGGCAGAGGTTTGTGGAGCTGAACGAAAGCATCCATATGCTGGGCACGTACTTCCAGCAGGGCACACAGCGCGGAACCTCCGTCACCAAGGACAGGCTACCCGAAAACCTCAGACACGTGTAAGAGCCAGAGGGGGGGTTGTTGTTATTATTATTATTATTATTATTATTATTATTATGACAATAATAACAACAACAACAATAATGATGATGATGATGATAATAACAATAATGATAATAACAATACTGATAAAAATGATAATAATAATAATTATAATTATAATGATAATAATAAGGATAATAATACATGGAATTTATATAGCGCTATATCTTGTATAAAAACAAATCAAAGCGCTTACATTCAACCCATACAACATACAAGCAATCAACAACAATTTATAGTTTCAGCAAATTTGAATGTACACGCACGCGCACACACTTATAAAGGTTATACACTTTGGCAGGTAGATGTTGAAGGCAGAGACAGATAAGAAATAGGAACACAAGGTGAAAATCTTAGGTTTAAAATGAGTGTGTCTTGAGGTTGGATTTAAAAGTGTCATAAGTAGGATTCAGGGAAAGGGGGGGTGGAGGGTCTTTTCTTTTGAAATTGATGAATATGTTGAACTGAGCAGTTAGAAGTAGGAGAAACAAAAGTGCTGATCATCAGTCACTGTGTTTTTTCAACAGTATAAAAAATGTTTTGTTCCATCTTTGGGGAGGTTGTATTACCTTGTGTACTTGTGATAGTTTTTTCAGGGTTTCTTTTTTTTTTTCCTTTGTTTTTAATTCAAAGTAAAAAGAATTGAGTGTGCTTATAGAATGAATGTTTTTAGCATTAAAAAGCAAGTTTCTGGTACACAATTTTAGCACTGATATCTTCAGATAGGCATATAAACCTGTAGAAACGGATATAGAAGTATTGCAAAACAATATATATATATATATATATATATATATATATATATATATATATATATATATATATATATATATATATATACACACACATACATACATACATACATACAGAGTGAGAGAGAGAGAGTTGAAAAATAGGAGAGAATTCTAAGGGTAGACTCTTACTGGATGAGTTCACTACATAGGGCTTAGCTGCTTTTATGGGTTTAAAAAAAAAAAAATTATAATGTCAATTCTGTATTCACGCAGAGGAATATGTGTATGTATACATGTATGTGTGTGCATGCATGTGTGTGTGTGTGTATGAATGCAGGTTTAACAGCCAAATGATAGTGGACTGATTCAAACATGTATATGGGTTGTTTACAGATTTGGTTTGGATGGGGACAATGTGATGGTGACAGGGTTGTTCTCTGAACACTACAGTGATATGGTGAGTTTTTGTATTGTATTGCATTGTATTGTATTGTACTGTATAGTATTGTACTGAATTGTATTGTATTATACTGTATTGTGTTGTATTTTACTGTACTGTATTTTACTGTATTGTACTGTATTGTATTGTACTGTGTTGTATTTTACTGTGCTGTATTGTACTGTATTGTATTGTACTGCATTGTATTGTATTGTATTTTACTGTAATGTATTGTACTGTACTGTACTGCATTGTATTGTATTGTATTGTACTGTACTGTATTGTATCATACTGTATTGTATTGTATTGTATTGTACTATATACCACTTTCAGTCATGGCAGAGTTCTCTGCATAAAATTCAGGTTGCTCTCCCGGGGGAGAGAGTGCCACCACAAGAACACACAGCTGTCAGTCAGTGTCCCCCACTTTCAGCTGCTCTCACCTGCTATCCATTCCATCCCAGGTAGTTCTAAGGAAAGCAGGAACTGGCCCCACTTGGACTAGGTAAAAGGAAGGGGTGCACTAAATTCAACTCTGTATCTATCTATCTGTCTATCTATCGATCTATCTGTCTGTCTATCTATCTATCTGTCTGTCTGTCTGTCTGTCTGTCTGTCTGTCTGTCTGTCTATCTATGTAATCTATCTATCTATCTATCTATATATCTATCTATCTATTTATCTATCTGTCTCTCTATCTGTCTCTCTATCTGTCTCTCTATCTGTCTCTCTATGGGAACAGATGACATTGACAAAACTGCATACACTCGGGGACTGGATGTAAAAAAAGCATATGAATGCTTATTCCATTATCCTCGATATAAAAGAATAAATAAATAAATAAATAATAAATAAATAAATATATAGATAAATGAAGAAATAATATCTATCTATCTATCTCTCTCTACCGCCCTCTCTCTCTCCCTCCCCCCCTCTCTCCTCTCTCTCTCTCTCTTCTCTTCTCTCTCTCTCTCTCTCTCTCTCTCTCTCTCTCTCTCTCTCTCTCTCTCCCCCTCCCTCCCTCCCTCACTCTCTCCCCCTCCCTCCCTCCCTCCCTCTCTCTCTCTCTCCCACCCTCCCTCTCCTTCCCTCCCTATCTCTCTCTCTCTGTGC
>CM060335.1:35148496-35175996 GCA_030674155.1 Stramonita haemastoma | reverse complement strand
TAAAGGGTAGTCATGTCAGAGTAAATGGCAGTCATGTCAGTGTAAATGGTAGTCATGTCAGTTTTGACATCAGTGTAAACAGTAGTCATACCAGTTTTTACATCAGTGTAAACTGAGGTCATGTCAGTTTTGACATCAGTGTAAACAGTAGTCATGTCACACATACACACACCTACCCTTTTGGCACTTTCTTAATTCATATACTATCATCCTTTTCAGATTGTGCATGCATGGGACCCTCCATACTACTCTGCTTTGGGACGACAGAAAAGGTACGAGTTTATTTTATTTATTTATTTATTCTTTTATATCGAGGATAATGGAATAAGCACTCATGTGCTTTTTTACATCCAGTCCCCATGTGTATGCAGTTTTGTAAATGTCATCTGTTCCCACCGGCACAGGATGGCCTACTCTTACGAATAGCGGAACAGGATTTAATGTGTGCGCAAGATGTGTTTTTCTATGTATGTATGATTTAACTGTGTGGCCAACATTTTGCTTAACACATTTCGTACAGCAAATGAGATACTCTCATTTTTGTTATGACGT
This sequence comes from Stramonita haemastoma, assembly GCA_030674155.1. Lineage (NCBI taxonomy): Eukaryota > Metazoa > Mollusca > Gastropoda > Neogastropoda > Muricidae > Stramonita > Stramonita haemastoma. The sequence continues at coordinate 35,175,444 of CM060335.1, read as the reverse complement.
CATGGTAGACTGCAAACGAGATACTTTTGTTTGCAATGGGTACTTTCGATTCAGGACTTCTCTCGTGAAAGTTATCATTCTTACAGTCCTACAGGGGTCACTTCTGGCAAGGGTACTAACTGTAGTGTGCAAAAAACCACTAAAAACAACAAAAAACTGTAGTGTACACAAACGCTGTTAGAACGTTCTAGGACTGGCTAAAACAATGTTAAAGCACCAAGCACTACCCCCAAAGTTTTGCAACTACGAACTTCTTTTGGACTTGGGACAGTGAATCTGACAATCCTACAGAAACTGTGTGTTTCTGTGTGTTTCAGGTGTTCTGCATCGACCAGTGAGATCATGGCTTATCTTACTGTGTGTTTCAGGTGTTCTGCACAACCAATGAGATCATGGCTTATCTTACTGTGTGTTTCAGGTGTTCTGCATCGACCAGTGAGATCATGGCTTATCTTACTGTGTGTTTCAGGTGTTCTGCACCAACCAATGAGATCATGGTTTATCTTACTGTGTGTTTCAGGTGTTCTGCATCGACCAGTGAGATCATGGCTTATCTTACTGTGTGTTTCAGGTGTTCTGCACCAACCAATGAGATCATGGCTTATCTTTACTGTGTGTTTCAGGTGTTCTGCATCGACCAGTGAGATCATGGCTTATCTTACTGTGTGTTTCAGGTGTTCTGCACCAACCAATGAGATCATGGCTTATCTTACTGTGTGTTTCAGGTGTTCTGCATCGACCAGTGAGATCATGGCTTATCTTACTGTGTGTTTCAGGTGTTCTGCACCAACCAATGAGATCATGGCTTATCTTACTGTGTGTTTCAGGTGTTCTGCACCAACCAATGAGATCATGGCTTATCTTACTGTGTGTTTCAGGTGTTCTGCACCAACCAATGAGATCATGGCTTATCTTACTGTGTGTTTCAGGTGTTCTGCACCAACCAATGAGATCATGGCTTATCTTACTGTGTGTTTCAGGTGTTCTGCACCAACCAGTGAGATCATGGCTTATCTTACTGTGTGTTTCAGGTGTTGTGCACCAACCAATGAGATCATGGCTTATCTTACTGTGTGTTTCAGGTGTTGTGTGCCGACCAATGAGATCATGGCTTATCTTACTGTGTGTTTCAGGTGTTGTGCACCAACCAATGAGATCATGGCTTATCTTACTGTGTGTTTCAGGTGTTGTGTGCCGACCAATGAGATCATGGCTTATCTTACTGTGTGTTTCAGGTGTTGTGTGCCGACCAAAGAGATCATGGCTTATCTTACTGTGTGTTTCAGGTGTTCTGCGCCGACCAATGAGATCATGGCTTATCTTACTGTGTGTTTCAGGTGTTGTGTGCCGACCAAAGAGATCATGGCTTATCTTACTGTGTGTTTCAGGTGTTCTGCGCCGACCAATGAGATCATGGCTTATCTTACTGTGTGTTTCAGGTGTTGTGTGCCGACCAAAGAGATCATGGCTTATCTTACTGTGTGTTTCAGGTGTTCTGCGCCGACCAATGAGATCATGGCTTATCTTACTGTGTGTTTCAGGTGTTGTGCACCAACCAGTGAGATCATGGCTTACTTATCACTGGGGTCTGTGATGTCATGTCAGAAAGTTACTGTGTGTTTCAGGTGTTCTGCGCCGACCAATGAGATCATGGCTTATCTTACTGTGTGTTTCAGGTGTTGTGTGCCGACCAATGAGATCATGGCTTATCTTACTGTGTGTTTCAGGTGTTGTGTGCCGACCAATGAGATCATGGCTTATCTTACTGTGTGTTTCAGGTGTTGTGTGCCGACCAATGAGATCATGGCTTACTTGTCACTGGGGTGTGTGATGTCTGGGCTGGATGGCTTGTTCAAGTCACTGTACGGGGTGTCGCTTCACACAGTGGAGGTACAGCCAGGGGAGACTTGGAACTACGACGTCATCAAACTGGTAATCCTTCAAAAAAAAGAAAGAATTTTTTTTTTTAATAAATAAATAAAAACCTGGTAATCCTTCCGTTTGTTTTCCCTAGAGATTTTTTTTTTCAAATTTGTTTTTGGCGACTATATTTGTGACCAGATTTTTGGTGTAAAATTTGGGCTGCTCTTGGGGGGGGTTTCTCTCTCTCTCTCTCTCTCTCTCTCTCTCTCTCTCTCTCTCTCTCTCTCTTTTTTTTTTTTCTCATTCCTGCAAGTGCTTTGGCAGAGTTTTGTAACAGTGCAAGTCCTTTGTCAGAGTTTTGTAACAGTGCAAGTCCTTTGGCGGAATTTTGTAACAGTGCAAGTCCTTTGGCGGAGTTTTGTAACAGTGCAAGTCCTTTGGCAGAGTTTTGTAACAATGCATGTGTTGTGTGCGAACGCACGCAGAACATCTTGCGCACACGTTAAAACCCGTTCCACCTTTCGAAAGAGCAGGCCATTGTGTGCCGGTAGGAGCGGAAGACAAAATTATTTTTAAAAAACAGCACACACACAGGTGTCGTGTTTAGACACCATCCCTGAGAAAAAAATAATAATAATAATGGGTAGGCGCTGCACATGTGGCGATGCGCTCTCCCTGGGGAGAGCAGCCTGAATTTCACGCAGAGAAATCTGCTGTAACATAAAGTGGTATGAAATAAAATAAATAAATAAAAATAAAATAAAGTCCTTTGGCAGAGTTTTGTAACAATGCAAGTCCTTTGGCACAGTTTTGTAACAATGCCTTTGTTAGAGTTTTGCAACAATGGTAATACATGCTGATAATATCATTTCATTCAGGCTGTGGAACACGAAAGTGAGGGCACTCTGGGATACATCTACTGTGATTTCTTTGAACGGCCTGGAAAATCGAACCAGGTAATGTTTTTTTTGTGTGTATTTCATGAATCAGTGTTTTAGAATAAAACACTACAGCTATTCAAGTTGGATTTTTTGGGGTTATGTTTTATCATGGCTGAGGAAACGCCACTTAGTTTTCAAGGGCTGAATATTCAGTTAGTGAAATCATGGTTGAGGATGAAAAGTTTAACCAGTGACCTTTTGAAAATTTGACAGTTTATCCTTTCTGTGAGTAAAACATTAGATATTTCAGTTGCGTTCATAAGCATTCGCTTTTTGTCTTTCTTTTTTTTTTAAATGATAATAATTATGCTTTCCTTTTATTGGTGTGGAGCAGAAATGTGTCTAGTTGTGTGCGTGTTTACTTCATTGCTATGTATTTCTGCAGCTTTATTTGTATATAGTGTATGTGGGTTTTTTTTATTTGTTACTATGAAGTAGGTAAAGGTAAAAAGGTGATTTGAAATTTTTTCCTCTATGAAGTAGATGTGGAAAAAAAATTGAAATCGCCTTTTTTTTTTTAAATCTTTATGATGATAATTGTGGCTGTGACTTTCTTTTTATGTTTTAATGAAATAGAAAGAAAAAAAATCCAATTACCATGAAACTTAAAAAATCTTTCTTAGTGTCAATAGTGACCATCTGTTTTTTTGTTGAGGAGATGGGGTTCTTTTCTTCTTCTTCTTCATTCTTCTTTTCTTCGCTTCACTGTCATTTTCTGGGGAAAGTAATGGCAGGCCTTTTTTTACCTTGGGGTTTATTTTCATGAAGTAGATTTATTTTTTTAATTCACATTTTGACTCCCCCCCAAAAAAAAGTTACTACCATAAAACAACCAACGACAACGACATGTCACAGGACTGCCACTTCACATCCGTGGCGGGCGGCAGTGCAGCGATGGCAGTTACCAACTGCCAGTGGTGGTGCTACAGCTGAACCTGCCGGCCCCAGCTGGCAGCACCCCCACCCTCCTCACCCCCGGCATGATGGAAAACCTGTTCCACGAGTTTGGCCACGCCATGCACTCCATGCTGGGGAGAACCAAGTACCAGCATGTCACTGGTCACTTTCTTTTCTTTCTTTTTTTTTTTTTTTTATTTTTATTTATCTATTTATTCTTTTTTTTGAGGAGAATGGAATAAGCATTCATGTGCCTTTTTTTTACATCCAGTCCCCGTTTGTATGCAGTTTTGTCAGTTTTGTCAACCATTCCCCCAGCACACAAAGGCCTACTCTTCCAAAAAGCAGAACAGGTTAAAGAGATAGATAGATAGATAGATAGATAGATAGATGATAGATAGATAGATAGATAGATAGATAGATAGATAGATAATAGATAGGATTAGATTAGATAGATTAGATTAGATAGATTGAGTGAGTGGATTAGATTAGATTAATTACATTACATTACATGATACATTGATACTTAGATAGATTAGAGAGAGAGAGAGAAGTGTGGGGTGAGTGTCTTTTTACCTGGTGAAGTAAAAGCCGTTTTTCAGTCTGCAGGCACAGAAGACTTACCTGCCAGTTTATGTGTGACAGGAACCAGGTGTTCCACAGACTTTGCTGAAATACCCTCCGTCCTGATGGAATTCTTTGCCAGTGACCCAAGGGTAAGCCTTTTTGTTGTGTTATCTAAGCGCGTTTCTGTGTACTGGTCACGTATACCCAGTGGCACATGGATAAAATAGTGGTTGCGTGTGCCTCAGAAACCATTCACAATGGTCAGTTTCCTCCACTTTTCAGCTACTCTCAGCTGCTGTCCATTCCATCCCATCCCATTGCTAATTATAGATGGATCGGTGGTCTAGGTGGTAATGCGCCTGCCTAGAATGCGAAAAATCCAGATCGGAGTATGCGGTGGTTTAAATCCCGTTTGGGCCCAAAACTTTTCCCCCATCCATTAGACCATTATTGGTGGTCTGGGTGCTAGTCTTTTGGATGAGACGATAAACCGAGGTCCCGTGTGTTACACATCATTATTTAGCATACATAAAAGAACCCACGGCAACAAGAGGGTTGTCCCTGGCAAAATTTTGTTAAAAAAAAAAAGCCGCTCTGATAGGGAAACGTATACAGTTGCAGACAAGAAAAAGAAAAAAAAAGGGTAGGCGCTGCACTTGTGGCGATGCGCTCTCCCCGGGGAGGGCAGCCCAAATTTCATGCAGAGAAATCTGCTGTGACATAAAGTGGTATAAAATATAAATAAAAAATAAAATAGCAGGAACTGATCGCACTTGAGCTAGGTAAAAGGAAGGGGCATGCTAATGTTAGCTCTGGACCCTTTACTGAGTTATACTGGATTTGTGCACTGTGAGCTCTCGTTTTCAGTTTCTAGAACTGTTTTAAAATCTTACTGCAAAAAATTCAGTCACAGCAGTTGATTCAATAACTCATCTGTGACAGGTGTACTCCACAGTATTCAGCAACTGAAGAAACTAAACGGCCATTTATGAATTCAGATTAAATTTTGGGAGAGGGGGTGTATGGAGCAGCAGTGTTGATTCTAGGGTGCGCCCTTGCGGGATTCCCACATTTTTTTCAACTTTGCCGCAAAATAATGTGACCAGTGCGCCCTAACCGACGCAAAAAAACTGTGGATATCGCATATTTGAACAAAAAGTGGTCGTCGCATAAATAAATAAATAGATAAATAAAATGACCATATCGGTTATGGGACACCTTTACCTTTACCTTTACTATTATATTTGCAGGTGATCTCCTCATTTGCCCGTCACTACAAGACAGGGGAGGGTCTCCCAGAGTCTGTTGTGCACGACATGTGCGCCGCTAAACATCTGTTTGCTGCCTCTGTAAGTGTGTGTGTGTGTGTGGTGTATGTGGTGTTGTGTGTGTGTGTGGTGTGTTTGTGTGTGTGTGTGTGTGCGTGCGTTATTAAAACTTAGCAAATTAAATCTTGAATCTTGTGTGTGTGTGTCTGTGTGTTTATGTGTGCATGTGTATGCGTGCATGTGTGCGTGCATATATGTGTGTATGTGCGTAAAGTTGCGTGACATTAACCCTTTGACTGCCCATATAAAGAACCAGAACCTGAATCTGCTCTGCCAAAGGACTTTTGCCCAAATGGGGTAATAATTCACCAAAAAATCTAGCATCTAAACTACCAACAATTTGATATTGACATGTGTACAACTTTTGCACAGAATTGAATTCTGCATTAAACCAAAGTAATTTGAAGGCCAAGTTGGAATTTATAAACATGCCTGAATCATCCAAAAATAAACAAATAAAAAATGAAAAACTGCTCCAGTCAGCCAACGAAACTGATGAAAAAACAGACTTTCCGTCCACGCAACAGGATTTCCCAACCATATATGGGTAGAGGGAATCCCACACAAGCTAAAATATCAATTGTTTTGGAATGGACTTTAAAACAAAGTTAGGAAAAATCGAGAAAATCAGTGCACGTCATATGACGTGGTAAGGCACTGGGAGTGCGCTATCAGTAGCACGTCATATGACGTGCTAAGGCAGTCAACGGGTTAATGAAAAGGTTGACCTTATTTTTATTTCTGTGAAATTCCGTGTATGAACGTATTCTATTAATGCAAATTATATAATATGTTACAATTGATTTTGTTTTCTGAAATCCTCCATGCCCCAAGAGGGGTCAAAGGCGAATTAAATCTTGAATCTTGTGTGTGTGTTTATGTTGTGCGTGTGTATGCGTGCATGTGTGCGTGCATATACGTGTGTATGTGCGTGCATGCATGCATGTACATGTACATGTGCATGTGTGTGTGTGAGCAGGATCTGCAGCAGCAGACGTTTTACTCGGCCCTGGACCAGGTGTACCATGGGTCTCATCCCTTGCCGGGCCCCTCCACCACCGCCATCCTGGCTGATGTGCAGCAGCGCTACTCCAGTGTGCCCTATGTGCCTGATACGGTGCTGTACACCCGCCCCCTGTCTTTTTTAGGATGTGTGTGGGGGGGGGGTGGGGGGGTGTGAGTGATTGAGTGTGCATGCGTACGTGCATGCATGTGTGTATGTGTAAGTTTGGGATGGGGGAAAATGGGGAGTGAGTGTGTGTGATTGTGTGTGTGCGTGGGTGTAAGTTTGTGTGCGGGAGGGGGGGGGGGGGGGGGGGGAGTGTGTGTGTGAGTGAGTAATTGTTTGTGTGTGTAAGTTTGGGGGGGGGGTGGGTGCATGTCTAAGTTTTGGGGGGGAGTGTGTGTGTGTGTATGTGTGTGATTGAGTGTGTCATGCATGTGTGCTTGTGTGTGGGTGTAAGTTTGTGGGGGGGTGGGAGGGGCAGCTATAATTACTTCCAGACTTTCAGTAGCTTTGTACCTGTAGGCTGATAGAGCTTTGACATGTGTTAGCAATTAGTGATGGTCACAGGGTGATGGATATGTACTGTGTGTAAATCCAGGTTCAGGATTCGGGGGGGGGGGGGGGGGGACAATTATTCAATCCCGGCCAATCCTGGTTCAGGACTAAGAGGGTTAAAGTGCTTTGATTTGTTTTTACAAGATATAGTGCTATATAAATTCCATGTATTATCATTATTAAATCTTTTTTTTTAACTGTTTTTTCTGCTTTTTTTGTTGTTGTTGAAACAGGCATGGCAGCTTCGGTTTGGCCATTTGGTGGGCTATGGAGCGCGCTACTATGCCTACCTGATCTCCCGGGCTGTGGCCGCCAGACTGTGGCACTCCTGCTTCAGAGAAGATCCTTTCAGCAGGTGAGTGGGGTAAAGGTAAAGGTAGTGTCCTATAACCTAGGCGGTCGTAGGGGAGCGAGGCTTCAGAGACCTCAGCTTCTCTAGGGGCCAGCATAACCTAGGCGGTCGTAGGGGAGTGAGGCATCAGAGACCTCAGCTTCTCTAGGGGCCAGCATATTTAGGGCGGTGCCCATCTCCTCTCTCTTATTGCTTTACCTTCCCTAACCCCTAAAGAGGGCAGGTACCCATTTACAGCTGGGTGAACTGGGGGAACTGTGCTGAAGCCAAGGCGTGCAAACGGTCACCCATCCAACTGGAAACTATGCTCAATGCTGCTTAATTTGGCTGGGGAAAACGAGCTCTCTGACCACTTAGCTATCCTGCTCCCACAGCAGGTGAATGGGGTCTGAAAATGGTAGTGGTTTTGTTTGGTTTGGTTTGGGGTTTTTTTTTTTGGGGGGGGGGGGGGTTTGGGGGGGGGGGTTGTTTTGTTTAGCTTTGTATTTTAAACTTGAACATTTTACAATTATATGGGTGTAAGAAGGAAGGTGGCAGGATGGTTAAGATGCTTTGCCTGCCTAACAAGTCAACTGCGAGATTCTTGAGTTTCATTTCCACCCTCACCCTTTCTTCACAGCTTGACATAACAATGGAACTAAATGTCAAAATGTTTTGCAGCAGTATTTAATACAGTATCACCTGCTGCAGTGTTTGACTTAACAAACTACTGATGACTGTGTTTGTCATCTAAGATCAAAACTACTCAGCTTCTCCATAAAATATTTCTACAAAAATGCAACAAAGCGTTTGCCATCAGAGTTTACCAGACTTTTATTCTGATGTTACGAAACAGAGTGCACTAAAAATATTTGACCGACAGACTGGCCTAAGTGTGAAACAGTAATCCAAGTCCTCTTAGTCCTGTACCGGGATTTGCTGGGATTGAATAACTGCCCCCCTTGAATCCCGATCAGGGATTTGCCAGAATTTACACACAGTAGATTTCCATCACGCTGTGACCATCACTAATTGCTACCACATGCCAAAACTCTATCAGGCTAGAAGTAAAAACCTTGCTGAGAGTCTGGAAGTAATTGTAGCTGCTGGTATGTACTTAGAAGGAGGAAAAGGTGAAGGAGCATGTGTGCCTGACCCGATTTTGTGATGGAATGCGAAATCTAGGGAACAGTTTGTGTTCAGAGACACCGAATGCAAGAAGGGTTAAGGGGTTGAACTTATATGGTATTGCACCTGATAATCTGCAGGCTTTGCCACTCTGTTATTCCTAAGACTATGACAGTTTGCGTGGGGGACTATTTTGCAGGAGCATGGGTCAGCGCTATCGCGAAGAGATGCTGCAACACGGAGGGGGCATTCACCCCACCCTGCTTGTGGAAGGTTAGTCACAACACAGTCAAGTGTGTACCCTATTCTTTTTCTCTATTCTTTTATATCGAGGATAATAGGATAAGCACTCTTGTGGTATTTTACATCCAGTCCCCGTGTGTATGCAGTTTTTTTGTAAATGTCATCTGTTCCCACCGGCACACGATGGCCTACTCTTATGAAAAGCGGAACAGGATTTAACGTGTGCGCAAGATGTTCTGCGTGCGTTCACACACGGGGCCTTCGGTTTGGAGTCTCATCCGAAGGACTTTGGGGGAGAGTGGAGTCAGCACTGATGTGAACTCCAGGAGAAAAATCCCTTCAAACGGGAATCGAACCCAGGTCGTCAAATTGTGAGTGCAATGTTCTCTCAACTAGACTATCCATCCCCTCCCGTCCCCGTACACCTCACAGAACAATGGTTCTTAGGGTTCGTACCATTGAGCAAATTTTACTTTCGTTTCTTCCATACATAACTTGGATGGATTTTGTTCCCGACTTTGTCACAGGTTTACAAATGTCCTTGGTCCTGAATAGCTCACTATACATATTTTCTAAATTTTTTGGTTTAGACAAGAGAACATAGACAAGCCAAAGTGTTGTAAAGTCCTTTTGTAATTACTGGGGCATTGTGGTATGTATTCCAAATTTTTGCAAATCTTTGCCAGTAAGCATAGAGGTCTTTTAAGTCAGATAGCAAACAGGACTGACTCATGCAGTGTGAAATTGTGGGGGGGGGGGGGGGGGGGGGGGGGGGGGTCAAAATATTGGTTGGAAAAAAATGCATAATAGATCTATAATGTCTGTGTTCAAAAAAAGATTTTTAAAGCTTAACACAAATCATTTCCTATCCTAAAAGAAATTCTACAAAAACTGAGACATTTGACAGCTAGTAGAATTTGTCAACGACTCTTTTTAATTCCCCTAAATTGAAATGTGGCTTCTACCACCAAGGGTGAATCTCAGACCTGTAATGGAGAAGAGAAAAACTAAAAAATTATTTATTTTTAAAAAAGAGAAAACAGGAAAAGAAAATATTTCAACAAAAGTGGCAAAGTATAAGAGTGGTACGATGCCATCTAAGCAACTCCTATCCTGATTCTGATCCTGATCTGGCGGTGTTTTGCAGGAATGCTTGGAGAAAAACCGACAGTGGACAATTTGGTAGATTCGCTCATCACAGACTTGGACAGCAGTCGACAGTACCTGTATAGTTAACATGTACATAGAAGAACAGTTTGAATTGTCTGCTGGTGTCAAAACATGAGAGAGTTGGGAGAATGGGAGAAGTATATATGTATGTATGTATGCTCTTAGTTCATGGGGAAAATGAGAGCAAGTTTGGAAACCTGCTGTTTTGTGATTGTCCAGTTTTGTGTAACAAGTAAGCCTAACATCCAGTCACTAATATAATGGTTGACTGAATTTTTTTTTGTTTTGTTCGGTGTATAGAGAGTGTAAATAGACTGACTGAAGATTGAAAATCCAGTATCTGTCTCTATAGTCTTCCAGCTTTTGCACAGTGTTATTGTAAAAATAAGTAAACCAAGTTTTTTTTATCTTTGTTTTATCAATCATGTTTCTTTGTAAGAGTGAGCAACAACACTGACAGGTGGTTTTTTTTTTTATCAGACCCAGAAGTGTTGATTTTTACATGGATTTGTCCCAGCTTCATAGCTTTCATTATTTTTATAGCTTCTTACAGTTTACCATTGATAAGCACTCTTCATTTTGTACTTTTTCAGGTTTCTCAAAACTGGCTGAAAAGCTGATCGAATAGGTGGAGGGTGTCATGAGTGTGGATTTTTCTTTAATTCTTTTATTTTGAGGGTAATGGAATAAGTACTCCTGTTTTTTTTTACACAAGGTCCCTGCATGCATGCAGTTTTGTAAATTTTGTCATCTGTTCCCACCAGCACACAAAGGCCTACTCTTCCAAAAAGGGAACAGGTTTTAACGTGTGCGCAGGATTTATGCACTGAGTGTCTGACTGCCTGTGAGTATCAGTTTCTCAGACACTGCAAGAGGACTTCTGATGACACATGATCTGTAATGAAATCATAATGTAAATAAAAATGGAAGCTAGCTCACCAGTTTGTTTTTGCTTCTTCTCTTGGGATTGTATTCTTGAGCTGCTTCAGCAGACTTCAATGCATAAAAGGTCAGTCAGTTTACTGATGTGACTCCACTTCCACAGTTACACATTTATCTTAAGTTGCACTCCTTCAGCAAGACTTCAATGCATAAAAGCGTCAGTCAGTTTACTGATGTGGACTCCACTTCCCACAGTTACACATTTCATCTTAAGTTGCACTCCTTCAGCAAGGCTTCAGTGCATAAAAGCGTCAGTCAGTTTACTGATGTGGACTCCACTTCCCACAGTTACACATTTCATCTTAAGTTGCACTCTGATTGAGGTTTCAGAATCATCCCCCCAAAAATGATAAAATGAAATAAACAAGAAGCGTGACTATAAAAACAAGCCATTTAGGAATGCAGCTTGCTACCACACGTTTTGTCCCATGGTTTGGGTGATATGGATAATCAGAGCAGGAGACTACCAGAACAACTCCACACAGAACCATCAGAACGCTACAATCCCTTTTCTTCTTCTTCCTCGTTGGTAAACCACACCTTTCACAAGTGATTCACTTTTATTCAGGTGTTTTAGGTTCTTTTTGTGGCACATGTAAAACACAACTACAGTCTGCCTTATAAACATTTTCTTTGAATTTTGTTTTTTTAAAGGTCAGCCTTTCTCACGATACCCAGATATATCTAAGACAGATGTGTACTCTTCGTGTTCACAAATAACATCGTCTTCTTTCCTAGATTTTCTAGGAGAGATATGTACCTCTTCATGTTCACAAAAGCATGTCTTTCTTCTAGATTTTCTAGGAGAGATGTGTACCTCTTCATATTCACAAAAGCATGTCTTTCTTTCTAGATTTCTAGAGAGATATGTACCTCTTCATGTTCACAAAAGCATGTCTTTCTTCTAGATTTTTGGGAGAGATGTGTACCTCTTCATATTCACAAAAGCATGTCTTCTTTCTAGATTTCTAGGAGAGATATGTACCTCTTCATGTTCACAAAAAGCATGTCTTCTTCTAGATTTTCTAGGAGAGATGTGTACCTCTCATTTCACAATAGCATTGTCTTTCTTTCCTAGATTTTCTAGGACAGATCTGTACCTCTTCATGTTCACAAATAACATCTTTCTTTCAAAGATTTTTTCAAGACAGACACTTACCTCTTCATTTTCACAAATAACATCTTTCTTTCAAACAAAGATTTTTATAAAGACTTTTTCAGACTTTATTTTTTATTCTCCTTCCTCAGGATGACAACACACACACACACACACACACACAACACCACACACACATCAATACATACACATCTGACTTTCATAAAGTGTCACAGAAAGCACAAAGTCATTCAGGATCATCAACAGCCACCTGATGACATACCATTACTACACACATTCACACTTGGTGCCCAAAACACAAATATTGTACTAAAGAGGAAGGCCATTGCGTAACTGTTTCAACTGACGGCGTTGAAAATATCTGGAGGCTGTATGATAAACATACAGTCTCTCTGAAGGCTGTACAAATAAACTTACAGTCTTCAGTCACAAACAGCATGCAGATGAGCAACATCATCACAACTACCTCTGTCCAGATTTCCCTCTCCTTGGTCATTAGAATCATGGATATGGTCAAGTTTAAAGGTTCCATTCAAAGTCACAACTGGCAACACTGATACTGGCAATCCCAAAACTGTAAACTACATGATCATAGAGACTAAAACATATAGCTTAATTAACTAACACTGAAAAATTCTCCACCTGTAAGTACTTTATATCAAACCTATAGCAAATGCCAACACAGTAACAGAAAAAATACCTAAATATAGAAGAAAACCTCATAAACCTAAATCAAAGCTTGGAAGACTAAGTATCTCACAAAACTACAAATTCCTTAACTATGAGCAACGATATAGCTCTCACAACTACAAAATACTGTGTGAAATACTGATACTAAATGTTCTCTCTCTCTCTCTCTCTCTTCCTGTTCCTTTACTGACTACCTATGTCACTGTAAAGCTAAACACTAAAACAAGACACAACGATACAACAAGCGGTCTAACACACCAAAGCAAACACAGCAGAATCGATTCACTCACTGTAATCAATGCTGCCTGGAAAGATTCGCTCACACAATCAGACTCTGGAAGACTTTCTGGATTCCACCTCCTTTCATTATTCACAACCCCAGCACACAAAGAGACAGACTTTCATAAATTAATTGGTGCTTCATGCACACACGCACAAAAAAAAGAATGCATGTTGTTAAAAGAAAAGAAAGGGAGGGAGGGGGAGCCTTTTCTGTTTTTGTGCCCCAGTACCCCGAACAAGTCTTTGGTGTGTTGCTGCCTGAAAACTTTGGGGTTGTAAGAATTTACTACAAGTGTGCAGGTCTCATGAACTGAATACCTGTCACATTCTTGCAGAACTCGGGGAAATGAATACCTCACATTTTTTAGGAAATTGTGTCAATACTAAGCACATGCTTTGAAGCAAAGCTCAAACTGAAAGAAAAAAAAAGCACACCAATCATTGCAAAAGCAACAAACTTGGCTCCCTTACTACACAAATCTTGAGCAGAGTCAAACCAAAAAAAAAAAGGCCACATGCACACAAAGTGCAGTATCACAGATCTAACTTCTCACTAACATACCATCATCACAAATGAACAAATACATATTATATATTCTGATATTGGCACTGCCATGCTGCCAGTAAATTCACACACATGTATGTTCAAATCAAATTTTGAAAGAAAAAAAGGTTTTCAATAAGACGAGTTATATAGCAGCTTCAAAACTTGGTACTGTCAAGAGAACTGGCAGCAAAAAAAAACCAAAGAATACACGACAGCAACAGGGCTGTCCTCTTCACAAAACAGACCTGGAATGTTTTCACTTCATGATTTTTAAATACTCAGTAATGACTCTCATACTTGTGTCCAAGCAGCAACACTTGGTGTAATTTTATCAGTTATCAGACATGTAAAATAAAAATAATAATAATGCAAGAAGATAGTTGGATACTCAACTGTCACTCACATAATTATAAAAAATCACAAAATAGTATCCTGTCTCAATATATAAGCTTTAACTGTTTTCCCCTATAACCATGTTATGTCTACCCTGTATTTTTCTAACACCTAAAAAGATACATTCATGTACTAATTGCAGAATTCAAAGTCAACAGAACACAAACTTTGGACTGTGAGGATGTTATGTAAGATGTCCAATTTCTGCAAGCTGCTGAACATGCACGGATTTTTTTTCTCCATTGTTTTGGCCTTGGTCCAAGTCGGTCGTCCAAACAAGCGGTCGTCAGCGATGATGGCTGCCTGGGATACAGCAGGTGTCCTCATGTCATACGGATACTCTGTATGATCTGGAACACGGCTAAACACACAAACCATTTTTTTTTTTTAATCTTGTGATAAAATCTGCACCTGTGACCTTATTGCAATTGTGTAATGTATAGCTGCCTATGACTTTCAGGTTAAAAACAAGAGTTGAACATGTTCAGGTTTTTTTTTGTTTTAAACGAGCGTCACCTTTACTGGAGACAATGTTTTTAATACTTCATACAAGTTCATAGATATTATTATTAGCACTAATACTAATTCATATTACAACAGCAAAGACACAAAGACAAAGACTACAAACTGATTCTTTTAAGTAGCTATGATCTAACATACTGTAGATAAAGTAGTATAAATCTGAAAACTGAATCCCCAAATATACATAGCAGCAACCATGATAGATCACACAGCATTGACACTCTGCCAAAGAATTCACAAGCGACATACTTTGTTTTACATCCAAAGATGCATGCTGTGCCTACATATGTCATGATGCCTTCTGCTGTTTTTTTGTCACCAAATAAATAAAAGTAACATTATAACAGAACAAAGACCCCCCCCCCCCCCAATTCAACAGAAGAAATAAATCTCATGAAAAGAAGTCCACATCTTCATGCATCCCTGTACTTTCCCTACTTTTACCCCTGCACAAAAGAAATAACAGTGTGACAAGAAACAACAATCCATCCAGTTAAAAAACTCAACTTGTGAATCCATCAAGGATTAGGACAGGTCTACATAATCATAAAATGAAGATTTCAGAATAATTGCACATGATCTTTGTAATTTATTCACATAGATGATGTATGGACCAAAGTTAAATCAAGGATTTTTTTGTAAGAAAAAATTGAGTCTTGCAAGTTGCCTCCTTTTTCTCTCCTTTCCTCAAGATGCTGGCCCAAAGTTATAAAACAAAAGGGTCTGTTCTGTTCAGCATCATGTCTAAAACAGCAAGAAAACAGCACTATTGGCAGGAGCAAGAAAGAGACGTGCAAGGAAAGGGGAAAACCAGTACTGAACAAGCCAATGACAATACCAAGAATTACTAGTTAATATTACAAATTGAGACAGAAGGTGGCAGGACGGTTAAGACGTCAAACAAGTAAACTGTGAGGTTCTGGGACTGATTCCCAGCCTACCCCTTTCTTTTCAATTTTAAAAGAAAATGGAACTGAATGTCATTTGAGTCCTTTGGATGAGACTGTAAACCTGTGTGCGAATGCATGCAAAATATCTTGTGCACATGTCAAAACCTATTCTGCCTTTTGGTGGAGTAGGCCATGTTGTGCTGGAAGGAACAGATCACAAATCTTTTTAAAATAGTTGTCATGTTCAGACACCATCCCTGAAATTGGAATGCTGCTACCTAAACAGTGGGGAGAAAAAAGATTGCATATATGCAAAAATGTCACCATTGGTGAACCTTGGAGCCCTAGCCAAGGAACAACAACAAATGTACAAACAACTGCTTCTGGGTATCTGGGGAATGCACATATATGATATGAACTTAATTATTCACATAGGCCTAATTATGTATTGGTACAAAGTCTCTCATAAATAAATGTGGACATTGCATTGATTTATTAGTGTGAGTGTGATGTGTGTGTGTGTGTGTGAGAGAGAGAGGGTGTGTGTGGGGGGAGGGGGCGTGTTTGTGTGTATGCCAACCTGTGTGCATGTATATGGGCGTGTGTGTGTGCGTGCGTACATACATGCGTAAATAATAGTGGTTACGTCTTTTCTAGTCAATGGTTTTAATAACATTGTGTCTATATTTGGTGGTGTGTGAATGTGTATGCGCGCGTGCCTACCAGTGTGTATTGTGATATATTTATTTGAAGGTATAATGTCTGAACAAATATGAAATGTAGCTTTCTTGTATCTTTTGATTATGATTCATATCAATATGCCTGTCAGTATTGTAATTGTCCTTCGGGGATGATTAAAGTGTTTTTGACAACTAATTTCTTATCCAAAAAGACTTGAAAGGGAACAGATCTATAGTTCTATCCAATGCTAACTCTGGGCTGGTGGCTTAGTTCTATTTCAACTAACAACTGTTCTAAGGCAACTCAACTCAAGCTCTTCAAAATCCTAGTTCCAACCACCATTCAGTATTATTCTATTCCACCGATGTCATGCTGGTGGTCTGCATGTTATTTTATAGTTATACAAGAAGCATAACAAAGAGAATAAGTGCTAAAGTTGTCCTGCATTCTCATCACCATCTATGTAAATAACCTTCGCATGAGTGTATGCCTATCAAGTATCACATGTGGTAGGCCTATAATGTCAGTCTTGGTGAATTATTTTATCGATCATACCTGAACCACATACGACGAACACGAACAACGCCAGTAACATGGGTCCGACTGGATATTTCTCATCTGCAGGTTTCTGTGAACACAGATCGGAACATTACAGTGGTATCATGTTTCTGTTTGGTCGCCAGCCATATAAAATATTCACGTGAACATTATCAACAGAAGCGAAAGTACACGTATCTGATCAAAATGTCGTCTTGCCATCTGGTAAAATAAGCAAAGACTCTAATAATCATTGGAAAGTGTTGTACTTACCAATGACTTTGGCACATTTCCACGCGTGTTGATATTCTTTGAATGTTTTTCACTAGCGATCCGCATTCTCTGTTTGGTAGGCATTTTCTTACAGTCAACTGTTCGACAATAATAAAATCGTGATCCTTCTCGACAAGGCTAGGCTGCTTCCTCTTCTGCCACGATGCAACTGACCTTATGCAAAACGCCTACAATTGGATATTACTACACAAGCCACGCATTAAAAACGGTCTCGTTTTAAAAATCAAATTGTGAGAAAGGTTACATCTATATGTGAGAAGATCTTTCTGAATGCATATTTTGATGGGAAGTCTTACAAAGTCATTTGCAGCAAGAAGGGAAAAAAAACCTTGAACTACTTTTTGTGCTAATAATGACGTGTATGTCTCAGTGCCAACTTCCTGTTCACATGGTAGGCCCTAGTCTTTATTAGCCTAGGTTAGTGCATGTATACGCTCAGCCACACAACGCACACACCCCACCCACACACACACACCCTTTACAGACACACACGCACGTGCACACGAAATGTGATATTTTGATGAATACGTTCAAAAGGATGTCAGGAGAATTATTCCTTATTTTTCCAGATATGACAAGATCGGTGGTCTAAAATTAACTACGCAGATACATTTGTTGTTGTTTTTTTAATTAAGCTGAACATGCATATATACAAATCCCAAGGTATCTAGAGAGTTGCCCTGAACAAAATTCTGCAGAATAAAATCTGCTTATATAAGTATACAAACAGGAAATATTCCATGGCTGGCTGCACACACACACACACACACACACACACACACACACACACACACACACACACACACATGCAATTACAAATACACACACACACACACACACACACACACACACACACACACACATACACACACACACACACACACACACACACACACACACACACACACACACACACAGTGTCAGTTACATTACTATACCAAGTTCTTCCTTCCATTTTGTTGTATTTGATTGTTGATTTGACTGATGATGGTGCCTTACTGACTTGTGGTTACATCGCTGCACCAACTTTCTCTCTTTTTTGTTTACTCTAAATTTTGTACTACTTTGATTGTTGTTCTTTACCTTTTGATAATTTTCCTTGTTTGCCTAAATTTTGATTGTTGATCTGATTGATGATTGTGTTTCACTGATTGGTTGATTGTTGACTGCTTTTGTGCTGTACTGACTGGTGTTTGTTACATCACTGTACTAAATTTTTCCCTTTTGTCTTAAAATTTTCATTGTTGGTTGACTGATAATAGTGCTTTATTGGTTGGTGTCAGATACATTACTATACCAAGTTCTTCCTTCCATTTTGTTGTATTTTGATTGTTGATTTGACTGATGATGGTGCCTTACTGACTTGTGGTTACATCGCTGCACCAACTTTCTCTCTTTTTTGTTTACTCTAAATTTTGTACTACTTTGATTGTTGTTCTTTACCTTTTGATAATTTTCCTTGTTTGCCCAAATTTTGATTGTTGATCTGATTGATGATTGTGCTTCACTGATTGGTTGATAGTACATTATCGTACCCAGTTTTCTTTCTCTTGTCCTGCAATTTTTTTTTTTTTTTTTTTTTTTTTTTTTTTTTTTTTTTTTTTTAAATACTATGTCTTCTACTCTAGATACATGGCCCTCTCAGGAAGGACTTCGTGTAGGATACCTAAATATCAATAGTGCCAGGAACAAAACTGAGGAAATATCATCAATTATAGACAATAAAGGAACTAGCTTTCATATATTTTGTGTAGCTGAATCGAGACTCAACAACTTAATTTCTGATTCAGATATGTATATCCCAGGTTATGACACTGTACGACTTGATCCAGTAAGTGTCAGATCTACCGGTTTGCTTTTATACTGTGCGACTTCTTTGTCGTGGAAAAGACTAACGCATCTTGAACAGTTTCATGTAGAATCTATATGGGTAGAAATCACGTTTAGACGCTGTAAATCGATTATACTTGGCTTCATCTACAGGAACCCAGCTGAAACAATTGACTGGTATGATAAATTCAATTCAATGATGGATGCCGCAATTCTAGAGTCCAAAGAAATCTTTCTTATGGGAGATTTCAATATAGATCTGACAGTCCCTGGATCAAAGTGGAATATTAATTATGCCATGTATGGTTTAGAACAAATAATTGATCGTCCAACTCGCATTACTAATAACACTAGCACCCTCATTGATCACATTTACACTACTTCAAAAGCCAACATAGCAGAAACATGTTCAGTGCAGACAGGTTGTAGCGATCACTCTTCCATTTGTTTTACATGGCGGAAAAAAGGAATAAAGATACCCAAATCAGGACACAAGGAGATATCCTACCGCTCCTTTAGACATTTTGATAAAGATGCCTTTATAAATGATATTCTTAATTCAAACTTAGACTATGTTTATCAGATTACAAATCCAGATGATGCTGTTAACTATTGGATAGAGACATTTATAGCTACCTATGATAAACATGCTCCATTTATTAAGAAAAGAATAAAATATTTCATGAAACCTCCATGGTTAACAAAAGAAATTGAAAACGAAATGAATCTAAGAGACTATTTATTAAAATCAAAGCAAAAAGATGAATATAAAAAGCAAAGAAACAAAGTTAATTCATTGAAGCGCAAAGCCAAAACAAAATACTTTCAAGATTTGCTGTCTTCAGCCCAAAATCCAAAAGCAATTTGGAAAGCCATTAATACCTTAACTAATAAATCAAGACATAACTCCCAAAAAGTCATAAAAGAAATATCAGCAGAAAACCTGAATTCTCACTTTGCAAACATTGCTGACTCTATAATATCTAATGATAAAACAAAAACAAACGAGCTGATAGAATTAAAACAATACTGTTCATCAAAGAACATCTCATCTGATTTTGTTATACCCCAATAACAGTAACAGAAGTGCTTAATAGTATACTCAATTTGAAACAGTCAAGATCAAAAGACCTTGACAAAATCGATAGTCAAATATTAAAAATCAGTGCATACGCCATAACTGACACCCTAACCTACATATTTAACTTGTGTATTGACAAAAATTACTTCCCAATGAAGTTCAAACGAGCAAAAGTAATACCCTTACACAAAGCAGGAGACCCAACCAATCGGTCGAACTACAGACCAATCTCCATACTATCAGTCCTATCTAAACTATTAGAAAAACATATACAATTTCACTTACATTCTCATTTTAAAATATATAATCTAATTAATGAAAACCAGTCAGGTTTTCGTGAAAACCATTCTTGCCATACAGCCTTAATACAACTAATTGAGCATTGTCTTTTGAATATCAATAACAATGAAATCACTGGAGTCCTTTTTCTAGACTTTGCTAAAGCCTTTGACGTTATTAGCCACTCTCTCCTCATCAAAAAATTAAAATGCTATAAAATTTCCGACCAAGCAGTATCATTTTTAGACTCATTTCTCAGTAATCGTTATCAACTTGTTGAAATCGGGCCTAGGAGATCAACCTTATTACCCGTGAAATATGGAATACCACAGGGATCAATACTAGGACCACTTCTTTTCTCCATTTATATTAATGACCTACCTCTGCATATCCATTGTTCATGTCAAATGTTTGCCGATGATACATCAATTCAATGTAACAACGATGATTCAAACCAGCTTGTGAAAGATATGCAGGCAGATATTAATAAACTTATCGAATGGACAGAACTCAATCATATGTCTCTTAATTCTAATAAAACAAAATGTATGTTTATAACCACTCGACAAAAAAGACAGAAATTGCATTCTCCATTCGAGCCAATTTATATCCATGGACAACAAATTGAAGAAGTAGTCTCACACAAAGTACTAGGTGCAGTAATCGACAACGATTTGTCTTGGTCAGATCACATAGCCACATTAGGAAAACGAATCTCAGTAAGATTGTATCAACTTAGAAAAATCAAAAATTTTCTAAATTTACAGTCACGAAAACTATTTTTTCACGCCCATATTCTATCTCTTATAAACTATGTTTCTACCTTATGGGACAGTGCAAGTGAAACAAACCTAAAGCATATAAACCGCCTACATAAAAGAGCTGTTAAACTAATCCGATTGAATCCTAATACGCTGACCACCACCAACTACAAAGAACTAGACATTCTTCCACTCAAAGACAGACTGCAGTTCAACAAGTATCTATGTATGTTCAATATATTAAACGGAAAAGCCCCAAAGAAAATTGTGGAAAAATTTGCTATCAATAAAAATAGGCCTACCCATAGACTGTTACTGCCCAGGCCCCATAATAATCTCTATAAATCAAGCCTTGCTTATTCAGGAAGAACATTGTGGAATAGCCTACCCCCTTTTCTAAAATCAGTTCCTTCAAAACAAATGTTTAAGAAACTTTTGAAGAAACATTTGATGGACAAACTATAAGTCCGCATTTATGTTTGATACTACCTCACATTTGGCTGCTTGTTGTTATTCATGCCCATGTTATATAGTATTTGTATCATTTGTATGTATGATGTGAGCTTATGTTGTACTGTCTTGGGTTTGTTTTTGTTTTTGTTTTTTATCTTGAGAGATTTGTTGGAAAATAATCCTGATTTATTTTAGTTTTTTCAACAAAGGTTGATATTTGTCTTTGAATGTTTTAGAAGTCAATTTACATGATTTTTTTGTGAGGGCAGGATGAAAAAAAGTTGTGTAAACTTAATCTTTTACCCTCAATAAAGATCATTTTGACTTGACTTGACTTGACTTGACTTGACATCAGATAATTATATCAGACATTTGTCTTCAACACATTTTAACTATAAGCAATTACACACTCTATAATTGCTTATAGTTAAAATGTGTTGGAGACAAATGTTTTGTTCTATAATGCGATAAGATTTTTTGTTTTTATCTAATGATGTGTTGTAATGTAGCGACAAAAAACAGACAAAGAATGGGGATGGGGGGGGGGGGGGTAATGTTTAAGATCCCCTTGTGACAGAAGGAAACACAAACACACTGAGCATCCCCCCAAGGCTTCTTAGCACACTGGATTATAACTATACCTGGCTCATCATAGGCTTGTGTAGCACATTGGATTATAAATACATATAGATATCTTCGCTCGCAAAATGAACATTCTTTGGACGAGACTATTAACTGAGGCCCCGTGTGTGAACGCACGCAGAAACCTCTTGCGGACACGTTAAATCCTGTTCCGCTTTTCGTAAGAGTAGGCCATCCTGTGCGGGTGGGAACAGATAACATTTACAAAACTGCATACACACGGGGACTGGATGTAAAAAAAAAGAAAAAAAAGCTCAAGAGTGCTTATCCCATTATCCTCGATATAAAAGAATTTCTAAAAAAAAAATTAATTCAAAAATCACTTTCACAAAAAAAACCCACTGAAAACAGTACTGGCTAAATGTTTTTGCCATGGTAAAAAGAAGATGAGGGACTGCACCAAAGAGCTGATGTACAGGGGAGCAGACGTCAGCCATTACAACTTGTCTGGCTTTTTTGCAATGCATGAAGCTGTGTTCTCTGGATTTTTATTATTGTTATTTTTTTTTATATTCTTTTATATCGAGGATAATGGACTAAGCAATCATATTCTTTTTTTTTACATCCAGTCCCCGTGTGTATGCAGTTTTGTAAATCTTGTCATCTGTTCCCACCGGCACACGATGGCCTACTCTTACGAACAGCAGAACAGGATTTAAGGTGTGCGCAAGATGTCTGCGTGCGTTTGCACACGGGGCCTCCGTTTTTAGTCTCATCCGAAAGACTTTTGGGGGGAGTAGAGTCAGGGAGTGGATAGGACATGAAGCTGTGTACTGGGGATGGGACATGAAGCTGTGTACTGGGGATGGGACATGAAGCTGTGTACTGGGGATGGGACATGAAGCTGTGTACTGGGGATGGGACATGAAGCTGTGTACTGGGGATTATTTATTTATTTATTTATTTATTTATTTATTTATTCTTTTACATTGAGGATAACAGAATAAGCAATCATGTGCTTATGGGACATGAAGCTGTGTACTGGGAATTGGACATGAAGCTGTGTACTGGGGATGGGACATGAAGCTGTGTGCTGGATGGAACATGAAGCTGTGTACTGGGGATGGGACATGAAGCCGTGTACTGGGATGGGACATGAAAAGCTGTGTACTCTGGATGGGACATGAAGCTGTGTACTCTGGATGGGACATGAAGCCGTGTACTGGGGATGGGACATGAAGCCGTGTACTGGGGATGGGACATGAAGCCGTGTACTCTGGATGGACATGAAGCTGTGTACTCTGGATGGGACATGAAGCTGTGATGGGACATGAAGCTGTGTACTGGGAATGGGACATGAAGCTGTGTACATGGGATGGGACAGGAAGCTGATTACTGGGGATGGGACATGAAGCTGTGTACATGGGATGGGACATGAAGCTGTGTACTCTGGATGGGGCATGAAGCTGTGTACTCTGGATGGGGCATGAAGCTGTGTACTCTGGATGGGGCATGAAGCTGTGTACTGGGGATGGGACATGAAGCTGTGTACTGGGGATGGGACATGAAGCCGTGCACAGGGGATGGGACATGAAGCTGTGAACTGGGGATGGGCCATGAAGCTGTGTACTTTGGATGGGACGTGAAGCTGTTTACAGGGGATGGGACATGAAACTGTGTACTGTGGAGATGGTACATGAAGCTGTGTACTGTGCAGATAGGACTTGAAGCTGATGGGACATGAAGCTGTGATGGGACATAAGCTGTGTACTGGGGATGGCGGAACACTGGAACATGATGTACTGGGGATGGGACATGAAGCTGTGTACTGGGGATGGGACATGAAGCTGTGTACTGGGGATGGGACATGAAGCTGTGTACTGGGAATGGGACATGAAGCTGTTGTACTGGATGGGACATGAACTGTGATGGGACATGAAGCTGTGTACTGGGGATGGGACATGAAGCTGTGTACTTGGATGGGACATGCAGCTGTGTACTGGGATGGGACATGAAGCTGTGTACTGGGGATGGGACATGAAGCTGTGATGGGACATGAAGCTGTGTACTGGGGATGGGACATGAAGCTGTGTACTGGGATGGGACATGAAGCTGTGTACTGGGGATGGGACATGAAGCTGTGTACTGGGGATGGGACATGAAGCTGTTTACTGGGGATGGAACAGAACCTGTGTACTCGGGATGGGACATGAAGCTGTGTACTGGGGATGGGACATGAAGCTGTTGTACTCTGGATGGGACATGAAGCATGTTGGGGTGGGACATGAAGCTGTGTACTCTGGATGGGACATGAAGCTATGTACTCTGGGGATTGGACATGAAGCTGTGCACTGGGGATGGGACATGAAGTCAATACTGGGATGGGACATGAAGCTGTGTACTGGGGATGGGACATGAAAAGCTGTGTACTGGGATGGGACATGAAGCTGTGTACTTGGATAGGACATGAAAGCTGTGTACTGGGGATGGGAATATTGAGAAGCTGTGTACTCTGGATGGGGCATGAAGCTGTGTACTGGGGATGGGACATGGGAGTCTGGTGTACTGGTGGGATGGGACATGAAGCTGTGTACTTTGGATGGGACATGAAGCTGTGTACCTGGGATGGGACACTGTGTACTGGGGATGGGACATGAAACTGTGTACTGTGGAGATGGTACATGAAGCTGTGTACTGTGGAGATAGACATGAAGCTGATGGGACATGAAGCTGTGATGGGACATGAAGCTGTGTACTGGGGATGGGACATAAGCTGTGCTACTGGGGATGGGACATGAAGCTGTGTACTGGGGATGGGACAGAAGCTGTGTACTGGATGGGACATGAAGCTGTGTACTGGGATGGGACATGAAGCTGTGTACTGGGGATGGGACATGAAGCTGTGTACTGGGGATGGGACAGGAAGCTGTGTACTGGGATGGGACATGAAGCTGTGTACTGGGAATGGGACATGAAGCTGTGTACTGGGGATGGGACATGAAGCTGTGTACTGGGGATGGGACATGAAGCTGTGTACTGGGATGGGACATAAAGCTGTGTACGGGGATGGGACATGAAGCTGTCTACTGGGGAATGTGATGGACATGAAGCTGTGTACTGGGGATGGGACAGGAAGCTGTGTACTGGGATGGGACATGAAGCTGTGTACTGGGGATGGGACATGAAGCTGTGTACTCTGGATGGGACAAGAAGCTGTGTACTGGGGATGGGACAGAAGCTGTGTACTGGGATGGGACATGAAGCTGTGCACTGGGGATGGGACATGAAGCTGTGTACTGGATGGGACATGAAGCTGTGTACTGGGGATGGGACAGGAAGCTGTTATGGGACATGAAGCTGTGTACTGGGATGGGACATGGAGCTATGTACTGGGGATGGGACAGAAGCTGTGTACTGGGGATGGGACAGGAAGCTGTGTACTCTGGATGGGACAGGAGCTGTGTACTGGGGATGGGACAGGAAGCTGTGTACTCTGGATGGGACAGGAGCTGTGTACTGGGGATGGGACGTGAAGCTGTGATGGGACATGAAGCTGTGTACTGGGGATGGACATGAAGCTGTTGCACTGGGGATGGGACATGAAGCTGTGTACTCTGGATGGGACATGAAGCTGTGTACTGGGGATGGGACAGGAACTGTGTACTCTGGATGGGACAGGGAGCTGTGTACTGGGGATGGGACGTGAAGCTGTGTATGGGACATGGAAGCTGTGTACTGGGGATGGGAAATGCAGCTGTGATGGGATATGAAGCTGTGATGGGACATGAAGCTGTGTACTGGGGATTGGACATGAAGCTGTCTACTGGGGATGGGACATGAAGCTGTGTGCTGGGGATGGAACATGAAGCTGTGTACAGGGGATGGGACATGAAGCTGTGTACTGGGGATGGGACAGGAAGCTGTGTTCTTTGGATGGGACATGAAGCTGTGTTCTGGGGATGGGACATGAATCTGTGTACTGAGGATGGAACATGAACCTGTGTACTGGGGATGGGACAGGAAGCTGTGTACTGGGGATGGAACATGAACCTGTGTACTGGGGATGGGACATGAAGCTGTGTACTGGGGATGGGACATGAAGCTGTGATGGGACATGAAGCTGTGTGCTGGGGATGGGACATGAAGCTGTGTACTGGGGATGGGACAGGAAACTGTGTACTGGGGATGGGACAGGAAGCTGTGTACTGAAGATGGGACAGGAAGCTGTGTACTGGGGATGGGACAGGAAGCTGTGTACTGGGGATGGGGTAGGAAGCTGTGAATTGGGGATGGGACAGGAAGCTGTGTACTGGGGATGGGACATGAAGCTATGTACTGGGGAAGGGATATGATGCTGTGTACTGGGGATGGGACATGGAGCTGTGTAGGGGGTATGGGACATGAAGCTGTGTACTGGGGATGGGACATGAAGCTGTGTATTTGGAATGGGACATGAAGCTGTGTACTGGGGATGGGACATGAAGCTGTGTACTGGGGATGGGACATGAAGCTGTGATGGGACATGAAGCTGTGTACTGGGGATGGGACATGAAGCTGTGTACTCTGGATGGGACATGAAGCTGTGATGGGACATGAAGCTGTGTACATGGGATGGAACATGAAGCTGTGTACTGGGATGGGACATGAAGCTGTGTACAGGGGTGGGACATGAAGCTGTGTACTGGGGATGGGACATGAAGCTGTGTTCTTTGGATGGGACATGAATCTGTGTACTGGGGATGGGACATGAAGCTGTGTACTTTGGATGGGACATGAAGCTGTGTACTGGGGATGGGACATGAAGCTGTGTACTGTGCAGATGGGACATGAAACTGATCGGACATGAAGCTGTGATTGGACATGAAGCTGTGTACTCTGGATGGGACATGAAGCTGTGTACTTGGGATGGGACATGAAGCTGTGTACTGGGGATGGGACATGAAGCTTGGTACTGGGGATTGACATGAAGCTGTGTACTGGGGGTGGGACATGAAGCTGTGTACTGTTGAACGGATGGGACATGAAGCTGTGTACTGGG
>CM060335.1:35085996-35143496 GCA_030674155.1 Stramonita haemastoma | reverse complement strand
CTTTCTCTATCTCGTGTTTGTCTGCCTTTCTCTCTCCCCCTCTCTCTTTCGATGCTTGCCTGTCTCTTTCTCTGTTGTACTGGCTCTGCTTCACTCCAACCTGCTCCTCCATTCCCCCCCCCCCCCTCCCAAGTATTTTCTTTCTCCCTGCTATCAATGTTCATCATTAGACTGCAAGCTGCTTCTTTCTTTCTCTCTCTCTCGACCAATCAGTCTGCATGATGTTAAAGAGTATTTTAGAATCCGAGGTATCCAATAATTGTGATAGCAGGCCTGGGAGGGCTTGTTGTACATGCATTATGCACTTAATGCCCAATACTTCAGGGACTCTCTCTCCGTTGCCATTGCCTTTTGGTATTTAGGATTATGTCCAGGGTCTTTTCTGTACAAATGTCTTTTTTATTCCCTTGTCTTCTGGAACAAACTTTCTTTCTCCCCCCCCCTCCCCCCCTTTTGCTTTGCCAGCATATTCCTTGTCTAATGCACACTGTGGGTTTCTGTTGTTTTGCAAATGATGATTATGTTGAAATACAGTAATTACTGTAATGGGCACCTGGTTTATGAATGTCGAGTTTGAAGTATGAGTTTTTTTGGTTTAAAAAAAAAAAAAAAAAATTTTTGTGGAAGTACAAGTTATAATAATTATGCTTGTGGCTTTATGTAGGTTTTGTAGCTTTGAACCCAAGAAAAAAGAACAACATTCTAATGTCTTATAGTGCAGAGATAATAAATCAGTCAACAGAAGGCTTTATGTCTTGACCCTAACTAACATTGAAGAGCTGAACTGTGATGATGTTTGAAGTTTCTTCAGTGGGGATGCTGGGGGCCTGTCAGTATAAATAGCATCCCCACCTTCTGGAAATTCTGTGCTAGGTATTCCCTTTTTTCTATCCCTCTCTTTGTTTCTGCCTTGTTCCTTTTCTTCCTCTCGCCTCCTTCTTGTCTATTTTCTGCCTACTTAGTCCATTCTCCTGCCTTTCCCCCCCAAAAAAAAAAAAAATAAAAGATAATTTTATTCCCATGCCAAAGTTGGATTCGCTGGGCCGGACTTCATAGGCGCTCAACGGAAGTGTGGTGCTTTTTGTTCATATGACACAGAGACACAACAGTGGTTGCTGTATGAGTGTTCAACACAGAGAAAGAAATCTTGTTTCATTTAACACAATGTTTCTCCTCTGAAGTCGGAGTATGGCTGCCTACATGGCGAGGTACTTGAAAATAGTCATACACGCAAACTTCTCATTCAGAGTACTTTCTATCTCACAGTGATTCCAGGTGGAATGAGTGAGTCAAGAGTGCATATTCTGGGTGACCTCCCAGGGTGTTAAGCTGGGGAACGCACAACAACAACACAATGTTTCTCCAGACTTGACCAACTTTGTTGTTTGATGATGTTAACTTTGGCTCTATCTTGATGACTTGATCTCCTGACAGTGATACTATGACCTTAGTGTTTGGCTGGGGTATGAGATTTTTAGTTTTTTTTTGGTTGGGGTATGAGTAAAGGGGTGGACAGAGAGAGAGAGAGAGAGAGAGAGAGAGAGGAGAGAGAGAGAGAGAGAGAGAGAGAGAGAGAGAGAGAAATAATAATACTAATAATAATGAAAGGAATTTAGGTAACACTGAAATCTTGTAAAGCAACAAAGCACTTACATTCCAAACATCACACTCACGCAATTGTCCAAGAATACAATAGATATCAATATCACACACACACACACACACATACACACACACAGCATGCCTAGCAGGAGATGGAGATGGGGGTGGCTATATGTGCACATGAAGCCATGATTGTGCAAAGTTGACCACTTTTTGTTTACATACTTGCACATGCTCTTATGTAATAGTACATGCATGCTTAAATGGAGTTCTGATATTTGTGCGCTAGCTCATAACATTCCACGCAAGTACACACAAATTAGTCATATAATTGTATGCATGAATGCAAACATGCACACACACACACTCTCTCTCTATATATATTTTCCACACACACACACACACACACACACACACACACACACACACACACACACACACACACAACTTACACACACCAGACTGGCAGACATGAAATTTTATTTCAGTTTTCCTTATTGTGTCACGGTGAAACAAAACAATCACACAGCTGAACTGCTTAGCAAGCACAAGAGTACATTTCAAGCCGATACTTCAAGCTTCTTACATGGTGTCAACAAAAAGAAATTCCCCTCTCATTCCTAGCAACACACACAAACAAAATGGCTGTGCAGAAGCTTATAAAAGGCATGAATAAAAATACTCGATACAACACAATGTCTGAAAAGTGCGTTAAGTCAATCTGTGCAAATTTTTTTGTTTTAGTTGAACAATTAAAAAACAAACCCAAACTAACAACATCTTGTATATCCTACTTTTATAATATATTTCTATGTGTTAGGAGGCAAGAAATGCAATTATATTGAAAAGAGTGACCATTCTAAAATATGATGCTATCTCTCTTGATGTGATCAGATATTTTTTTTATCCAAGGTTCCTAACTAGTCTCCCAAATACTTTACTCCTTTGGTGAAGATTTGAACTTGCACACTGTATCTGCAAGCAAAGCATATGATAACTTGATATGATAACTGATATTGATATGATATAATGATAACTTACTTATTTACTTACTTGTAAGTAACTTACAATACTGATCATATTGATATGATATAATGATAACATACTGATTTACTTACTTGTAACAAACTTACAATACTGATCATATTGATATGGTATAATGATAACTTACTGATTTACTTACTTGTAACTAACTTACAATACTGATCATATTGATATGATATAATGATAACTTACAAGCTCTGATTAGAATCATTGTTAACAAAAAAATTTAAAGAAGAAAAATCCACATGTATGCTTCTACCCCCCTCCCCTCAAGACAAAAACAATCCTGATCTTAACAAGAATGAAAAGCTCCATACAGACGATAGTAATGACATTACCTTGTTCAGCCTTTGCTCATTCACTTAAAAAAAATCATAAGAGATAAAGTTGTTAAGGGTAATCCTGTTGTAACTGACAATAACCTGCCCTGTACACACTCTACCATTTTCCCCTGCTTCTTTTAAGCTGGCATCCTCTCCTGTGCCCCTTTTCTGTACTGCTGTTATTGTTGCTGTTGTGTGTTTTCACAACTACAAGATGTTGACATGAAATCATGTTACATAGTAACAAAGTATTTCCAACTAACTTACCAGCGCTAAAATGCTATTTCACATGTAACAATCTAAAAACCATGTCATTTACAAGTTTTCTGAGAAATGATAAGCGGTGTCCACATTTCTCTCTTCTGAATTCCTAACCGTGAGAAAATACTGATAGGTAGAATACATGTACGCCTCTCATGTGGGCGACTTTTAACTTTGTTATGTTGTGTGCTTACTGCTTGGCTGATAAGTATGCCAATCATATATGTGAAAACATAAATTGTGTGTGTGTGTGTGTGTGTGTGTGTGTGTGTGTGTGTGTGTGTGTGTGTACATGGAAAGCCAATTTGTTACATACAACTTTGACCATTACAATACATAACAGTTGTATAAAATGTAATAAATTACAAACTGTTCTGAAATTCACACAAGCACAGGAAAACATTCTTTTCTTATTTTGTAATACTTTTTTATGTTTCGTTTGTTCAAAAGACAAAAAACATGATCACAAAATAAAACAAAAAATACAGGAGCTTTTCATAGACACACTTAACCAAATCCCCAATATTTCTAGAACAACTAAAGTCTGACTTGTGAAAACTGATATGGAATTGGCAATTAATGACATTTCACTGAATTACAACATATTATCTTTCCACCACACATTCCATTTAAGGTCTCAAATGAACACAACATATCCTCAACTGTTTCATGTTGAAGAGTGACAAACATTCAAAAAAATCAGAGCGATCCTTTACAAGACTTGACAACATACCCCAAAGAACTACGATTTTTGGCGAATTCTGACACCATACATGTATCTGCTTCTCTTCACCAGTGAATCCCCTCCACACCCCTTGAATCTTTTAATCCTTAAAAGGTAAAGATGTCCCATAACCCATGTGGTTGTTGGTGAGCAAGTGTTAAGAGACCTCAGCTTCTCTAGAAGCCAGCATCTTGAGGGCGGCACCAATCTCCCCTCCACTTACCTTCCCTGTCCCTAAAGAGGGCTGGTACCCAGTTAATTAAAGCTGAAGAGCTGTTGTGAAGCCAAGGCGCATAATGATCCCCCATCTGCAAGGAGACCACACTCATCGCTGCTTACCCCTTCACTCTCCCTCATAGGAGAGAGCAAGTGCTCTGACCACGGAGTTACGCCCTCACCTTTCATCTTTGCAGTACCACTAAATCATGGCGCCCAGTAAAGACAGTTTGTTTCATGCAAATCTGAAGGGTAGAGGCGCCATGCAAATGGTTTAATACTGTTTAATTTTCTTTATAAAATTAGAAAAAAAATTGGGGGGGGGGGGGCGGGTGCAAGGGGGGAAGACAACCAGAGGGACACAGAATGACACTTGCTGTCAGTCGGGCATACCGTTTATGTCACTTGAAGTGAACTGTAAACAAGTGCGCACAACATGTACACTCCCCTTCCTTTCTCACACACACACACACACATCAGCGTCAACACTTACTGACAACACAATAGCAACAATGGGGGGGGGGGGGGGGGGGGGGGGGGGGGGGGGGGGGGGGGGTACAGGTCAAGTGCAAAGGTGTATCTGACATTATGCTTGCGGTTGCTGTCGCAATTCTTTCTCTTGCACATAGAAACCGATTAATTGAAGCTATAGCTACAGTATCTCAAGGAGCACAATAATAGTTGCATCATTTTTTTTTTTTTTTTTTAAATCCTTAGTCCCGTCAATATATAAACAACAATAATTGTTCCTCCAAATATGCATAAAACCTCATCCTAATTTGGATAATATAACAATATTTCTATCCAAGTTATCAAAAAACAAGTGGGCTAACTTACAGGAATAGTTCAATACTGAAAGTAAGAGTGGAACTGGAATGATATTCTGTATCTTTGTGTTTGACAATCAGCAGGATATAATACAATCTTTTTAAGATTTTGGATGGGAAAGCATGAACTGGAAGAAAAACGAACACACGCACGTTCCCTCAAAACAGAAACCCCCCCTCCTTCCTTCCCCCCCCCAATGACCCCCCCCCCCCCCCCCCCCACCCCAAAACGACACCTACCACATGAAATTTATAAGTTGCACAGCAGACAAATACAGTAGTAACAAGTTAATGAGAAACTCCTAACAAAGAAAATTACTGTCACATAAAAAAAACTACCTGTAATTTTCTTAAGTTTCCCAAAGTATATGTGAAGTGTGGCGGTGTAATATCATAAGCAATGAAGTACGTCTAACAAAATCGAATAAAATGTTTGTAAGGAAAAAAGAAAACTCTTCAATACAGGCAATAAAATGTGAAGTTTTAGGAAAAATAAAAAAAAAAAACACACCTGGATCTGCTACTGGATTCACCACAAACGGGTACATTCCTTTTTCATGACCTAAGTCAATGAACTCAACGACAAGGAAAAAAAACCCTTATAAACTTTCAAAAGAAATTCATCAAATTCAATAAGTACAAAGCTAATCAAAACAAAAACGACAGAGAAAAGAAACAGGGAATCTAAACAATACGAAACTGGATAGTGTATACAGAACAGTATTCCCCAGTTTTCTCTTTTTTAAGAGGACTTTGCCCCCCAAAATTGGACAACAGATTGTTCATTCCGCTTCACAGACAACGTTGATTGATTTTTCTGGCTCACAGAAACTAACTGATGTTACCTTTTACTAACATTCGTTTCCACACACACTCATACAAGTGTGCATGCACACACACATATGTAAATACATGTGCAGCACATGCCCAACAGCAACCCCGTGTTCTTTGCAAACTTGAAGACTGAGAGCATTAGGAAATGAGATGATGGGAAAGTTTACATTTTCTTATTCTTCACATTTTTTCCCCTTCAGCCACCCCCTTCTTTTTATAATCAATCCCTTTGTCTACTCTATATTTCTACTTTGTTCTTATTCAGCTGACATAATCCTTTCTCTGAAAAACATACAAAGAAAATTTTTGCAAATAAGTGTTCCCATCTCAAAAGTTACACGACAATAAAACCATGCTTTATGTCTGTATTCCCCTCTTAGTAACAAAAGAAGAAAGAAAAAAAAAGGCATTACTTATTGGTTTTCCTTTCTGGAATATAACAAAACATGTTGTACATCAGGACAGCTGTCTGTGATACACATGAAGTAGTTGACTAGTCTGCTGAAAAAGCTGTCAAATGTACAAGGTTTCATCAATGGTGAAATAGATCAGTATCATCATAACTTATTTCCGTTTTCAAATATAAAAGTGTTTATCGATATCAATCATAAATCTCATGGAAAAACGCTTTTGTCGCCAGATGATAATGACACATATCTGGCTGATCATGACTGAAAGAGGCAGACACCCACAAAAAAAAATTAGACCCCTTTTTCCTTGGCAGTCCACAACCTGTACAAAGTACCATTAAGCCACACTTCACTTCACTGCACTTCACGCCATCAAAGAAACAACTTATTTACACTCCTCATCTCCTTCCTCCTCATCATCCACTCTCTTCAAAAACAAAGATGTGAAGATATTATACCATAAAGCTGACATCAAGTAACACACACATACATACATACAAATCACGAGTCTTGTTCCTCACAAGAGATCTATTTCATTCTGTAGATCAACACCATCATTGGGCCACCCAGTCAAACTGATTTAAAAAAAATTTTTTTTTTTAGATACACAGTTCAAAGCAAAGAATTTTGGGGAATGATTATCACATCAAAATATGATTAAGATTTTAAGCAAAGCAGAACAAAAACACTGCACAAAATGATCTGTATTTCTACCAACATCATATGTATATTTTCTACAATACAAACAACATCCACAGTCAGAGACTATAAAACAGCAATAAAATGTATATACATACCTCCATGTTTGTGACACAAACAACATCTATCATATCAGTACACACAAGGTACTCTCTTTCTTATCAACAGCTTAGCAGCATAAAATCACTGCCCTGGAAAATTTGTTCAAGTTGACTGACAATGCTTCAGACCTAGGCAATTTTTCCAAGCCATGACAATATGGTTCTTCTCTTTATAAATGACCCCCCCCCCCCATTCAAATGCGTGAGCATGAAAGCCATTGTACAGCAGTAGCAGTTTAAGGGGGAAAAACACGCCATCACCTAAACCAAAACATGTACACACCACACCACAATAAGAACCAACCTCCACAAGAAAAAAGGCTATGTGAACAGTTTCATGATACTTGGTGACAAAAGCCCCGGCTAAAGTGACTGGTTGCAGTGTTTCATACACCACTTTCAGTCACAGTACATTTAAATCTGCATGAAAATTCAGGCTGCTCTCTCCAGGGAAAGTGCATCAGAACAAGAGCAGAACTGTCCTTTTATTTCTTTCCTGTCTGTATGAAATGACAGAAGCCTTCTCTGAAACAAACTTTTAAAAAAAAAAACAACTTTGCCAGAGATGACTGTCTTGCTGTCAAAGGTTCTATGTGTGCTAAATGTATGTTGCACATAAGGTTTTGGTTTATTATTTCCTTGAAACAATACCAGGCAACCACTAAGGTCTAATGCCTAGCTTAATGCTGTGCAGATGACGTGGCTTTGTAGTCAATGCAGCGCTTGATTTGTCTTACAAGAGATAGCCTATACAAATCATGTTATTATTATATTAGTGAGGGTTAGATAGATGACTTGGTGCTTTCTATGTGATGCTTTACCTCTAGATCACCAAGCTTGTGACTGAACCACACCGCACTTTCCTCATCACTTGCACATTTAACGTAAGATACCTGAACATATTTTTTTGGGGGGTGGGGTGGGGGTGGGTTTCTTGCTGGCTAGATGGCTGGAAAGGCTTTATGATAGAGTGACAGCTGATTACAAGACTGCTGGTTGGAAAGGCAGAGTCAGGTAAAGTCTTGAATGGCGTTTTTGTTTATGACTTGATGCATTTTTTTTTAGGCTGAAATGACTAATGAATTATCTGGACAAACAGACAGGCAGGATAGGTTCCAGAGGTGAGCTTGCAATCTGACTGGGCTGGTTCAGCCACCACCAAAGATGCCACTTAAAAGGGATTTTCCCCCTAGAATTAACATCAGTACCGACTCCACTCCTCCTTCCCATGGACTATTAACTGAAGTCTCGTGTACTAATACACACATGATGTCTTATGCATGCATTAACAACAAAATTTCCAGTTGCAGAAGTGTAGGTCATTGCATGCCAGTAGGAAGAGATAACCAAAAAAATCATGTATGCATGCACACTGGCATCTCCTCCAAGTTGGAATGCAGCTACGTCAAGGTGGGCAAACAGTCACTTACACAAAAATCTCACCATTAGTCAGCCCGCAGCTCTAGCCAAGGAACACACAAACAGTATGGGCCGTCTTGCAGCAGACACTAGCTTTCCTCTCTCATATATGCATTTATTTTTTGAAAGTTTCACGAGAACATGACTTCAATGACATCTACAAAATTTTAATGAAAACTTTGATAAATCCATGAGCCACCAAGTACACGAAACTGCACAAATGCAATCATCTAAAATCACTACACTCTGATGAGTCAGTCTGTCAACAAATACACGAAACAGTTCACTTAAATTTCTGAATATACATACGCTTGTGTGTGAGCTGTCCATTTTTGATGGACTGCAACCAAAGAATGTTTAACTATTATGATGTTGTTTTAATTGACAGGACAGAGAAAAAAGCTTACTGTTAGAAACTTCATGTATGAAAAATCACATTTCCCAGAAATACTGTGTATATACAATCATATAAAAAAAGTGTACACCATTCAGTGCTAATAGCCTAATTGATTTCTAGTGTAACTACATGGCACTTTCTTCTATATACTAATATGTCAAATGGCAAATGTGGTAAGTACAACATGGAGTGTTATTTTCAAAAGTAAAGAAAAAAAATGGTCCTAGTCTTTTGTGCGTCCATCAGAATGCTACAGATTTATATTAATCAATTTAATCAGCAGCATAGGCTCAATGTGAATGAATATTTTGCCTACAATAAGGAATGTGTAGAACATGGTCCAAGTCCGGGAATGATTCATGAATTGCTGGCCCTAAACAAAACACATTAGACGGCGGGGACAACTTGATGGCAACAAACCCATCTCTTTCACATATCAATTCCCGTACTTCAGGAAAGCTCACAAGATAGCATACATTTGTTCAGCCTCAACCTAAGAAAACAGAAGACCATTCTTCATCACACCAACATCATTCTTCACCTCAAGTGCAAGCATTAAGAAGAAAAAAAAAATCAAACAATTTTATGACCTGCAGTGCATGCATTAAAGATCAAGCTTATACCTTAAGTGCAAGCATTAAAATGATTTGATGTTGAATTTAATTAAAAATCTCTGCAGCACCTAATCAATGCCCTCTGATAAGCTGGAGTGAATCCCTGCTTTTCTGACTGCAGCAGTTTTCTGAATTCAGGAGACCTGTCACAGTCATACAGATGTTCTCACTGAACAGGCAAGACAACCATATTGCACAGCAGTATTCTGAAAAGTTGTTAGCTGACATGAAAACAAAACCAGCTACACAGCAGGATAGCAAAGAAACTGGCATGAACAAAAACAGCTAACATTGGGATTATAAATCGAGTAACTGACATGAAAAACAAAACAACGACACATTGGCATTACAAATCGAGTAACGACATGAAAACAAAAAAACAGAAACAGCTACACATTGGATTACAAATCGAGTAACCGACACGAAAAACAAAAACAGAACAGTACACATTGGAATTACAAATCAAGTAACCGACATGAAAAACAAAAAACAGCTACACAGCAGGTTTACAAATAAGCTCACAGTTAATATCAGAACAAATCCACCAACATGATGAAAAATTAGCTTAACAAGTGAGACGATACTGAACAAAAAAACATGTAAATGACCACAGGAGACCATACTGGGAACAAAAAAAAGCAAAAACCCACTGTAACAAGTGAGACTGTCCATAACAAGATGCTGAGCGGCCGTGATGTGATGTCTGAATTATAAAAGATTAACAATAGGATTGTCCGTAACAGGACGGTTTTCAGCAATGGCTCTTGCCATGTATTGCCTTCTTTCCTTTTTCTGTTTGTACAAATATCTTTTCATAATGGGTATTCTTTTAATACACACACTACTTGAGAAGATGGAATGGAATGAATGAATAAATGTTGTATGACAATCCAGACTAAATAGCAAATCCACATGAACACTCACAAACTCGACAAAAAAAAAAAAATCCACGTAAATGACAAGTATGCTGTAGATCATGTATGTAACAGTTACAGCAAGAAATCATGTAGAGATTCCTCTTCATCAGCTCTTCGGAAAGCAGCGATAACACAGCATATAATAGTTGTTTAGAGATATAAAACATTTGCTTGTAATATTCATTATCCATCCATCATTTACATATTGGATTATACATTATGGATAGTAATCATTTTCTCGTAAACATTTCTCAAGACCAGCATGATGTTCCACAAAAACTACATAAACACACAGTATTATCTCAGGGATAACTTGTAAAAAGGTAATACACATGTTACAGATTTTGGCTTCAATACCCTCACACACATATCAAACTTAGTATTAAACACAACATTCCGGCAACATAAGTTCTAAAACAATAAGATGAATAAAAAATGAAACATTAGGGCCCAGCTTAGAACTACAGTGTGCTGCTGAGTCCAGGACTTTAGTCCTTTGGTAACAGCATACATAAGAGAGTGACTTTGGTGTCTAAAACTGCAATTTCTATTTTCTAGGTAGATGGTAACATATTGGTTGAAAAATGTCAATTTACTAACAGCTACATAAAAAAACAACATGTTTAATAACCTTGCTATTTCAGAAAGTGTATTCAACAAACTCCCAAAGCTGGAACTGTTTTCTCATAGCTAGATACAAAAAAAGGCCCGATCATTCCCTTAAGTATACTTATCATTTCACCATCTCTTTTGTTTGTTTTTGAAAGGCCAATTCTTTAATACTAAGTCGGTATAGTACCCCCCCCCCAAAAAAGTTGTGTGTTTGTACACACCTCTTTTGAATTATTGTAACTCATCATACTTTTTTTTCTCGTTTGCTCTTCATGTGGATAGCAATAAGTCTTGTTAGAGTACATCTTTTTTGTTCTTTGGTTGGATCGCAATTAAAGGACTTCTATGGACCCAAAGTCAGTTTAAAAGGACCTCTGCCGTCACAGATTTTTATAGAAAACATTGAAGATTTTAACATGCAGGTCTGAAGAGTTTTCCACTTTCATCAGAGGATCTGTAGTGACCTTTGTTTTCACATTACACTAAGGAAAGAGTGGGATGTGTGGAGTGAAAAACTCTTTGTGTGTGTATTTATTATTATTTATTTATTATTTATTTATTCTTTTATATCAAGGATATTAAAATAAGCACTCTTGTGCTTTTTTACATCCAGTCCCCGTGTGTGTGCAGTTTTGTAAATGTCATCTGTTCCCACCGGCACACGATGGCCTACTCTTACGAAAAGCGGAACAGGACAACATGTGCGGAAGATGTTCTGCGTGTGTTCGCACATGGGGCCTTGGTTTAAAGTCTCATCCAAAGGACTTCTGGGGAGAGTGGAGTCAGCACTGATGTTAACACCAGGAAAAAAATCTCCTCCACCGGAATCAAACCCGGGTCATCAAATTGCCAGCGCAGTGTTCTGGCCACTAGGCTATCCGTCCCCCTCGGATCCCTAGGATCAACAGTGATAGGTCAATTTAGTGATTGCGCCCCCCCCCCCCCAACGCATTCGGCAACATTACCCGACCTTCAGCAGGCAGACACAGCTTGCAAACAAGTCATTTAGCTCTGCACTATAACAGTAAGCCCCAGCCAGTGCACAAGTATAATTTTTGCTCCTGCTTTGTTTTTTTTCTGCAGACAGAATTTTTTCCCCCTTGGAAGTAGATTCCAAAAACTCGGAAATTTGTGTTTCTTCGGATAATGCCCACCCCTGCTGGATATTTGATGCACAATTCTCTTGTTGAGTCACCTATTTGTAATATTTTCAAGACACACTATAAGTTCAAGCTTTGTGTCCCGTTTCAACATAAGGGAAAAAAATGAGAGCATTCAATACTTTGATAAGATATTATTTTTTTATCTCCTCCCCACACAAAAAAGTTTTCTGTCTTTCTCCTGTTGACAATCTGTTGGGGGGGTGAATGGACATGGATCTTGCAAGGCTATTCATGAACATTGGTAACATTTCTATCCCACAGCTTGAGGGAAAAAAACACCCCAAAACAATGATGTAACAAAAACGATTCAGCTCATTTCTAGTTTTTCTGCAGGTGCAAGCTCAGCAGCATTAACACTCAGATTTTCTTTTACCTTGTCTTTTAACACAAAATTACGATAGCCACAAAAAACAAATGCTACAATAAAAAAAATCATAACAAAAAAAAAAAAAGCTGAAAATAAAGCTGAACTGAAGTATCTCAAAAGAAAAATTTGTTGAACTCTTGAAACAAATTGCACTGTTAAAACACAGTCAGTGAAATAATACCATAGCTGCCAACTTCTAGAAATGAAAAAAAAAAAAAATGATTTGAGGGTCGGTGGGGGTAGATTGTGTTTCGAAAGGGTGCACAAAGGGGTCAAGGGCACACACAGCCCCTACATAAAACCCTATCTTAATTTTTCCAGGGGTGACTTTTTCATTTGATGTAAATTTTATAGGATTAAAAACATATACGATGATTAATCCTTA
Organism: Stramonita haemastoma; assembly: GCA_030674155.1. NCBI lineage: Eukaryota > Metazoa > Mollusca > Gastropoda > Neogastropoda > Muricidae > Stramonita > Stramonita haemastoma. The sequence goes on along the minus strand of CM060335.1, from coordinate 35,130,581 downwards.
ATACCAAAAGCAGATAAAGATGAAATGCAACAAATGCACAAACAAATGCACAATGTCGAAGTCAAACATCATGGTGAATTTTTTCCCCCATGTGACTTTCATGAGCAGAGGAGTGATGTCTGTCTAAGCACTAAAACTGCATCTACAGATTTCTGTTACAATTGAGACTTGTCAGCAAACAAGAAGTCCAGCTTAGTTTTACGTTCATTTCTGTTATTTTGGAAAGTGCAGCTGAAAGTAACAGTAAAACAAATAAAGTCAGTGACTTCATCTTCTTTCTCCTTTGTATCTCCACAGTCAAAATGAACAAACTACCAAAGTAAACCTTGATGAGCCCCCTACCTTTTAAAACAAGTTCCGAATAAAGCAGTTGTTTATCATATTCATAGAATTGAGGTGAAGGTAGCTTGGGGAAGCTTATAGATGCAATTATGTTGAGACAATAAACATGGAATGAGATAGGTCTGGCTTGCCCAAGACAGAGATGGCTGGAGGAAACTTGTTGGCGCCTTTTGTTCCACCCCCGGGCGAGGAGGATTAAAGGGGGGGGGGGGGGGGATGCCGAGACAATTGGGTCCTATTTGGTTTTGGTCGTTTTTTTTTCTGATAGAAAAGAAAGGTTTCCAAGGATGAAATCTTAGTTCGAACAGTCCACATAACCAAAGAAACCCAAAGTCATAACCTGACTGACAACATGCTGCCTTCCTCGCAGAAAGTGTGTGGCCAGAATGCAACATTGCATTTGGTTATGGTTTGCTTACATTTTTCCTGATTGCGCTAAACACACTTCTCCATACATAAATTCACTTTATCAAAATAATGTCTTAATCGAAGCTGCTGATTCTTTTTCTTGTACATTATACAGTAGTCTCCGATTTGCGAGGTTTTTTAAAAAAGTGCTTTAATTTGTTTTTTTGCAAGATATAGCGCTATATAAATTCCATGTATTATTATTAATACTGAATTTGCAAAAACTGAGGGAAATGTGCATTTCAGTAACAAATGCTTCTATCCGTAAAAACTACGGAAAACCCTTACAAGTTGACAGCTATGCTATATCCACACATATACACAAAAACCCAACAAAAATTTAGAATTCTAGTGAGTGGCCACATTCACACCACCATGACCTGTGCAAATTAAATGTCAACGCAAAAGCTACAACTGCATACTTTATGGAAAGCACAATAACTATGGTTACTTCTTAAACTTGAAACACTTAAAAAATCTGCAACAGGACCTAAATCCATTAACCAACCAACCATGCAGTTCTAGACAAGCTCAAAAGAACATTTCTAGATGATAAACAAGATTTGATTATTCAAAAAGACCCGTAACAGTAATCAGGAAGATGCAATTCACGATAAAACCCAACAATAATAACTGTTGTTGTTTTTTTTAAAAAAAAACTCAGTGACATAATACATTACAGTGCTCTTCCTAATAATAATAATATAATAATATATAAAAAGAACTCCAAACAGATGAAGAAAAAATGTGAACACACCTCAGTAACACATCTGGATCAATCTGATGTTCTAAACTGTAGTTTACAAATCTGTCAGGCATGATGTAGAAAAAGATATAGAGGCAGCGAAGAGGGGAGGGGGTTGGAAGAAAGAGAAGAAAGAGAGAGAGAAAGAGAGAGAAAGAGAGAGAAAGAGAGAGAGAGAGAGAAAAGAGAAAGAGAGAGAAAGAGAGAAAGAGAGAGAGAGAGAGAGAGAGAGAGAGAGAGAGAGAGAGAGAGAGAGAGAAGAGAAGAGAGAGAAGAAGAAAGACAGAGAGAGAGAGAGAGAGAGAGAGAGAGAGAAGAGAAGAGACAGAGATAGAGAGAGCTTGCATCACACAAAAATCTCTCTCAACTAAGATCTTATTAAGGGACATACTTCTAATACAAACACTCAACAAGGGGACTTGGAGAGGGGGAGGGGGGGGGGAGAGAAAGGAAGAAAAAACAACAACCCAACACTTAACATACGAAAGACCTAATCACAATCCATCCCATTTTAGTTCTCACATCTCGGCCCCCTCAGTCCACTCAGGGATCCTCAAAGACGTCGTCGTTATCATGGCGCAGCCTATATCGGCCAGCACATAGAACATGATGGCCACAACCAGGAGGGTCATGAGGAGATACAACTTGCCCGCCACACACACCCCTGTCCCCAGACTGAAAGCCACGGCTAGGCCAAAGCTCTGCAACATGCGCGTGTTGGCGAACGCCACTTCTGGCAGCTCTGTGCACGTCAGGCACAACAGGGCTGAAAACAGAAAAAAGAGACAAATCGTGACATAACAAGCATAGAAAACAAAAAATGTCTTTCGAGTGCTATGTAATGAATGTAAAGATAATTTGGATGATATAAAGTATACTAAGATGTGATTAAATTACTCCCCCTCTTCAACATTTCATCTTTAGACTTTACTCTTGCTCACCTTCCTTGCCCTTCCCCCATATCCCCCTGTAAAATTCCCCCTCCTCTCTTTTTTTTTGGGGGGGGGAGGGGGGATACCCTTATACACATAATAATCTCCTAGTCTATGTTTAATAACAAAGAAAAATCACTGTTATTGTGTATGTAGAGTAAGAAGAGAATTTATTGTTGCTGAACATGATTCAGAGGAGCAACCAGAGGTGCTACACATGATTAGGAAGTGAAACCAAAGACGCTAGGCAGGATTTTAAAACACTATCATCAGTGACGTAGTATGAGAAACAAGACCCACCAAAGAAAAAAACTAAGGAAAAAAACATACCCCCCCCCCCCCCAAACAAACAACGTTGGTGCAGCATGAAGTAGGCAAATCAAAACATCTGGGTCCACAGACCAGCATTCACACAGAGAACAGTAAGAAAACAAACAAATGTGCACAGAAGCCCAAGGTTCCACTTGCTCTTTCTTTTCCCAACTTATGCAAAGAAATATGACTTTGATAAAGAATGGGCTCTGCTGTCTGTCTAGGCTGAGAACAGTTGGCCACATGCCAAAAATGCCTCCCTTACAGATGAGCCTTTCACCTAGCAACTTCCAAATGAAAAGGACTACAAAAAACTCAAGTGATACATAATTCTCAACTTTTTTCCCCCTCTTTCAAAACAAAGAAATAGATAACGTTCAAAAGCAAAACCGGGTCCCGCATTCATACTGATCAACAAATTTTAATGTTTGGGATGATACCACGATCAGAAACCTGGGGAAAAAAACTATATATATATATATATAATGTCAATATGGACTGCTTTAGGCCTGCACTTTTTAAAAAAAAAACTGTTTGCTATATGTACCCCCCCCCCCAAAAAAAAAAAAAAAAAGAAAAAAAAGGGAAAAAAGGGGGGACCAAAAAAAAAAAATTCTGGTAACAATTTCTGTTTCCTAGACAGTGTAACACGTAGTAAGGGTGTAGGAGTACTCTATCACACTTCTGCTTAATCTCTTGATTCACACCCCCCAGTTGACTCCATGTTCTTTACTTTCAATTTCATGAATACAGTAGTGAGTAAGTCAGCAAGTGAAAGGGGAAGAGAGGAGAGAGAGAGAAAGAGGAGAGAGAGAGAGAGAGAGAGAGAGAGAGAGAGAGAGAGAGAGAGAGAGAGAGAGAGAGAGAGAGAGAGAGAGAAGAGGAGAGAGAGAGAGAGAAGAGAGAAGAGACAGACAGACAGACAGACAGACAGACAGACAAGACAGACAAAGACAGAGAGAGGGGGCCATGGGAAGGGAAACTGTGTAATGGGCTCGATAAAAAGCTGAAAGCAATGACAGATGAAATCAAATAAACTGATATGCACTTGCATAATTTTGTGTGATGTGTATTGCATGTGTGGTGTATGCACTTAAGCATCAAATGCAGAAAAAGGAAGGGGGGGGGGGGAGAGAGAGAGAAGAGAGAGAGAGAGAGAGAGAGAGAGAGAGAGAGAGAGAGAGAGAGAGAGAAGAGAGAGAGACAGAGACAGAGAGAGAGAGAGGAAGAGAAAGAGAGAGAAGAGACAGAGACGAGAGAGAGAGAGAGAAGAGAGAGAGAGAGAGAGAGAGAGAGAGAGAGAGAGAGAGAGAGAGAGAGAGAGAGAGAGAGAGAGAGAGAGTGTGTGTATGTGTGTAAATTTAGTTAGTCCATCAGATCTTGTCTGCATATTTTATGTGCATGTGTGTATTCATGCGCACGCAGCGCACACACACACAGCGCTATGTACCATCCAGAAAAATGTGCATCCAGGCACTTGAACATGTATGCACTCACTCACTCTCACACCACACACACACACACACACACACACACACACACACACACACACACACACACACACACACACACACACTCACACACACGCAACGCACAAAACCAGACTGGGAAGAGTATTGAAAGTGGGAAAATGTGATCAGACGAAAGAGAATGATTAGAAGAGACAATGACAAGATAGAAAAAGGAAGGGTAGCAGATCAATGACAGAGAATGCAGAGAAAGGGAAAGAGGAGGCAGGAGTGAGGGGGAGGGAGAGGAGAGGATGTGACGAAAAGAGGGAGGGAGGGGGGGAAAAAGAGAGAGAGAGAGAGAGAGAGAGAGAGAGAGAGAGAGAGAGAGAGAGAGAGAGAGAGAGAGAGAGAGGAGAGAGAAGAGAGGAGACAGAGACAGAGAGACAGAGAGACAGAGAAAGACAGAGAAAGGCAAGTGTGGCACACACACACACACACACACACACATCTCGTCTAATATCACATTAAGTGAACAGACGTAAAATTGAAGACACACTCACTCTCTCTCACACACACACACATACACTCGCACCAAACACTTACACCACTCACTTACACACACCCACACTCACTACCACACACACCCACACACACAACCACTACCCACACACACACACTACACACACACACACACACATCACACACAACACACACCCACACACACACACACACACACACACCCATCTTCTCTCTTCAAACACTCACACACAAAAATCAGCCAACCCATTAAAAAAAAAAAAAAAAAAAAAAAAAAGGCGAGGCGAATCCACTCACTGTTACACTGCGTCTGCCAGACAGCATCGCACACGCCCCAGGCGGCTGCCAGGATGAAGAACAGCATGGGATGTCTTGTCCGGGATCCAGATGAGGAAGCCGATCATGAGGGCCATGTGCATGATGCCCCCAAAGCCCAACACCACCTCCCGGGGCACCTTGTTCAACACCATGCCACCACCACCGCGCCCCCCACGTTGGCCACACCCAGAGTGATCATGCAGAACCCCACGTACTCCGCACCCAGGCTGCAGGTCACAAAGTACTGGAAAGAAACAATTTCCATGGTGAAAAAATGTCCTTTTTTCATGATCTCTTTAAAAAAAAATAACATTTTTTTTAGGGAGTGGATGTTGTTGTCGTGCGTTCCCCAGCTTAACACTCTGGAGTCAACCAGAGAATGTGCACTCTGACCACTTATCCCACCTTTTCTTTAGGGAGGGGATAATGTGTATTCCCCAGCTTAACACTCTGGGAGTCAACCAGAGAATGTGCACTCTGACTCACTTATCCCACCTTTTCTTTAGGGAGGGAATAATGTGTATTCCCCAGCTTAACACTTGGGAGTCAACCAGAGAATGTGCACTGTGACTCACTTATCCCACCTTTTCTTTAGGAGAGGATATGTGTATTCCCCAGTTAACACTCTGGGAGTCAACCAGTGAATGTGCACTGTGACTCACTTATCCCACCTTTTCTTTAGGGAGAGGATGATGTGTATTCCCCAGCTTAACACTCTGGGAGTCACCCAGAGAATGTGCACTCTTGATTCACTTATCCCCACCTGGGAATCACAGTGACATTAAAATGCACACGGAATGAGAAGTTTGCGTGTATGACTGTTTTCAAGTACCTCACCGATGGCAGCCATACTCTGTCTTCTAGGATTTCTCCTTCTTAAAAGAGATGCAGGTTGTTATTTAAAAGCTTGTCATGGCTGAAGGCAATCTCAAACACATCATTTTACAACATACATTTAGTGCAGCCTTGGCATTACTGACATCAATGACTGACACGCCGCCCTGTGGCCTAGTGGTTAGGGCGTTGTACTCGTAATCTAAAGTTGCGGTTCGATCCCAGCTATTCGCTATGGCGTTGTGCCTTGGAAAAGGCACTTTACGGCTATTTTCTCACCACACCAGGTGTAAAAGGTACCAACCTTGTGTTGGGGTTAACCCTGCGATAGACTGGCGTCCTAATCCAGGGGAGTCTATGACTCTCAGTCGCTTAACGCCACAGAAACCGGGATAAGCACCGGCCTGATGAGCCTTATGGCTCGGGACAGACTTTAACTAAACTTTAACCAATGACTGACACAGCTTTTGGCCTGGGCCAAAGAGGAAGGGATTATGTACATACAATATCGTTCTTTCATCAAACTGACATAATAACATACATGATGGATAAAAGAAAGAAAAAGAATGCAAAAATCTCAGTATTCACATATTCTCTAAGATAAAAATCAAAGATCTTTGAAGGACCTCATAAAAAAAGTGCTTTTTGATTTAATCTGTAACAACAATCATAAAAACAAAAAAGTTGATACTGTAAGCAAAAGTCTTTCAAGACTTTAGCTTACCATGAATATTGGGTAAAGTTTTCACTGTCAAACACCTTCAAACTGAGTTAGTTTTCACTGGCAACACCTTCAGTACTGAATAAGGACCAGAATTCAAAACAAAAGACATTAATTAATGAAAATCCAAGGACTTGAAGTCAAACTCCTAAACTTCAGGGACAGGCTGCAAGAACTGTTCAAACCTGAGTATCGCTTGGTAGGAAAATTCAGCAACAAGGATTTATAAGCAAGTCGCTTGATATTCTGCAATGATAACCAGACTGGTCTAACTGAAGACTTGAAAAACTGAGAGTTGCAGGGACCTCTCTTTCCCAGTCCCTTTCTAAATAGTAAATCTATGTCGCCTAATCATCCTTTCTTTTTGAGCTGGGCGGCTAAAAAAAGAAAGACAGTAATGGGTTGATCTCTTCTGCCATTTGGTCATGAAAGAAAACAAAGTTTAAAATATGTTGTGTGTGTGTGTGTGTGTGTGTGTGTGTGTGTGTGTGTGTGGTGTGTGTGTGTGTGTGTGTGTGTGTGTTTATAAATCTGTGGTTGATATGGCAATGTACCCAGATAAACATCAAGTAATGACATTTCATCCACCTTCCAAACTCACCAGATTGTAGTCAGTGAACATGAAGCCCTGCTGCAGACCACTGAACACCATCAAAGGAGACAGAAGCCTAAAGGTCCTGTGTTGCACTAGCTGTGACACATGCTGCTTTAGCATCTGCACAAATGCATCAATTGCATGATGTCAACAAGGTTTCCACTTTTACACAGTATCGCTATCAGGGGTTTAGCTTCATTTTCAGTCCCCCCCCCCCCCAAAGTTGGAATGCGGCTAGTGGGTACAGGCAATCACATACGCAAAATATCCCCATGGGTGAACCTCAAAGAACTCTAGCTGAGAAACAAAATAAAAACGAAAACAATTTCAGTCCTTTTTTGGTGAGTTGGGTTACAATTACATTCATAGAGAGACGAGAGAGAGAGAGAGAGAGAGAGAGAGAGAGAGAGAGAGAAGAGAGAGAGAGAGAGAGAGAGAGAGAGAGAGAGAGAGAGAGAGGGGCAGTAAACTTTTAAAAAAAATGAATGGAATATGACAAGGAAAGATGATGAAATGTCTGCACATAAAACAAGACCAAACAAAACAAACAAACAAACCCAACCAACCAACCAATCAAACAAAAAAACTCAAGCAGCATGCAATGTATTTTGGGTCTGCACAGTGCTATCACTGTCTGCCCTCCTAGGAATGAAGAAGTCAAGACCATTCACACCATGGGAAGCCCTGCCTCTCCCAAAGGCAGATTGCCATGATAATGGATGACATGAATCCACCACCTCCCTCCACTGACCTCCTCCCTCTCCCCCAACATCCCTCCCCTCCCCTCCCCCCCTCAACTGTTTGATCTGGTCCCTTCAGGGATGCCCCCATAAAAGCTTTATGCGATTCAGTAGCAGATGACATGGGTTTTCAGCATATTATTTGTAAGTCTGCATTCTGGATCCTGTGTGTGTGGAAAACTGTTTGATGCAAGTTCCTGGGGAGCACCGTTTAATGCAAGTGACAGAAACATGATGGAAATACAGAACTTTATGAAATGAGTGCTTCTGCAAAGTAGTCATGAAATGAATAGGGAACAAATTCAATGATTTCCAAAGAACAAAACAGATGGTCATTTTGAAAAGTTCTTCACATGATCAAGCTGATGTCATTAAAAATTTTATGCAGAAAGTATGTATTTATGTCACAGGTGTATGTAGTGTGTGTGTGTGTGTGTGTGTGTGTGTGTTGTGTGTGCGTGTGTGTGTGCGTGCGTGTGTGCGTGCGTGCGTGCGTGCGTGCGTGTGTGTGTGTATGCGTGTGTGCGTGCGTGCATGTGTGTGTGTGTTGTGTGTGTGTGTGTATGTGTGTGTGTGTGTCACTCTGTGTGTGTGTGTGTGTGTAAAAAGAGAGAGAGAGAGAGACTCAGAGAGAGAGAGAGAGAGAGAGAGAGAGAGAGAGAGAGAGAGAGAGAGAGAGAGAGAGAGAGAGAGAGACAGAGACAGAGAGAGACAGAGACAGAGAGAGAAGAGAGACAGAGAGAGAGACAGACAGACAGACACAAACACTAACAAAATGAGATTCCATTTTATTTTATAAGAGTAATAAAGTACAGAGACTTTTTTGCATTCAGTCCCCAAAATAAAAGGAAACACTGAAATGTAAACAAAAGCAAAATGATGTAGATACATGGATACCAAAAGACCCAGAGAGAGAGAGAGAGAGAGAGAGAGAGAGAGAGAGAGAGAGAGAGAGAGAGAGGAGAGAGAGAGAGCAGGGCAAAGTAAAAATAATAGAACCCCAAAACCCTACACAACAACAACAACAACAAACCGACAATCTGCAGATCACAGTATAAGCTGTGTTAAAGTAACGCTCATGGAAAGTGCTTCTAAACAAGAGAGAGAGAGAGAGGAGAGAGAGAGAGAGAGAGGAGAGAGAGAGAGAGAGAGAGAGAGAGAGAGAGAGAGAGGAGAGAGAGAGAGGAGAGAGAGAGTTTTTTTAGAAGCAGGCAAAGAAAAAAAACAAAGCTGACAATTTACAGAACATGGTATAAATTGTGTTAAAGTAATGCTGAGGTAAAGTGCTTTTAAACAAGATTGAGAGAGAGAGAGAGAGAGAGAGAGAGGAGAGAGAGAGGAGAGAGAGAGAGAGAGAGAGAGAGAGAGAGGAGAGAGAGAGAGAGAGAGAGAGAGAGAGAGAGGAGAGAGGAGAGGCAAAACAGAGAAGAGGCAGAGAGGGGGGGGGTGGTGGAGGGGGGGGGCAACAACAAAAAAACTGACATTTTAAAGATCACAGTATAAGATTTTTGGTTGTTTTTACAATGAATTGATGGAAAATGTACTGTTAAACAAATGATTGGGGGAGGGAGGGAGGGAGGGAGGGGAGGGAGGGAGGAGAGGAGAGAGAGAGAGAGAGAGAGAGAGAGAGAGAGAGAGAGAGAGAGAGAGAGAGAGAGAGAGAGAGAGAGGAGAGAGGACTAATCTACAGATTATAGTGCAAAACATGAGAGAGGGGAAGAAGGGGAAGAAAGAGATGAAGAGTATGTAAGGGGGGGGGGGGGGGGGGGGGGGAAGAAGGGGAGGAAGAGAATGGAACACTGAAACTGTTGTCATTTCTAATAACAACCTTTTGACAAGGGGGGGGGTGACAATTTATGGAAACTATGAGTATAGTAATTACTATATTAGTATGAAAACTACTAAAACTAATGCCCACACATATCCTCCCTCTTAGCGATTGACTGTTTTGATAAAAGAAAATACACACAAAGTATAAATCTTCTCTCTCTCTCTCGATAATATATTATTTTTGAGTGTGTATGCGTATGTGTGTATATGTATGTGTGTGTGTGTGTGTGTGTGTGTGTGTGTGTGGTGTGTGTGTGTCTGTTGTATATTTGTGTGTGTGTGTGTGTGTGTGGTTGTGTGTGTGTGTGTGTGTGTGTGTGTGTGTGTGTGTGTGTGTGTGTGTGTAAATTAAAAGTTATTAAAAAAAAAACTATCTGTTGACTGTTTGATGTGTATGAACAATTCAATTAAATGTAAGTGCTTTAATTTGTTGTGTCACAAGATGCAAAACTTGATGAATTCAATGTGTCCTTAACATTATAATATTATGGTACCAACGTTAAAGTAGCAGGGAAATAAAACTGGGATAGATAGAAAAGGGAAGGGGGGGGGGGGGGAGAGTTGGGAGATAGGGAAGGGGAGTGCTGAAAGGGAAGAAATAGGGAGAACAATGAAGGTGAAGAAGCAAGGGGGGTAGGGTGGGGGTTCACAATCAATAGACTAAAGTCAAACGAGTTACAGGTCATAGAGAGGAGAGAGGAGGAGGAGAGAGAGGAGAGAGAGGAGGAGAGAGAGGAGAGAGAGAGGAGAGAGGAGAGAGGAGGAGAGAGAGAGAGAGAGAGAGAGAGAGAGAGAGAAGAGAGAAGAAGGTTATCTGATTTTGACAATCACAGATATACCAACACCGTTTTATTGCTAACTTCAAAACAGAATTGAATTTTAACTCATATAGAGTTCAATTAAAAAAAACAAAAAAACTGAACTAACAAAACAAATAAACCTCAAATGAGTGCTCTCTCTCTCCCTCTCTCTCATACACAACCACTCATCTACACATGTATACACAGGGATATGAAGCCAGTCCATAAAGTATACAGTATACACACACACCAACAGTGACAAACAGAACACAGTAGAACCAAACTATCATAAACATGAAAAAATATCACAAACTGTACAATATTTCTAGAGAGAGAGAGAGAAAAACCCATATACCACGTGTTTTGTTTGACAGGGACCCACTAGCCCCCAAGAGATGATAAAGTCATATTGTACTGTTCTCTATGGTAGCTCTGCCTTAACCAGACTGAGATGGATGACATATTGGACACCGGCTCCACCCACAAAACGCCTTCTGCTTGTTTGGGTTGCAGGAACCACCAGGAACACAGCTCTTCCTTCTCTCACTTAACCCCTCCCCCTTCTCAAACCATTCCCATCATCTAACTGTATGAACCATTTCCTTAAGGATACTTCCATAAAAGATTTATCAGGTCTACAAAAAACAAAATAGGTTTTAAGCATACTGGGGGGAGAGGGGGGGGGGGGGGGGATTCTCTGAATGAACAACTATGATGGCAGAAGTGGTAGACTCTGGTTTTGCAAAAATTCTACAGAAAATTGTTGGACAGAAGCTTTTGAGAAATTCACACCTGAGCTGTAAACCCATTTACAAAAGAACACTTTCTTCGTACCATGCTTGTAAATGATTTTATCCCCCCCTCCCAAAAAAAAAAGAAAGAAAAAAAGACACCAACAAACCAACCAAACAAACAACAAAACAAAAACACAACAAGACACAACAACCTGAAGCGAAAGAAATGCAACAACGTTATCTATAGATACATGTGCTATGCATCAAGCTTTTCCTAGCTTTGAATAATTTGAAATGTGTAATTAAAAATTTTTTTTTTTTTTACACATAACACATCTTCTCTGTAGAGATGCAGCTGCATGTACCATGCTAGCATTCAATTAAAAAAACAACACCCCCCCCTCCCCCACGCCATCAGTTTCTATCATAAGAAGGTTCACTTGCTCTTCTGATGTAAAACTAAGGCCAATCAATACATGTGCACCACTTGCAGCGTTTGGTGATCTGAAAAAAACAGACCCCTAAAACCCAAGACAAGCATCTAGTCAGAGCAAGAAAATAGCACAGAGATGAGAAAAGAAACAGTCACCCCACCCCAGAGAAGAAACAGATCACCATCCTCTCCTCCCATCCACCATTCCTCACCCAAATTTTCTGTAGAGGAGATGCTTAGGGGGATCAATATGGGTTTGGCACTGGCATTTACTGGTGTTGTGTAACTTGTGAGGTGCCTGTGGCGGCAGTCAGCAGGGGAAAACATAGCTGTCTGCCCCTGTTAAACTCCACAGCCTTTTCCGATTACTCTCTAGTCTTGCCTGTCTTTTTTTTTCACACTCGTCTCCACTTCCATGTCTACTGCTTGTAACTCTTCCTTCTCTATACTATAGTCTTGTGGTCCCATTCATCTTAGGCTAAGGAGGCTTTGGTATCCATCCCATGAACTTTTTTTTTCTTCCGAGGCAAATGTGAAGTAAGAAATGTATTGTGAAATACTCATGTATAATCAACAATATATATATTGGAAACCAGTAGATTCAAGATAGCTTTTAGAGAGCCAATTTTGTATCCCAAAAAATAACTGCACCACTATTTATCTTCCTTGCTGATAGTATAGATCTGTAAGTGAAATAACTTTCCAGTGGCTGATATTTGTGAATTCCAGTCACTGGTAGTTTGTGAACCAACTTTCCAATCAACTCTAGAGTTCTTCCTGCCTTCCAATAAAATCAAATATCACACAAAATTTCCCTCCACTAAACATGTTCATAATTTTTGCTGCAAGATTTGGGCACACAGACTACCTGTGGATCAACAGCACTACCACTTTCTGGAAATTCTGTGCTAGAAGTTTCCCCTTTTCTATCACTCCCTTTGTGCCTTTTCCCACACCTCTCTGTAGCCCCTCCCCTCCCCCTCTCCAAATCTTCTCTTACTTATCTTCTGCCAACCCAGCCCTTTCTTATTCTGTTTTCTTCACTGCATTCTCTTACTGGGTGGGATGCACAGTGCCTAGTCTTTTCCTGTACTTGTAACACTGCAGGAGGTCTGCCCACTGGCCTTAGCCCATACGGTCCAACTTCAAAGAAGCTAATTTTTTTGTCTGCAGGGTGTATACAGGGTATGTTCCTGTTTCCGTTACCCATTGAGCACCAACCTGAACTACGGGGATCCATAATCATGCATTAAATATATTTTATCTTCTGCATAATATGCACACTGGAAGGTCTGCATTTAAAGCTGACACTGGAAATCATAAAAATCTCTACTCTTATTTCATCAAACTTTGCTGGTGAGATTTAATTAAAACACTTGACTTCATGGACCCACGAAATTAAAGTGAAATGGTCCTCACCACTCAGCTAATTATAAGCTTTCTTGGTAATCGAATACCTTCCACTGCTACTAACTTTAACCAATAATGAAAACAAAAGAATTAATATAAAGAGGGTATCTATTCACTTCACAGTAAACACAAGTGATTTGGAATCTCATTTCAACACAGAGAGAGAGAGAGAGAGAGAGAGAGAGAGAGAGAGAGAGAGAGAGAGAGAGAGAGAGAAGTGAGAGAGAGAGAGAGAGAGAGAGGAGGAGAGAGAGAGAGAGAGAGGAGAGTTGTAGCACAGAAATCAGATTTTTCAGGTGAAAGAACCCTCGGCATACGTGCCACACAAAAGGGTGAAGGGGATGGGAAAAGAATGCACAGTATGATGATAGACATGCAAACAAAATGCTATACAAGATCTAAAAGACAAAACAAGCTTGCTCAGGGTCAAGTTTGCTGGATGAAACTATGAATAGATGACCTGTGCATAAGAGCACTTGGTCTTGCACATGCGTTATAAGATCCATTGATTTTTTGTAGAAAAAAGTTGGCCACTTGTGGCCTGTAGTATGGACATAAAAGTATGCAGCATGAAGCTGAAGCTTTTACAAGTGCACCAAGTTGTAAACATATAAAACATTGACCAAATGGCTAATGCAGTGTAAAACATATGGCACATTCAACTCACTGTGACACTTCCCTGGGGAAACTGGAAAAAACAAAACAAAAACACCCTTATTCATGGAATTTTTAAAAAAGACAAATGACTGAAGAATATGAGGAAGATTTGTTGAAATACGTTTCAATCAATAACATTGATACACAAACAACATTCAAACTAACCTGGATGCCAGTCTCTCAGGGTCTGCCCGAGCTCCAATGCGATCCAAAAGTACAAGTATGAGACAGAATCCAAGAAAGGCCAGCACAATGTAGCCACACATCAGCTGCCATAGAATTGGCCATATGTCAGCACGATCTGTGGGCAGCATTTTACAAAGGCATGATTAAAAACACACGATTGAAAAACACCAAAACAAAAGACAAACAAAACTATACCAGTTACCAGCATATGATCAAGAATCAACGAAGAAGCTGCAAAAATGCCATGTAACTTGAGTTTTTCCTCCCCAACACACTAGAAGCAAAAACATAACCACAAATTCTGAACATTCCGAAATAATTAGCCTGAAGACAGATTTTAATCTGAACAAAGCAAAATATTCAACCAAAATACACAATTGAAACAGACAATAAGAATAAAGAAAACTTTAAAAAATAAAATTTATCCAGCATAGTGACACCATACTGGCACATATTACTGATTCTGATTTCTAAAGAATTGTGAATTACATCAAATCTTCAGTTGGAAAACACTCTAAAAATGTAGATGGTTAGCCACATAGATGCGCGCGGCACACACACACACACACACACACACAGGGAACTGAGGAAGGCAGGAAAAGATAGTTACTGATATATTTTGTTAAAATGTGTCAAAACACATTATCAGTAGCATCCATTGGAAAGCAAGAGAAAGATAAGGAGTAGGGATTTGTGGGTGGGAACAAAAAATAGCTTTATCCATACAAACATTCACATTTAGAAATTTTGTCTTGACTGCTTCATAATAAACATTCTGAACTGAGAATGTGGGATTAAAATTGTATTTTGACATTATACACATGTAGACATCGTTAATGTGTAGCGTTGGAATCAACACTATAATAACCTAATGAAGCGTAATAAAAAGTTTCACATAAAATAGAAAATGTTGTGTGATGGATTTTTTTCCCCATACTGAGTTAATATGGCACTGACACATGTGACAGTGCAGGGATGACAGACTACTTTATGTTTAATCTTAATAGCTGTTTTTCATGTTCAAATAGATATATTTCCTTCATATCCCTAAAAGGTATAAGGAAATAAAGAACCTGAAAAATGCTATATATAACACATGATCAAGGCTCAATTTATGATGTCCCCTCCAGCCAGTCGGTGGTTCTGCATGTGGCCTAATGGGCCATTCCTTTTAGGGTTTTTTTTTTAGGTTTAAAAATTTTTTTTTTTTACTCATTATATATTAAATAAAAAAAATTTACAGATGAAATCCCATTTACACTTGATATAAATGGTTTAAACTGATATTGGTGATAAACAAAGAACTTTATTCCCTTCTCTTTTATCCATAAAAATACAATGCTCTTGACAATTTTACAATCTTCTTGCATATTATAGATGCTTAAACCAAGTTATAGGCTAATCCTAGTTTTATTATCATTTGATATTATGTGACACCTACCACAGAAGGTACATTTAAGTTGCAGGGAGAGTTTTTGCCTACGGGCTGGAAAAAGCAGCTACACCTACTTTTAGCAATTTTCATGTTTTTGCAGTTTTGGTTTCTTCAAACATCTAAAAATCATATTCCTTTTCTTGACCTACATTGTGGATGACTGATCTACTGATGACATCAACAGACATAATAAAATATCACCATTAATTATTATTATTTATTCTATCTCAGATTTAACAGTCCTCTGTATCCTGGCCTTCTGCTAACAAAACTCCTGTCTATTCTTCTTTGCAAATAAGGAACAACAAAATGGCCATATAGAGACAGTGGTTCTTCTGATCAATGACTTCATGGAGACCAAAAGCTGATCAATATATTTCTCTGGATGAGCCTAAAATACAGCTGATAATGAAAGATCAAAATAGGTGAGAGTAGCAGCTAGTCTTTCCCCCATTTGTGAAGATACTGTGGGAGTATGTGACAGCATATCATTTTTATTGTTTTTTTCCCCTTGTTTATAATATTTTGGTAGAGGGTTAGGGGTGTTAGGAAGGGTGGAGGGAGGAGGGGTGTGGGGCATTGTTAGCTTAGATAGAGTTGTTGAACCTGAATGAAAGTGGAATAAAGTATCTTGTTTGTAATGTATGTTTGCCTCTGAGTTGTGTTTTGTGAGATTGCTGTGATTGCCACATTCTTCTGGACAAATTCAGAACAACGAGCTAGTCACACCAGCCTCAGCCTGTCTTTCTGGGGACAGACTTGGAAAACTGGGTTTTATGTTGTGACAATAAGCATTTTGCTAGTTTAAATTACAAAAAGCCAAATAAATATTACAATTCCTACAATAAAAAAAGGAGGAAAACAAAGAGAAAGAGAAACACACATGCAAACATGCGCACAGATAGGCAGAGGCAGAGTTGCAGCCAGGAGTGTGTGTGTGTGTGTGTGTGTGTGTGTGTGTGTGTGTGTGTGTGTGTGTGTGTGTGTGTGTGTGTGTGTGTGTGTGTGTGTGTGTGCATGCGTGCATATTTGTGGGCACATGCGTATGTGCATGCATGTAAACATATCAAATGAAAGAGAGCAGATGAACCACTGATGCAACAGATGTATTATTACTAGTTTAGACTTTTATCATAATAATACATACAAAAAAATCATTTAACTGAACATCATAGTTGAGTTTTGCAAGCACAAGCAGGGGTGAAAAGCAGAGATCAGACTTGGGAGACAAAGGAAACGAGTCACAATCATGACACTGACAATCAGAAAGTGAGTAACAAAACTATGTTTGGTGTTTCAATAAAATAAAATTACAGCTAAGTGCCTTACGTTTGATTTGTCGATAGGCTTCTCACTGGTTACGAGGCTACGTGTCGAGCACCATTGGGAATCTCAGCTGACAGCAGCATATTTTCTTACACCAAGTCACCAGACAACATGTAGACCACTGAGCAGCATTCCCAACATATCCGACCAATGTCTTCACCACAAAATCAACCATTCAATGGGAAAAACTGAAATACAAAATTGTTTTAAAAATTAAAAGAAAATCACATACAAAAAAAGTAAACAGAGACTGAGGAAAAAAAACAAAAAACAAAAATAGAGATACTGAGATAGCATAACACATGCATTATTTTTTTCACTTCTCAATTATCAAAACAAGGCCAAAAAAAAAATTACACTGACAAAAGACTGGACTTCACAAGAGGACAGAATTCATGCAATACATCGACTGAGCCCCCCCTTCTATCCTATCAAGTAAAAGATCATGTTTCCTGATTCTTCAGATGTTTTTGTTAACATCTGAAAAATACTATCCATCAGTCTTGTGGTCTTTCTTTCCAGCTATTACTGGAATTACAGAGTATTTGACACAATAACAATTTTTAAAATGTCTACTGGCATGTTTATGGATTTTTGTGAAATAAAAAAAAAAGACTTGACACTGAGTACCAGGAAAAATATTTATTAAAAAATGAATATATGCACATTTATTTTTTATTTTTTTTTTTTAATTCCTTAGTTATA
Source organism: Stramonita haemastoma (assembly GCA_030674155.1). Taxonomy (NCBI): domain Eukaryota; kingdom Metazoa; phylum Mollusca; class Gastropoda; order Neogastropoda; family Muricidae; genus Stramonita; species Stramonita haemastoma. The sequence continues at coordinate 35,113,130 of CM060335.1, read as the reverse complement.
AATAAAGTTTAGAAATTTTGAGGATGAAATACTAATTAATGTAAACTGCAACTTAGCGTTTTCAAAATTTATTTTTTAAATTAACAATAAAAATGATTTCAGTTTCATTTTGAAAATAAATGGATCTAATAAGAGAGAGAAAAAATCAATCAAAACAAATGAGCAAAATGAAGTCATGAAGATGATAATGATGATGATGATAATGGTGCTTGTTAATCAGTTTTCTTTTCTTTATCAAGTTATGGGTTTGAATCTTGGCAGCATCTGATGAATTACGGGTGAGGATCTGTGCGATCTCCCGTGTCAATTTAAAGTGCAGACCTACTAGTGCCTTAATTCCCTTCATGTTATGCAGAAGACACAATATGCATGTTAAAGATCCCGTAATTCCTGTCAGTATTCACTTAGTTTCAGAAACACAAATGTAATCAGCATACATCTCCAAAGTCAGAAAGCCACTACCTTTACAGTGGGCAAAACAGTCATGCAAACTCTCAGCATCTGTGAACCTCATTGGCTCAAGAGTTAGAACTAGCCGAGGAACGAAAACAATTTTTTTAACAGATGATAAAAAACAACAACAAAGCATGTCTGGTGTTTTTCAGTGTTTCTTCCTAAACTAGTAAGAATTTTTTTGTCAAGATTGATTAAAGATGTCCATCCTTCAATCTTGCAGTTAACAAGTTAAACTACTGGCAGTGACTTCTGTTTGGGTGTGGATGGGAAGATGGAAATGGGACGTTTAATAAGGGTAAGATCATGTTTTCAAATGGCAAATTTATGCTGGATTTGAACAAGTCCTTTAAATTTGTATATATATCCTTCTAATGCTCTGGAACAGTTCTGGTTGCACTTTCTGAACCAATATAACAATCGACAATATATATATATATATATATATATATATATATATATATATATATATATATATATATAAAATATATATATATATATATCTTAATTCTTATCTTAGTTTGAATATGTGAAACTGAAAGGATAAGAAACAGCAAATGCTACATCCCTTTCCTAAAAATGTGTACATTTTAAACACAGATTATTTCAACATTTCCATTATGCTGGATTTTTTTTTTTAAAAAGCACATCTGTTCATGTTTTTAATTTTTATTTAGTTTTAATTTGGGTTTGTTTGTTGTTATTGTTGTGTTTTTTTTTTTTTTTTTTTTTTTGGGGGGGGGTATTATCAAGAAAATATGGATCTTTATTCACCAAATATGCACCAACAGTACAAAACTAAAAGGCATTCCAGAGACATCCCAAGTCAAATCACTGGCACTGATGACTGATGAGCTGGTCATGATCATGCAAGATCTGACTTTCTAAATTACTAAAATAGTTAAACACTTCTGACAATGCCAGAGCTTACCAGTACCACAATGCTGACTATGAGTATCACATCCATAAAAAAACTGCTATGTGAACTAGTACTTGCCCTTCCAGCACTATATTTAAAAGGCATCTATCTGCATGTAAGAACTTACAGGCACTAATCCATGTTGCTCATAACTGCTTACAGAAAAAAACATCAGCTGATGACACGCTTTTCAAGATGTCAAAACATGTCAGGAAAATCACTCGTAACCAAGACCGCAAGAGGTAAAAGGCCAATGACCATCAATCATGCATGAAGCACAGACAACAAACCCAGGCTTACATAAGTTAGAATCCACATTCCATGGTTGTCTGCGAGTGCAAAATCTGTAAGCATGTCTGTCATGTAAAGACATGACTGTTGAGCCACTCCAGAAGCTGCTCTCAAAAGGACTAATTCTGGGTCTGACTAACAAAGACCCTATCATTTTCTTGTGAGGCAGATGGATGCTTACAGAAATACATTACCAAAATCTTAAACTAGAACATAATCTTGATAATGATAAATAACCTACAAAATTACAAACATACTTTTTAAGGAATTCATTCATCAAAGCAGGAAGTATTTCTTTAATCTTCAGCCTTTAAGTTTTTGAAGATCACAAATTCACAACATTTAAAGCAAGAAAATGGGAATGAACACATAAAAAAAAGACAAAATCATAGACACTAATAGAAAGAAAGGGTTCAACTAATGGGAGAAGGAAAACATTCACTTCAGACAGTAATGATAAGATAGATCTGCGAAAAAGAATTGACCAGTTAACACCAAATTAAATCCAGCTTACCGTATGGTTTTTCTGGAAACACTGGAATGTATTCATTAGGACGACATCTGTAGAGAACACCACACTGAGTGGTTGAAGACTGCATGGCATCTTTTAACTGTTGAACAGTCATATTGAAGAGCTTTGCCTGGGCCATATAATCCACCTCTAACTGTTGTCTGACTATCTGTGTCTTGTGGCCAAGTAACAGCGATGAAATAAGGTTTCCCCAGATGTGTGTTGTCTGAAAGCAAGCCAAAAATATAGCGTGGAAACGGAACATTTTGGGTTTCCAACTGATCTCTTGTTATATTTGCCAGATCAAAAGCCAATTTCAGAAGGTAAGATGACTCTGCTGTCCACAACAGACCATGACCGAAGCCTGTTACCACAGCTGCAGGAATAAGGGTGTAAAAGGTTGGGTAGAAATTGGCGCCAAACCATAGCAAGAAACAAAGTGCTCCCAGTGCCAAAGTCCATTTTGCTGTAAAAATGTTTGTCCACAATGGAGCTAAGAAGCATGTCATTACCATGGTGCCATGCAGGCAGCTCATGGCTATGATACCTAACTGGTCTTCGGCATTCAGTGATGACTGAAGATTTTGCACTCCACGGAATGGAGAAAAAATCAGAATGAAACTGATGCACAAAACTATCAAGTTCTTCTGTCCTGAGCACCATCCCACTCGTCCATAAGAAGAAATAATACTAGGTGTAGGTTCACCCCCAGATGGTGTTCCTGCAGTTGTTGATAGTCGCTCTTTTGCATCTAGAGTGTCCACTGAGGTTTGCCTACTCTGGCTTTTGGCTTTACAGTTCTGAGCAGCAAACTTTTGATTTATATGGTTCTGGCTTTCACATAATGCATCATTTCCAGCTCCTTCCTCTACAATTGTCATGTGATTTTCTGTAAGTCTACTTAGTTCTACATGATTTCCTTCCAGTTCGTCTCTTGTGGCTTTCAGGTAACTTTCCTTTCGAACTTTACTCAGCACATTTTCAATGTAATCTTCTTGTGGCTGTGCCTCAGCACCATCAGGGTCTCGACGAGTAGCATAGCGGTAACTTTCTGATCTCTGGCGACTATGCTGTGTAGCAAACGTGTAACTTGGCCGTCTTGGTCGGTACAGGCCAAAACCCATACCAAGTCCACTGAGGTCCCATGGTGACAATGTGCTTCCACTCATCTTTAAGACGGATAGATCCTCATGTAGAATCAGGATTGTTCGCACTGATCTCACAGTTCACCTGCAAACGAGAATAATCAAGACTAAGGGTTGTTTTCAAGTAATATGTGTCTGAATGTCTACATGCCACAATAATATACTATCTTCACCTCTTTATGATCACTATAGTCTAGTTTCTTCTTTTCTGCAATTCATTCAGACCTATACACTATGGTTCATTAGGCCACAGATCCTCTGGCAGTTTGTAATGGAGCCACAAACCAGACAAGGTCCTGCATTGCTGTTAGTTAACATTTGACATACATCTGATTGTGCATGCTGCTGTGGTCTCAATATTATACGGACATCACCAACACTGGTCTTTCTGACAAATACAGCTGGTCATGATCATGATGCCAGACTGAATGGTTACAACTGCATCATATACTGACACAGCCAGACTAAGTAATATAGACTTACCAAAATCACCACTGAAAACATTTAGGAAACTTAAAAACCAAACAAAGTCTCCAAAACTGCTGAGTGTACACTATAGATTCTTGCTGGTTCACTTTGAGACCCAAATCACAACTCTACAAATAGAGATAAATATATGTGATATAATTTACAGAAAAAGAGTGAGTAGCAAGACAACACAGGTGATACCTGAAGACTGCCCGGGAGCTAGCTGAAAGACCACATCTACAGAACACATACTTCTGTATAGCTGTATGACATTGACAATATTATAAAAGTCAATTTGGCCGTAACTCAGAAAAATAAAATCTGACAAAACTGCTTTAGAAGGAGAATACAGAAAATAAGATTTGTGAATCTTTCATACATAGTCTGAAGTCACATTCTCAGTCTTTACACTGTTCCCCTGCAGCTATTAAGACCAGACACGGGTCGGATTTCCATGAAAAAAAAGCATGATTTTTCATGATTTGGTTTTTTTGGAAATACTCAAACAGAACCCTAAACATGTACTCTTTCATATCCCATGATTTTTTTTTCTAAAAAAGTGACATAAATCATGATAATTTGACAATAAAGATAAGAATATTTAGAGATTGTGAATGCATACTTGGTTTTCTTTCCACATTTACAATAAAGATGACAATATTTATTAATTGTGAACGCATACTTGGTTTTCTTTCCTCATTTTCTCTTTTTACCACCTAATCAATTTTTTGGAAAGAACTTTTCAAAACAAAAGGTACAGCATTGAAATCTTGCATGCTTGTTTTTAGTAATATAATCTAAAGTTTTACAGATTGATTTGCATTTATCTTGATAAACTTTGAAATTATAGCAATTTGAAACTTTCTACCCAGCCAACTTTGTCACAAAATACCAAGATTTCACAAGAAAAATTCACCAAAAAATCAGAAAAACTGTACAATGTCTTAAAAAATCTGTAAAATTGAAAAAAAAAAATTGTAAAAACTTATATGCAAAACACAATTACAACATGTTATATATTTTTGAAGTTTTCTTCTTTCAAAATATGTTTGTTATTTTTAATTCGTTTCCATGGAAACGGAGGGTCATACTACATAGTCAAACAATTTTTTTCTTATTCTGATTGGTATATTATGATATCTAAAACAACAAAACCCTTAAAACTATGTATTTAAACAAAATTTCCCCTTTACCGACCTGTGTCTGGCCTTAAAGGGAATTAGCTGATGGCATTTCTCAGCCTGGTGCCTAATGGCTCAAGTCTACAGCATTAGCAATGAATGAATGATCATCTGATTTCAACACTGGTGATATGATGAAATCTGTCTTTGAACAGAAAAATAGATTTGTACTCTCCAATACATTACATTATTACTTATTAGACAGTAGTCACAGGCACCATCAATAAAGCAACTGGCCACAAAACTGACAAAAGTACACTGAGAGGTTTGAGGTCAGTCTGAAAGTGAAACCCTGCTGAGACTAGTAAGTCAACAACTGCAGGGGAAAATTTTCATTTCACTTTATGGGTTCTGTCAAGAAATGTATTCTATCAATCTATGTATTTTCTTATTATCTATGTATTTTCTTATTATCATTTGCTTCACCTTCATCAGCTCTCAACTCAAACTGATTTTTATATTTAAGAATAAAGTAATTAAAATCACATCATGTGTGAATGTTTTTTTCCTTTGCTCTGTCCAACACACCGACATAAAAACACTTTTTGCAAAGGGTACATTTTGTTTTGTTTAAAAAAAAAAATATTATTAACATTTATTATTACTATTATTTTGATTACACTGTTGTCTAAAACTTCTTGGAAAATCCCAAAAAGCAAAATGCAGTTCCTAAATAACACAGAAATGTGAAGGTGCAATATTTCTGAATTTTTTTTATCATTCCAAGTTAAGAGAAAAATACTTCAGTGTAAACACAGTCTTACCAACTGTAGTGTTACTGAATCCATGTACAACAATCCATTTCTGGCACCTGATAACACATAAAGTAGGCTAGTGGGCAAAAAGGCATTTGCTCATACTCATTGGCTATTTATATAATTCTGCAGCATTAAACAACTGCGGTTGAATGCATTAAAAAAAAAAAAAAACGGTTGTCACAGGGCTATTATCCAGTAATCCAGGCAAACAATCCTATGAACAATTCACTGAAGTGCCTCAAAATAGAGAGCAGCTACAAGACGACTGAGGCCTCTGCGAGGGGAAGCCACCAGACCCGTCATCCCCCCCATCCCTACCCCCTTTCAAAATACATTTGGAACCCAGTTTAACCAGTCGGCATAAAGCCCACAAAAAGCCAGAATTTTTTCTAAGATGCACACTGTTTCTTTTGCAGACGGAGTGGTGAGCTGACATTGAAGCACAGGCGAGTTTACCGGTATCGAAGCATGCTGTGGTGATGCACGCGGCACGGCTCCTGACTTGGGTGGTGGAATATCAAAGATGCCATTTGCAAATGACAATACCAAGAAGCCAGTCACAAAAATCGTGCAATCAATTCTTCATTTTCTTAACTGCTTCACTACTAATTTTAAGGACTAAATAACAGCTATAATAATGAAATTACCTGGCATTAGTGTAGCTTTCTGCACAAAATCGAATTTCGCAGACGATCCCTCTTGGGGTTGTTGGTCAGCACTGAAGCTTTAATAGACCAGTATACCAACAAAAACGCCCACAACTCATTCAAAAATGAAGACGAAAATATGATTACATAAAAACATATAAAGTAAATCATAAATGACTTTTCACTTTGATAAATATAGTCCAATCACCGTTTACCACATCGCTAGCATTCAGTTCGGCGTGAAAACATGGCTGCGCCCGTTGAGATGGAATACGTGTAGACACAAAAACCGATCGTTTGCAACAAAATACTTTTTGGGAAAATAAGGAAGGTAAACTGTTTTAAACCTGCTGATTATGAGAGGGTAGCATTTGTCTGTATGTGTTGATGGCTGAAGTGTCGTTTTGTTCATCTTAAAGTTAGCTGTTATAAAGTTCAGTTTCCTACATCTTACAGTTGAAATTATACAGCGCGTCGTCTGCTCACAAACGAACGAGTTGGTAGAGCGCTGGGCAAGTGCCCAGTGGCATAGGCGATAGTATTTATTTATTTATTTATTTATTTATTCTTTTATATCGAGGATAACAGAATAAGCAGTCATGTGCTTTTTTTCATCCGGTCCCCGTGTGTATGCAGTTTTGTAAATATTGTCATCTGTTTCCACCGGCACACGATGGCCTACTCTTACGAAAAGCGGAACAGGATTTAACGTGTGCGCAAGATGTTCTGCGTGCGTTCGCACACGGGGCCTCGGTTTAAAGTCTCATCCGAAGGACTTTCGGGGAGAGTGGAGTCAGCACTGATGTGAACTCCAGGAAGAAAATTTCCTCGACCGGACTCGAACCGGGTCTTCAAATTGCCAGCGCAATAGTAGAGTGCACAAGGATTATATACGGTAAGACTTTAATAGATCATGGGTGACATTGAGTTACAAAGCTTGCTTGGAGTCCAAATGTAAAAATCTGGCATAACTTTCAATCCTTGGACAACAGTTTTGTAAATTTTGTCACCATTTCCACAGGCACACAATGGCCTACACTTCCAAAATGCAGAACGGGATTTAACGAGTGTGTAAGATGTTCTGTATAGTGTATGCATTCGCACATGTGACCTCGGTGTATAGTCTTACCCAAAGGACTTTTGGGGGAAGTGGAGGGTACTGATGTTAACTCTAGAGGTAAAATCCTCTTGCCATAAACTGTCATGATAATTGATAATGATAGGCTATCCCCTATCCCCCCCCCCCCCCAAATCACCCCCCAACACAGTTTAGTTAAATCTTTTGGAGAAAGAAAATCTTGAGAAAATAATTATGGCATTGGCAAGCTTGGAAAATGATAAGTGTTTGCTTTGGCAATCATTAACCCCAACCATCTGGTGCCTTTGCACCTAGTGGATGCTCTCTGTATGAACGTAGGTGTGTTTAGTTTAATATGATTTTTACATTCCCATTAGATGTATTTTGATGAACAAAAGCAAATGCATTGCTTATTCAATGTACCATCTAGAAATAAAATAATTTTATTTCATTTTTTACTTTATGTCACAGCAGATTTGTCTGCGTGGAATTCGGGCTGCTCTCCCCGGGGAGAGCGCATCACCACAAGTGCAGCACCTACCCATTATTTTTTTTTCTTCTGTCTGCAACTGTATTTGTTTCCCTATCAGAGTGGCTTTTTTCTACAGAATTTTGCCAGGTACAACCCCCTTGTTGCCATGGGTTCTTTTACATGCACTAAATAATGATGTGTAACACATGGGACCTCAGTTTATCGTTTCATGGATGGGGGAAAAGTTTGGGGCCCAAACGGGATTCGAACCACTGCACACTCTGACCCGGACTTTTGGCTTTCTAGGCAAGGCGCGTTACCTCCTAGAAGACCGATCCAATTTAACTTTATGATTATCTCCACACCCAAACAATGCTTTCCCTAGATATCAGAAGCAGCTGGCTTTCAGTAGTTTCATTGCAGATGGAAGGAAAAAAGAGAGAAAACTCGACAAGGCCATTCCTTTTTTCTTCTTCGAACACTCAGACAGCAACTATTCTTGTCTGTCATTTGAGTGAAAATGTGTTGCACTGCCATAAGTGCCCAATAAATCAGGTCCAGGGTATCCACCTTCGGTGTGGCTGCCTTTCCGTATGATTATATATTTAACTTTGTCTTTTTTTTTTAGTTTTGTTTAGAATCACCTTTTATCTTGCCATGCAAGTATTGAGGTAGGATCTCTGCAAAGTTTGTGGGTTATACTCTTTATTTTTCTGATGTTTGTTTGTATATTTCTTTTTTGACCCTCAGTTTTTTTTTTATTCCCTTCTTTTTTTTTTTTTTTTTTTTTTTTTCCTTGAGAATTGTTGTGTCCTGTTGGGATGGGATAGCATAGTGGTGTTAAGCATGGTTACCTCTTGGTTGGGTGATTGTTCATGTCCTTGGCATCAGTACACTGTACAGTCCCCTAGTCTACCCAGGTGTTTATTCTATTTTATTTATTTAATTTATTAACTTAAATTTTTAAAAATTCTTTTATATTGAGGATAATGGAATAAGTGCTCTTGTGCATTTTTACATCCAGTCCCCGTGTGTATGCAGTTTTGTAAATCCTGTCATCTGTTCCCACCGGCACACGATGGCCTACTCTTACGAAAAGCAGAACAGAATTTAACATGTTTGCAAGATGATCTGAGTGCGTTTGCACACTGGGTCTCGGTTTATAGTCTCATCTGAAGGACTTTTCGGGAGGGTGAAGTCAACACTGATTTTAACTCCAGGGGAAAAATCCCCTTAACCGGGAATCGAACCTGGGTCGTCAAATATATCACATCCTTATGGTCAGAAGTTCACAGGGAGCCAGCCTGGAACATGTTTTGTTTGATCATTTCTTCTTTTTGTATGCGTAACTTTTCTTTCTTTTTGTTTTCGTTCCCCATCCTTTCTCTTTTTTTTTTTCTTATCCTTTTTTGTTTAATTAAAGAAAGAGCATTCTTTCTTTTGTCTCTCCTTCATTTGTAACTCTTTATCTCTTTCTTCATTTCTTTAGTGTTTTCTTCATATGACAGAGTTTTTGTTTCGGTGTTTAGGACAAGAGCATAATGAAGCTGCAGTCAGTGTGCTGCTGCTGGTTGTGGCCTTGGTTTTACATGGCAGTGTCGATGGAAAAAAGAAACCTGTCACAGTACGCTTGGATGCTAAGTGGTCATCCACACCTTTGCTGTGTGAAGTCAGGTATGATTTACAGTGAACCATTATAAAGAAGCCCATTGTCACCGCAGTCGGTGTCATTTGTCTTGATAAAAGTGCTCACTTTAGTTTTAATGTAGTTATTAAAAGTTTACTGAACTTGACTTGATTTCATGTCGGAAATTGATGTGTTTTAATTTTTTTTTAAACAAAGCAGGTTGTTTGGTTTTTGAATTTGGAAAGAAGAATCCAAGTTTCTGTTTTGTTTATTTTCAAAGAAAAAAGAAAGAAAGAAAAAACCCAAATCAATTTAAAAAGTGATTTTTGTTTTGTTGCAGTTTTTGCTTTTTAACCTTAAGTTAGAGGGAGTATCAATTATAATAATAATAGATGCTGAAAATTATATATGATCCAATAGAAGTATAATATCAAATTGGTATTATTAATCAGTAATCATGCATGTGCATGAGTTACACACACACAACACACACACACACACACACACACACACACACACACACACACACACACACACACACACACACACACACACAAATTCACATGTATGCTCAAATTTAAAGCAAAAATTGTAATAGAATAATACCTTTTTATTATGTACATGTATACACAGAAAAAGAAAAGTTTAAAAAAAAAAGTGTACACTCAAGATAAAGATGATTTGGACAGAGTGCTTGCATTTTTTTTTTGTTTATATCCATGTCTTTATCACATTTTTGTTGCAGTGAGTTTTTAGCAAAAGAGTCCAGTGATTTCTTCTGGTCTTTTGTGCGAGACCTCTCCCGCAGTCAAAATCTTGACCATGGTAAAAGTTCTGTGAATATCTTCTGTGTGTCATTTTTTGAATTAATTAAGCAGAACATGTGGTGTTATGTCTTTATGCACACATGTATACATGTATGTTTGTGAGTGTGTGTGCATGCATACATACAAGCACATCTTTGTGTATATGGTATGTAATAGTGTATACATGTACAGACACCTGTAGCCTAGTGTAGGTTAGATCTTTGTATGTGTGGTGATCAGACTAAACTACAAGAATATCAAATAAGCATTACACTTGCAGTTGAGTATATGTTCCTGAAGTACTTTGAAATTCATGCCTCCTCTCTCACTCTCTTTCCCTCTCTCATCTCAGTCTGTTTGTCTGTCTGTCTCTGTCTGTCTGTCTGTCTGTCTCTGTCTCTCTGACTCTCTCTCCTACTCTCTCTCTCTCTCTCTCTTCTTCCTCTCTCTCTCTCTCTCTCTCTCTCTCTCTCTCTCTCTCTCTCTCCTCTCTCTCTCTCTCTCTCTCTCTCTCTCTCTCTCTCTCTCTCTCTCTCTCTTGTGAGAGATATAACTGTGTATAATTATATAGAAATCTCTATAAAAAAATACAAGTCTGTATGAAATATTCATTTGACAGACGCTATAGCCCAGTGGTAAAGACCGTTTGACTTCAATCCTTGAGTCCATGAAGTTGTCGGTTTCAAGCTTGGTGGCATCATATAATTAACTTATTAAGGGTGGGGAATTTTAGGATCACCCAGGTCAACTTCAAGTGCAGACATGCCAGTACCTTAATACTCTTTGTGCATACACTTGCAGAAGATTGAATATGCACTTTGAAAAGCCCATTATTGATGTCAGCATTTGGTGGGTTATGAAAACACAAACATATATATATAATCTTGCATACATCCCCAAAGTTGGAATGCAGAGCTACCTTTGTGGTGGGCAAAAGTGGTCCTATAGTATCTCACCACTCGTGAACTTGAAGCTCTAGTGGAGAAATGAAAAAAAAAAAGATTTAGTCATTTATTTGGTTGGTTGTTTGTTGGTTGGTTGGTTTTTTTGTTTGTTTGTTTTGTTTGCTTATTGTTTGGGGGTTTGTCCTTTTTTCTTGAGGGTCTGGAGTAAAATTTGACTTTTTGAGTTTAAGTTCTGACATTCTCTGTCTATCAGTCTATCTCAGTATCTGTCTCTGTCAGTCTATCTGTTTCTCTCTTGTTTCTCTCTGTTTCTCTCTGTTTCTCTCTGTTTCTCTCTCTCTCTCTCTCTCTTCTCTCTCTCTCTCTCTCTCTCTCTCTCTCTCTCTCCTCTCTCTCTCTCTCTCTCTCTCTCTCTCTCTCTCTCTCTCTTGTTCAACAAGATTCCCTCTAGTTTTGAAAGACATCTAGCTGTTGTGTTTTAAATTTTGAAAATTTATTTATTTACTCTTTTCTTTCGAGGATAATGGGAAAAATGTGTGTGTGTGTGTGTCTGTGTGTGCATGCGTGCGTGCGTGTGTGTGTGTGTGTGTGTGGTGCGTGTGTGCGTGCATGCGTGTGCATGTGTCTGTGCGTGTGTATGTGTGTGTGTGTGTGACTGCGTGTGTGTGTGTGTTTGTTGCCTGATGCTCAGAGACGGACAAGAGCATCTACAGCCTGGGCCTGTCCCTGGCTGCCAAGCACATCTCCCCTCTGCAGCTGCAACCTGCTGAAGCTGACCCTGTCTCTCAGGGCTTTTTCGCCGCCGTGCAGACACACCAACAGGTATAGAAATCGAAACAGGGATTGGAGTGTTGTGAATTTTAGTTTTGTTATGTGGTGCAGTGTGTGGTTGGTACTGATGTTCTTCAACTTCAGAACACTGCATGCACGCACACACATACACACTTGCATGCATCAGGCAGGTAGGCAGGCATTCGCATGCACACACATGTACACACAGCATGCATGCACGCACCACCATGCATTCATGCACGTGCGCACACACACACACACACGCACACACACACACACACACACACACACACACACACACACACACACACACACACACACACACACATCACACACACATTCTTCAGACTATTGGTTAGATTCTGTTGTCAGGTATTTTCTGTTTTTTTTTGGGGGGGGGGGTTTTATTATTAAAAAAAAGAAATCATTCAGGAAAGGGTTGTAAAACCAGTTTCACTTGGAAAGAGATCTATTGTTCTGTTAAGATGTATGCATGTATGCATTCAAGTGAGTGTGTTTACTCACTTAATAACTTCCACTCCATCCCTCAGTCACACTCTCACTACAAATCATTTTGTCCTCCTCTGGATATTCAACAAAACAGCAAGCTGCTGCATATATATATATCTATATCTATCCCATATGGTATATATATCCTAGTAAAGTGAGCCATAAAAAGCGACAGATTGGCATGACACCTTCAGCTTCATATCACATCAGACTGCTTCACGTGGATTGATTTCTTTGTTTGGGTTTATTGCACATTGATTGATTTTTTCCCCCCCACAAGCTGTTAGTGCTATACAGGACAAAGTAGGAGGAAAAGGAAAATTCACATGTATACACATTCTGTTTCTTTGAAAGATATTTACTTTTTTTTTTTTATCAAAGATGGGTTTAATGTATCCTACCTCTTTCTTTCTCTCTTTCTGTCTCTCTCTATCTCTGTCTCTGTCTATCTGTCTGTCTGTCTGTCTGTCTGTCTGTCTGTTTCTTTTCTCTTTCTTCTCTCTTCTCTCTTCTCTTCTCTCTCTCTCTCTCTCTTCTCTCTCTCTCTCTCTCTCTCTCTCTCTCTCTCTCTCTCTCTCTCTCTCTCTCTCTCTCTCTCTCTCTCTCTCCCTCAAATTTGTTTAAATTTGAATATTGCTTTGCTTTTGCTACTGTCTGCTATGATGTGTGTGGTCACAGATTGCCCAAGAAATACCAGTCTCCAAGGAATGCCCTGCCTTCATCGAGGTCAAGGGTCAAACGAGTTGTGACCCAAAAAACTGGACTCACTGTTGAATGGAAAAGGGTATGTTGCTGTTCATTATGGTGGAAATGGCTTGAACTGATTGCAGAATTATTACTGTTAGAAGTGGTGAGTTCTGTGGCACATATTTTTTATACATGTAGACCTGTACATTTTTGGGAAGAATCTGTTGTGCGCTCATCTGCTATATATTTATTTTTTGTAGATTTAGGATTTGTAGTGGTAGTATTTGTAGAAGTGGTGGTGGTGATTGTGATGTGTGTGTGGAAGTGTGTGCTTGCACATGCACAAGTGTGCGTGTAGGCTGAAGACAAGACTCATCAGAGACACAAAATGAAGAGGTCTGGACTTGCATCACAAACAGAGGTACTGAATCAGAGACATTTTTCTTTCTTTCTTTAGATGGAAGAGAATGGGCATGATCATGATAATGCTGTGGATCAATTTATATCTAGGTTTAAGACTACGTGACAGGACTGTACTCGACCTATTCTATATTAAGATTGATGCAGTGTTGATCAGATGATATGAGCAACACTCAAATTTTTATCGGTAAAGTGGATGACACTTAACTCTTTTGTGTTGACAGTAAAGTCTTTGAGCCCCAAAAACCCAACAATTTTTTTTAAAACAACAACAAAAAACAATAACCCCCCCCCCCCCAAAAAAAAAAAAAAAAAAAAAAAGAAAAGTTTTTGAGCCCAAGCAGAGTCAGCTGTGGACAGACACCAGCTGGAATCCAATGATAACCTTGAACATAATCTTTCTCATGGGATTGGAACCCCCCATACACTCCCGCAAGGATTCCATTGTTTTAAGTATACAATACAAGTGGCAGAGTTGATCAACTTGCACAGCATGCAAAACCAGCATTACTCAGTCCAAGGCCCTGTCCTAAAGTTAGCCCCTTCCTTTTATCAAGGTCAAGTGTGGTCAGTTCCTGCTATAATTAGTACCAGCTGGGATGGAATGGATCGTTGCTGAAAGTGGGGGAAATTGACAGCTGTGTCGTCTTTTCCTATGGTTTTTTGCTTTTGCTTATATATATATTTTTTTTGGGTAGTTCAAATAAAGTAGAAGAACCTAACTCCAAGATTAGAGTTAACTGGTAGAGAGGTTTCCACAGTGCTGTCTGTTTCTTTTCCTATGGTTTTTGCTTTTGCTTATTTTTTTATTTTTTGTTTTTTTGATAATTCAAATAAAGTAGAAAAACCTAACTCAAAGTTAACAGGTAAGAGAGTTTTCCCCCGGTGCTGTCTGTTTTTTCTTCCCATGACCTGTCATTTTTTACCGTCGCACGCAGGTCCAGTTCAGCGGTGTACCAGTTTGACCACGTGTATCCCGGAGCCTCTGGAGACAAGCCTGTGGTCGTCCTGTATGCAGAACTGGGCACCCCTCAGTTTGTGGAGTTCCACGGGATTCTGAAAGAGAAGGTAGCCCGCAAAGAGATCCAGTATGTTCTACGTCACTTCATACAGGTGTGTGTACTTTCTTTATTCTTCTTTATTCTTTTATATATCGAGGATAGTGGAATAAGCACTCTTGTGCTTTTTTTTCATCCAGTCCCCATGTGAATGCAGTTTTGTAAATGTCATCTGTTCTCACCTGGCACACGATGGCCTATTCTTACGAAAAGTGGAGCAGGATTTAACATGTGCGCAAGGTGTTTTTGCGTGCGTTCGCATACGGGGCCTCGGTTTAAAGTCTCATCTGAAGGACTTTTCGGGAAAGTGGAGTCGGCACTGATGGTAACTCCCAGGAGAAAAATTTCCTCCACCGGACTCGAACCTGTATGGCTCTTTGTGTTAAGGGTTGACGCCCCTTGTCATGTATGATGTATTGTTTTGTCTTAGTAGTTGTTTATACAGGACCTGTGTCCTGTTTACACAGGACCTGTCACAGGACAGGTCCTGTGTGCGAATGCACTGAGAACATCTTGCATGCACAGGACCTGTCACAGGACAGGTCCTGTGTGCGAATGCACTCAGAACATCTTGCGTGCACAGGACCTGTCACAGGACAGGTCCTGTGTGCGAATGCACTCAGAACATCTTGCGTGCACAGGACCTGTCACAGGACAGGTCCTGTGTGCGAATGCACTCAGAACATCTTGCGTGCACAGGACCTGTCACAGGACAGGTCCTGTGTGCGAATGCACTCAGAACATCTTGCGCGCACATTAAAACCTGTTCCACCTTTTGGAAGAGTAGGCCATTGTGTGCCGGCGAGAACGGCAGACAGAGACAGACAGACAGGCAGAGAAAGAGACAGAGACAGACAGAGATAGACAGAGAAAGAGAGAGGGGGGGAGAGAGAAAGAGAGACAGACAGAGACAGACAGACAGACAGACAGTTGTTATGAGGTGTTCACCTCTCTGCAGGATCTGTTCCCAGTAAACACTGACACCATCCGACTATGTGAATAATGGGGGAACAGGATAACCTTGTGGGTTATAGAGTGTTGTGTATCGTGCTCGTGATCTGCTGACTCAGGTTCGAATCCTGTTCAAGGGGATATTTTCCCCTAGAGTTAACATCAAGTGCGTACTCCATTCCTCCCCCAAAAGTCCTTAGAACGAGACCCTAAATGCAGGTCCTGTGTGCGAATGCACTCAGAACATCTTGCGCGCACATTAAAACCTGTTTCACCTTTTGGAAGAGTAGGCCATTGTGTGCCGGCGAGAACGGATGACAAAAATTGACAAAACTGCATACACATGGGGACATGAATGTAAAGAAGCACATTTGTGATTATTTCATTGTCCTCAAATTCAAATTCAAAATACTTTATTATCTGTAAAACAGAGAAATTCCAGTGGGTTACAAGCCATATATAAGAACAAAAACCACGTAAAAATAATATCAATATAATACAACACAGGTTCTGAACATCAGCACGCGCCCATCACAGTATAAAGAGCACCCACAAGTCAGCAATATCTCAGCCAGCCGCAAACCCACCCAAGCGAAACCACAAACATTTGTGTGCGCGCCAATATCAAAAATAAAAGAATAAGTAAATAAAAGAATAAATGAATAAATAAGATGGTGCTGTGTCTCCAGGATCCATCCCAAAAGAAGCTGAGGCTGTCAGGATATGGCGTGGAGCTGGCCATCAAGAGCACAGAGTACAAGGCCAAAGACGACACCAAAGTGGAAGGTCAGTTTCTGCGCCCTGTCTCGTCTGCTTTGTGGCATGCTTCAATCAGCCCACTCTTCCCATTATTTGGCTTGTTGTGAACGAGTTTAGAGTCATTAGCATGTGTGTTTATGATGTCCCGATTTTAACCCATGCTTCTTCTTTGTGGTTGCTTGGTTAACCAACTAACCCTTCCTGTTTTTACAGACTACAAGATGGTGTTGTTATTTCAAAACTGTTACCCCATGTGTCTGTGATTGTGAGTGCAGTAATTTTTTTTCAAAGTTGCAAGTGGTGTAGATTTTGAAAAGAGAACTATGACAAGAATTTTGTTCATGTTTTGTTCTTTGCCTGCTAGAAATAGGAGTCTGTTGATACCTCCCTGCATGAAATGTAGGCTATACAGATTGTTTCAGCTGATAATGTCTTAAAGCAAGTATTTTTTATGTATGCAGATACTGTATTGTAAGTGGTAGTGTAAGGTTAGGCATATTCATTGGAGAGATGACAGCTGCATCATTTTAGACGAAATTTGTTACATATCTAATGTTCACATCAAGAACAAAATGCTCAAGATTCTAAGATACTATTCACACCAGTACAATTTTCCATTGAACAGATTCTTTTTCTTTTTTTTCCTTTCTTTTTGTTTCGAGGATAATGGAATAAGCACTCATGTGCTTTTTTGCATCCAGTCCCCTCGTATATGCAGTTTTGTAAAATCTGTCATCCGTTCCCACCGGCACACAACTGCCTACTCATCCGAATAGTGGAACAGGTTTTTACGTGTGTGCAAGATGTTGTGCACAGATGTTGTTAACAGATGCCCATGCATGTATATATGTAGCATGCATAACAACATATTCACTGAGTGAACTTTTTGTTCTAAGCTTACCCAACGGCCAGGCACAACCACCACAGAGCTGGTATTTTTGTCTTTACAGCACATCCATAAACACTCTTGGATATCATAAGGGGCTGGTGTGGTGTAGTGTAACATATTGGGGGTGGGGGGGTCTACCGATCGTGAGATTTTTATGTATGCGACTGTTTTTACCCACCATTAAGGAAGCCGCATTCTGACTTTGTGGATGGTGTCTAAACACAACACCTGTTGTGCTTGTGATTTTTACCACCAAAAAAACTGTCATCAGTTTTTACTGGAATGAAGTTGTCCACTTCTTTCAAAAGCTGAAATGGTTTTTAACGTGTGTGCAAGCTGTTATGTGTTCATTCACATATGGGGCCTTGGTTTACAGTCTCATCCAAAAGACTTTTAGGGGGAGTGGAGTCAGTGCTAATGTTAACTCGAGGGTAAAAATTCCTAAAACAGGCACCTCCATGGTGGCTGAATCCCTGGTGATCAGATCATGAAGGCAGCGCTCTAACCACCAGGCTATCCCACCCCCCAGTGGATTGTATAATGTAGTGTAGTAATTATGACATTCAAAAAGTGCATTGTAGTAAGTCAAAAGGATGGCACATATCTCTTTTGAAATAAATAACCATGAAACATCGCAGCCTGTGTACTACTCTTAATCTGAAACTTTTGCCTTTTCAGTTGCAAGTAAAATAGTGTGTCTTAGTAGATCAGAAGGACAACACACAGAACTTATTAAAGTTGCCCA
Organism: Stramonita haemastoma; assembly: GCA_030674155.1. NCBI lineage: Eukaryota > Metazoa > Mollusca > Gastropoda > Neogastropoda > Muricidae > Stramonita > Stramonita haemastoma. Next base: position 35,095,058 of record CM060335.1, on the reverse strand, counting down.
GTTGCAGAGAACAGTGTGATATCTTTGATGCACACATACACACTCACACCACACACACACACATGCGCTCGCACACATGTACGCATGCACGCACACAGGCATGCGCGCGCGCGCACACACACACACACACACACACACACACACACACACACACACACACACACACACACACACACACACACTCTCTCACACTCACACACACACACACACACACACACACACTCATACCATCTGAATCAAATTTTAGCAGACAAGCTGGTAAAACAGGCTTTTTAAGTTGCTGTTTCCCCCCTCCCCCCGCCTTTAAAAACAATTTTTTTTTTTTTTACATACATTTGAAAGAATTTTGTAGTCTGTAAAATATGCTTGTCTTGATTGCATGGTTGTTGTTTCTTAAACCAAAGACCTTTCGTATTTTGCATGGATTAAAGCATGTTGACCAATTTAAATTGTTTGAATGTTATGAAATTCCAGATTGTAATTTTTTTTTCAAAGTATGCATTATATGTGTTTGTTATGTTTTAGAAATCAGGTGGTATTGAAACCCATATGCTAAACAATAAAGACCCCAAGAAAACCAGAGTATATAAACTCAAGATCGTTACAGATGTTTGATTTGTTTTTCCATAGTTCAACCTGATTCTTGATCAGAACTGAAAACTTAAGCTTGAATGGTTTGCTTGTGAACAGTTCTAGCATACTTTCTATGTGTTTGCTTTAACCATATGTGTTACCATGACCCAAACACTATCTGAATCATCTATACAATGACTGTGTGCATCGTTTCAATTCAGCTTGGTCCCAATAACAGCTGAGAGCACTTGAAAGCAATGTTCCTACTGACCCAACTGAGTCTAGAAATTGAATCATAGAGAAGCTACTGTAAGATGTAACACAATGACTGCTTTTTAAATTTAAAAAAAAAAATCTAACCCTTGCTTTTTAAGTGTGCTTTTTTATGTCTTGTACAGTATTTTAACAGTGAAACATTTCCCTTTACATTTTTTCTTTTAAACCTTTCCCTTTTTTTATTCTTGATTCCCCTGACCGTGTTTTGCTTCCTTGTTGGCTTGTGTATTCCTGATGGTGTTTTTCTGTATATGTTCTGTACCAAACCATCAAGTCGTATCAAAGGATGGTGAGTGCCCTCAGAGCTGGATGTATGTGTGTGTCTGTGTGTTGGTGTGTGAATGGGTCGTCTGTATCAGTTTCTCAGTAGAGTAATTGGCGGTGGTAGTAGAAATGACACAGACAATAGGTGATGACTGGGGATGATGATGATGATGATGATTGGCGACGATGGTGTCAGATAATGATGATGTTGGTGATAGAAAATTGAGTATGCTGAAAATGATATGTTGATGGTGATTATGATAGCTCAGTGTTTACTCTGATGGCACTAGGAAAGTGCTAGGAATAATGCTGCAAGTACTTGGAACTGTTATTATAAGTAGAACCGTCACTTACTCTACTGCTGCTTTTGTCCTTATACACTGGTACTGCTACTGCTGTTTTTGTTTATTATGATAATGATGGAGAGGACGAAAAAAAATTAACCAGGGACGGAAAGCTTCCTTTACCGTTTAGTTTTGCCAACAGTCATTTTTTTGTGATTGTTGTTGCTTTTATTCTTTATTTGGAGCGCTTTTTTCTTTATCGTTTAATGGCATTGCTTTTTTTTTATAATATATAACAGGATTTATCTTCAGTAGTTTTGTCTTTTTATTGTTTTTACACTTGAGTAAGGTTTATTGGAAATAAATGCGTCAAATAAGGAGCTCACAAGAAAAATGTTGACATGTGTGGTGGTGTTATAAAGGAAAGTAAAATTGTTGTGTTTATAGCACTTGTGGATTGTAGTGCTTATCAAATGTGGTGTGTTAGGAAGGAGAGTATAGGTGTCGTTCCATACTGTATTATCTGTGGTGTGTTATGGAGAAGAATAACATTGTTGTTAGAAACGTATTTTATCATGTATGGTGTGCCACAAATGAGAGTAAAGATGTCGTCAAGCATTGTGTCCGTGGTGGTTATTCAGTTCCGTTCAATTGAAATACTTCATTATCTCACAAACAGAGAAACTCATGTGGGTTACAAGCCTTATATAAAAAAAACCTACCCAAAAGCCAAAAACTAAATAGGAAACATATTTATCACAGAAAAATAACACAACACAGTAAACAAACATCACCATGCACACATTACAAGATAATACCTATACCAGTACCAATACCAGCATTTATAATCTTAATAAAAGAGGAATTCAAGAAGTCACAAGCCATATATATACATAAAGATAATAAACAGAAATATTCATCACAGAAAGTGAAAAGATTCAGTTTTAAAAATAATAGTTTTAATACACATGCATGCACACACAATCACATACACACACATGCGCTCACATGAACGCTCACACACAAAGCGCATAGACGCATACCAGTGCACAAATGATTTTAACATGTCATACAATAAGAGCACTATCAATTGATATGATGCACTATATTACACTCAAAAAAACAGAATTATGAGAGAGAGACTAAGAAAATAAAGATGTAAAGTGTGTCCACAATCTGTTTTGAAGAGAAAAATACACTTATGTGTCTATTATGTTATGAAGAAGAGTATATGTTGTTATATATTGGTGATGAATTTTTTTTTTTTTAAGAATCTTTCCCAGGAATTTAGATACATGTATGATTTCACAGATCAGCTGTATGGAAGATTTAAAATCAGTGAGTGACCATGTGTTTCTAGGTTTCTATGAAGGTTTTGTATCTTCCTATTAAAAATCTGTAGTATAGTACTGGTGAACCAGTGCCATGGAAAACATAGAATTACAGATCAGTAGGCAGGTTGGGGGTGGTTAGAGCATTGTGCTCATGATCTGACAACCTAGGTTCAAGCCGCCACCAAGGCACCTGCCCATTCAAGGGTGTTTTTTTTACCCCACAGTTAACATCAGCTTTGACTCCTCTCCCCTGAAAGTCCTTTGGATGAGACTATAAACTGAGTTCCTGTGTGTGAAAGCATGCAGAACATCTTGTGCGCATTTTAAAACTCATTCCGCCTTTCAGACGAGTAGGTCATTGCATGCCAGTAGAAACGCATGACAAGTTTGGTTTTTTTTTGGGGGGGGGAATGCGTGCATACTGGTCACGGTGTCATGTTTAGATGTTATCCGCAAAGTTGGAATGTGGCTACCTTAAAGTGGTATAAAATAAATAAAAATAAAATAATGGTGGGGGTAAAAAATGGTGGTTGCATATGTAAAATCCTCCCACCATTGGTGAACTTTGGAGCTCTAGCCTAGGAATGAAAAAAAAGAAGAAAAAAAGAAGACCTGTTGGTTGTATGATGTGATTTTCTTCCTTTTTTTTTGGGTTGTTTTTGCTTATTTTTTCTAGCATGAATTATATCCTTTATTCAGTCTTTTCTGTTGCATCTTGTTAAGTCTATTCTTCCGTTATGAATTCTTTTTATTGTCTAAAGCAGTTGGGGTTTTTTTTTTTTTTTTTAGATATATGGTTGGGATTTTTTTTGGGGGGGTGTGTTTTTTAAATTCTTGACAAAAACAATTTTTGGTAAATTTTTGTGGTGAAATTTAGCCAGAAAATGTCATTCTCAGTCCATTTCAGTGAAAAAGAAAGAAGAAAAAAAAACCCAAGCATTTTTGGTGGCCATAATTGTGGTTGTGACATTGGTGATGAAGATAGCGAAGGTGGCGATTATGATGATAATGGTCACATTGGTGGCAGTGATGATGATGATGGTAATAACACAAATATTGTGAAGGGTTAAATGGTTTGTGTTTCTTTTCACAGGGGAGCAAGAAGGGGATGGGGGAGACTGGGAGGAAGAAGGGGAGGAACTGCAAGGATTTGTCTTCTCCAAACTCAGGTAGTGTAAATATTCAGCTTGCTTATTGACAGCATTGATCCTCTGTGTGTGTGTGTGTGTGTGTGTGTGTGTGTGTGTGTGTGTGTGTGTGTGTGTGTGTGTGTGTGTTGGCTGTTTCATTTCTCTGTGAATTTTAGGTGGCCCATTTTTAACTGAGAACTCGTGTGAATGTAACCTGCTTTGTGAGATCATTACACATTGATAACCTTTGAAAAATTAAACTATTTTGCATCCAACCCCTTTTGCTCAGTTTAATTTTAAAAATTTTGTTTAATCTTTTCTGTGATTTCTGATTTCAGTACTACGTGACTTACCTTTGTTTGTATCTGGTAGGAAGCTCTGATGTGTTTCTTCTTTTTAAATATTAAAAAAATATATATCCCTGAACTTGGAATGCTGATACCTGGATGGGGGTAAAAATGGTAGCATATACATCATCTCATCATTGGTGAACCTCCGAGCTCTAGCCTAGGAATTAAAAAAAAGGGTCTATTTGTTAACCTTGATGCTTTTTTTTTTCCATTTTGATTTGATTCTGTGAACTTTCATTTGTACACAGTTTGAAAATCTCTGAAGATTTTTTTTGTTCCTTGGCTAGAGCTCTGAGGTTCACTGACGGTGAAATTTTGCATATGCGACCATTTTTTCCCCACCGTAAAGGTAGCTGCATTCCGCCTTCAGGAAATGAAGATCTGATACCTCTGCTGCAGAGAACTTCACCCAGACCTGGAGAAAGAGTTAAAAGAATTCCGCGGCCATCTTTTACAGTCAGCCACCGAGCTCGCACCACTCAAAGCCTGGCAGATGCAAGGTGTGTGTGTGTGTGTGTTGTGTGTGTGTGTGTGTGTGTGTGTGTGTGTGCGCACGCGCGTGTGTGTGTGTGCACACGCGCGTGTGTGTGTGTGTGCGCACGTGCGCATGCATGCGTGCGTGTGAAAGAGAGGGAGTGTGTTTTGATGAGGTAGCGAGAGATAAAGGGCAGTGGAAGCATTTGTACATGTATACATGTGTGTGTGTGTGTGTGTGTGTGTGTGTGTGTGTGTGTGTGTGTGTGTGTGTGTGTGTGTGTGTGTGCACATATAGGTGTGCACATACACCTGCAGAGAAACTTCAGTTGCTATCTTTTCTTTTGTAAAGCAGTGAAAAACATCAAATTGCAACTTACTGAGTGCTTTTTTTTTTATTGACTTTTGTTTTGTAAAATTTTGTATAACAATATTTAGTACATGTATGTGCATGTATTACTGAATGTGTACATGCTCAAGAAATGTCCACTATTATCATAATTATAATTTATCCTCGTTCTTCTTCTTTTTCTTCTTCTTCTTCTTCTTCTTCTTCTTCTTTTCTTCTTCTTCTTCTTCTTCTTCTTCTTCTTCTTCTTCTTCTTTCTGCTGCTGCTGCTGCTGCTGCTGTCTTTTCTTCTTCTTCTTCTTCTTCTTCTTCTTCTTCTTCTTCTTCTTCTTCTTCTTCTTCTTCTTCTTCTTCTTCTTCTTCTTCTTCTCTTCTTCTTCTTCCTCCTCCTCTTCTTCTCACTATCAGTACAAATATCATTATTATTACTTTTACTATTATCATAATCATCATGTGTCTGTGTACATGCAGATCTCAGTCTGCAGGCGGCCCAGAAAGTGTTGAGCGTGGATCCCGCCAACGCCTTGCAGCTTCTGACCGACATCAGCCAGAATTTCCCCACCGTGTCCCGCAACCTGTTCAGGACTAGCGTCCCGTCCCAAATGAAGAAGGAGATCAAGCAGAATCAAGGGGTAAGCAAACCGCTCATAGTTTAGGGTAGACAGGGGTCCAAAAGTGCCCCAAAACATGTGTTTTTTTTAGAATAAAAAATTGCTGGATACATTTATGAATCTCTCCCAGTGTGAATTTAAACGATTCAGGTTGTAAAAAAATGTCTGTGAAAACGGGTTACTTCAACTTGTCATGGATAAAAAGGTTTAGGAGTTAGAAACATTTGGTTTTGGTGGCCATATTGGATTGTTTCCATGGCAACAGTGAAGAAAACTGAAACTGATGAAATTTTGTTTACAAGCCCGTGTTAAAAGTTATGCCATATATTGAAAGGGCATCACTTGTAAAGCATAAAAATCAAAGAATTAGTTTTCTGTACTATTACCAAGATGCTCTGCGTGCGCAAGATGTTCTGCATGTGTTCGCACACGGGGCCTCGGTTTATAGTCTCATCCGAAGGATTTGTGGGGAGAGTGGAGTCAGCTCTGATGTGAACTCCAGGGGAAAAATCCCCTCAAATCGAACAGGAATCAAACCCGGGTTGTCAAATTGCGAGCGCAGTGTTCTGACCACTAGGCTATCCCATCCCTGGCTATTTTTACCAGGTTGGTTGTGTGGTTGTGCGCTTTGATTTGTGTGCTCTGCAAGATTCAGTTTACCTGGTTGATTGTGTGGTTGTGCGCTTTGATTTGTGTGCTCTGCAAGATTCAGTTTACCTGGTTGATTGTGTGGTTGTGCGCTTTGATTTGTGTACTCTGCAAGATTCAGTTTACCTGGTTGATTGTGTGGTTGTGCGCTTTGATTTGTGTACTCTGCAAGATTCAGTTTACCTGGTTGATTGTGTGGTTGTGTGCTTTGATTTGTGTCCTCTGCAAGATTCAGTTTACCTGGTTGATTGTGTGGTTGTGCGCTTTGATTTGTGTACTCTGCAAGATTCAGTTTACCTGGTTGATTGTGTGGTTGTGCGCTTTGATTTGTGTACTCTGCAAGATTCAGTTTACCTGGTTGATTGTGTGGTTGTGCGCTTTGATTTGTGTCCTCTGCAAGATTCAGTTTACCTGGTTGATTGTGTGGTTGTGCGCTTTGATTTGTGTACTCTGCAAGATTCAGTTTACCTGGTTGATTGTGTGGTTGTGCGCTTTGATTTGTGTACTCTACAAGATTCAGTTTACCTGGTTGATTGTGTGGTTGTGCGCTTTGATTTGTGTACTCTACAAGATTCAGCGCTATATTAACCCCATATATTATTATTATTGTGTGTGTCTTCAATTTTACATCTGTTCACTTAATGTGATATAAGACGATTATTATTATTATTATTATTATTATTATTATTATTATTATTATTATTGTGGCAGCTGTTTGAGCGACACCATCAGTTGGGGCCTGGGGAGTCTGCGCTGTTTCTGAACGGACGAACGGTGGACATGGAGATCTATGACACGTTCACCCTGCTGGACATCATGGGGCAGGAGGCCAAACTGGTGGAGGGGCTCTACTCTTTGGGTTTCAAGGTGAGGGGGGGGGGTGTATGTGTTAGGGTGAGGGGGGGGGTGTATGTGTTAGGGGGGGTGGGGGGTTGTGTTGTGTTATGCGTGTGTGTTTATTTTTATTTATTATTTATTTATTCATTCTTTTATATCAAACATAATAGAATAAGTACTCATGTGCTTTTTTTACATATGTGTGTGTGTGTGTGTGTTTCACAAAAGAGGATTCAGTGCTGCTGGCTGAATTAGTATAATGGCAAGCTGCTAAGGATAAATAGAGCGTGTGATTTACCAACTTCATCATCATCATCATCATCATCATCATCATCATCATCATCATCATCATCATCATCATCATCATCACCATCATCATCATCGTTGTTGTTGTTGCTGTTATTATCATTATTCAGTTTTGATATATTTCTTCATTACTGATGCGAGAGATATTAGTTCCTTCATTGTGTATGTGACATGATTTTATATAAAAAAAATGTATTAACCCTTTTTGAAGTGTGTGGGTTTTTTTTGTATGTGTGTGTGTGTGTGTGTGTGTGTGTGTGTGTGTGTGTGTGTGTGTGTGTGTGTGTGTGTGTGTGTGCATGCGTGCGTGCGTGTGTGTTAGTGTGTCAGTGATGTTGGTATCGCTCTGAATCCCTGGATTGTGTGTGCATGACTCAGTTGTGCCTGTTGTGTTGTGCCTGCAGGGAGACTCCTTACAACAGCTGCTGCAGCTGGATCTGTCAGGAGGGAGGACTCCAGCTATGCTGTGGACATCAGACACTCTGCTGTCCAGGTCAGAGTTCTGTCCAAAAACAACAACTTTTCTTTGGTTTTTCTCTTTTTATGGGGGGGTTGTGGTCGGTGGAAGTGAAGGAAAAGGGTGAGTTTTACGTCCTCGTGGCAATACAGCCTTTTAGGGACAAGTTGGTGTGGGTGCAAGCACCACCCACGGAAATGTCGGTTTTGTTGTTCTTCACAGGTGTTCTTATCAGCTCTAGGATGGTGGAAGTGGGGTCTATTTCCTCCTTTTATTGAGTAAATGTGAAGGGCATAAGAATCTGTACTTCAGTCACTATGATCATCATAATTGGGAGTAAAAGATCAAGAAGAAGAGAAAGGGTTGGAGAACGGAGAATGATACCTATACACGTATAGCCTATGTGGTCATAGGGGAGCGAGGCATCAGAGACCTTACTTCTCCAGGGGCCAGCATATTGAGGGTGGTGCCAATCTCCTCTCCTCTCCCTCACTGCTACGGCTGTACCTTCCCTGTCCCTAAAGAAGCAGGTACCCATTTATAGCTGGGTGAACTCGGGGACTGTACTGAAGAATACAAGGCGTGCAAACAGTGACCTATTCACTTGGTAACCATACTCGATGCTGATGATGCAGAACATCTTGCGCATATAACGTTAAATCCTGTTCCGCTTTTCGTAAGAGTAGGCCATTGTGTGCCGGTGGGAACAGATGACATTTACAGAACCGCATACACATGGGGACTGGATGTAAAAAAGCATATGATTGCTTATTCCATTATCCTGGATATAAAACAATAAACAAAATAAATAAATAAATAAATTAACATCAGCTTGGGGAAAGTGAGTGCTCTGATTACTGAGCTATCCTGTCCCCCATCAAAAATCATTGAGCACATATTACCTTCACCACACTACTGAATAATAAGAGACTCAGAAGACAAAAAAAACAACCCTCAGTCAACAACATCATCAATACATATATTATTTTTGTAGATGGCACTGTCAGGATACACACACACACACACACACACGTACACACACACATCTCTAGTTATCTAAGGCAAGATGAGGCAAGTCAAGGTAAGGCAAGGCAAAGTTCTTTAGTTTGAGGATAACAGATAAGCTCTGATAGTGATGTGCTTTTTTGGGTTTTTTTTTTTTATTTTTT
>CM060335.1:35040996-35083496 GCA_030674155.1 Stramonita haemastoma | reverse complement strand
TTGACAAATTCTATATATTAGTAGTAATATCATTATTAAAATCAAACTGAATGTAACGAGTGAAAAGAACAGGGCCCAGAACTAACTGATCCCTGTGGGCCTCCACATTCAGAGTTCGGGGATAGATAGAAACTCTTATGACTTTGCTGACTTACTTTGTTGTGATAGAGCAGTTTATAGGAAGATCAGTTGATGCAACTGATTTTGTGGTTATGTGACCCGTGCATGTTAGAGGGTAGAAGGTTTTAGCTTGTATTCATTTGTTTGTGTGTGTGTGTGTTCAGGTATTTTTGGTGAATCCTGCTGAGGACAGCTGCAGAGAACTGCTGAAGATGGCAGAGGCATTTTATGTACACAATGCTCCTATCAGGTCAGAAGTGAACTGAAAAGTGTGTATGTGTGTGTGTGTGTGTGTGTGTGTGTGTGTGTGTGTGTGTGTGTGTGCATGCTTGAGTGCGTGCGTGTGTTTGTTTTATGTTTTATTTTTTATTTTATTCTTTTATATCGAGGATAATGGGATAAGCACTCATGTGCTTTTTTACATCCAGTCCCTGTGTGTATGCAGTTTTATAAATGTTATCTGTTCCCACGGCACATGATGGCCTACTCTTACAAAAAGCGGTACAGGATTTAACATGTGTGCAAGATGTTCTGCGTGCGTTTGCACACAGGGCCTCGGTTTTTTAGCCTCATCCAAAAGACTTTTGGGGTGGAGTGGAGTCAGCACTGATGTTAACTCCAGAGGAAAAATCCCTCGACTGGAAATCGAACCCGGGTCGTCAAATTGCGAGCGCAATGTTCTGACCACTAGGCTAGGCTTACCATACTGAAAGGGTTAATTAATGCAGGGACACGATGGTGATTGACTGTGGTGACATCTGTTCCTGCAGGTTGGGGATAGCCATGGCGGTGAATGCCGTATTGAAAGGGTTACTTAATGCAGTGACAGGATGGTGACTGTGGTGACATCTGTTCCTGCAGGTTGGGGATTGCCATGGCGGTGAATGGTGTATTGAAAGGGTTAATTCATGCAGTGACAGGATGGTGACTGACTGTGGTAACATCTGTTCCTGCAGGTTGGGGATAGCCATGGCGGTGAATGCCGTATTGAAAGGGTTAATTCATGCAGTGACAGGATGGTGACTGACTGTGGTAACATCTGTTCCTGCAGGTTGGGGATAGCCATGGCGGTGAATGCCGTATTGAGAGGGTTAATGCAGTGACAGGATGGTGACTGACTGTGGTAATATCTATTCCTGCAGGTTGGGGATAGCCATGGCGGTGAATGGTGTATTGAAAGGGTTAATTCATGCAGTGACAGGATGGTGACTGACTGTGGTGACTGAATCTGTTCCTGCAGGTTGGGGATAGCCATGGCGGTGAACGGTGACTCCTCTGTCACGGGCAGACAGGATGCCGGAGTGGCCTTTGCTCGCAGTTTCGACTTCATCAAAGCTGACCAGTCCACAGCCAAGGCGTTGTCCTTTATCACTGATGTGAGTAGGGGTTGATCTCTCTTTCGCGTGTGTGTGTGTGTGTGTATTTGTGAATCAGAATCAGAAAACTTTATTGCCATTAAGTCAGAACAAGACTTATTTGACCCCAAACATAAACGTATTTAACATTCTTATTTAACATTCTCTCTTTGTTATTATTTATTATTTTTTTTTATTTATTCTTTTATATCGAGGATAACAGAATAAGTAATCATGTGCTTTTTTTCATCCGGTCCCCGTGTGCATGCAGTTTTGTAAATATTGTCATCTGTTCCCACCGGCACACGATGGCCTACTCTTACGAAAAGCGGAACAGGATTTAACGTGTGCGCAAGATGTTCTGCGTGCGTTCGCACACGGGGCCTCGGTTTAAAGTCTCATCCGAAGGACTTGTGTGTGTGTGTGTGTGTGTGTGTGTGTGTGTGTGTGTGTGTGTGTGTGTGTGTGTGTTAGGAGATTCTTGTTGGTGGTGATGTTGTTTTAGTTGTTTAGACCTGGTCGTTTTTGTGTAATAGTAGTTTTGGTTTTGTGATGTTGTTGTGGTTGGTATTTTTTCTCTTTGTGCGTGCGTGTGGTGTGGTGTGGGTGTGTATGTGTGGTGTGCCTGTGTTTGTATATGTGTGGTATGTGGGTGTGTGCTACTCTGTATGTGTGTGTTTGTATATGGTGTGTGTGTGTTTGTATATGGTATGTATGTGTGTGTGTGTGTGTGTTTGTGCGCTAGCATGCAAAGCATTTGTTCTGAAGCTAGTGCACTGTAACTTTATGGGTTACCATATTTCTCATGATCCTAAAAAATTTTTTTTTTTAAAACCTCTCATGATCCTGATCAACCCCCTACTGTTTTCCACCCTGGCAGGTGTATGAGAAAGTGGGCAGTGGGGAAATCACTGCCAAGGCCATTATCGCCGAGTTCAACGCCCAGTACCCTGGTGAGGACATGGACCTGGTCTTTGGCAAGAGCTCCGACTATGATGACACCCGCAGAGTAAGCAGAAATTTCACACCATCAGCAGTTTAAAAATATATATATTTTTTAGAGAGATTTTAGGTTGGGTTGGGTTGATGTGGTGTGTCTGTTACTTGTAGTTTGGGGTTAGTTTTTTTGTTTGCAGCATTGAGTGTGGTTACCAGTTGGATGGGTGACTGTTCGCGCACCATGGCTTCAGTACAGTCCCCCCAGTTCACCTGGCTGAAAATGGGTACCTGCCCTCTTGAGGGTCAGGGAAAGGTTTAAAGTAATGTACCTCTGACATCTCGCTCCCCCTACGACCAGATAGGTTATGAGACACCTTTACCTTTACCTATCTTTTATTTTAATATTTGATTCTGTTTTATTTCATGCGATTTTGCTTTATTCTTTTTAATATTTTAATTCAGTTGCAGGGGACAGGATAGTCTGGTGGTTAGTGCACTGTGCTCACAATCTTATGGCCTGGGATTGATCTCAAGTTTAAGCTACCACTGAGACGCCCGTTCAAAGGGATGTTTTCCCCCTGGAGTTAACATCCGTGCCAACTCTACTCCTCTTAATGTCCTTTTCTTGCGCACACGTTAAAACCTGTTTCGTCTTTTGGGAGAGTAGGCCATTGTGTGCCAGTTGGGAATGGATGGCCATATTTAAAATGCATACACACTGGTGTCATGTTTAATAGTAATGATATATGGAATTTTTAGAGCTCTGAATCTTAGAATAAAGCAATCATATCCAAGTGCCGAGACACCCCTAAAGTCAGAATACGGCTACCTTAACCCTTACAGCACTGTATATCTGCTAACAATTACTTCCCCTATCCTGAATTTCTGCCTGGGCGCTCTCCCCTTCAGTCCTGTCAGCCGATTTGCCGGCGATAATGGTACCAGAGGAGGGTTTGCTTATAGTGATCCGTCATGCGGCTAACTAGCATCAACGACTCTGGAAAGTAGTTTTGATACGGCAAACACTGCTTCTCCTTTCCCACGAGAATGTTCTTAAAGCTTTGTGTGTGTGTGTACATAAAATTTACCTAGGTACCCATTTTGCACTCTTTTGTGCCTCAGAAACTCAGGAATTGAAGGGAAATTTGGTTGCGCCGGTTTTACTCCTTACAGGACTGAAGGGTAGCAGAAAGCTGAGCCAAAAAACAGGCTTGCCATATTGAAAGGGTTAATGGTGAGCAAAAACAGTCGCAGTTTCAAAATCCCAACATAGGTGAACCTCCAAACTGTAAGTGAGGAAGAGGGGGAAAAGCAAAATCAATTTTATATTTTGTTGTTGTTGTTGAAATGTTTGATCCCTGATGATCCCTGTACCTTACAGGCTGGGTGGACTTTGTGGAGCGGTCAGGGCTGAGTGGCTTCCCCCAGGTGCTCATCAACGGCGTGCCTCTGGACAAGAAGTTCCTGTCCCAGGACGCCTTTGAGGAGGGCGTGGTCACCGAGATTCTGAAGCAGACCCCCGTCATTCAGAAAGCCGTCTTCCATGTGAGTAGTTGTGGGCTTGTAGTCTTGTTAGTTAAAGTTAAAGTCTGTCCTGAGTCTAAGGCTCATCAGGCCGGTGCTTATCCCGGTTTCTGTGGCGTTAAGCGACTGAGAGTCATAATAGACTCCCCCCTGGATAGGACGCCAGTCTATTGCAGGGTTAACCCCCAACACAAGGTTGGTACCCCTTTTACACCTGGGTGGGGTGAGAAAATAGCCGTAAAGTGCCTTTTCCAAGGGCACAATGCCATAGCCGAAAGCTGGGATCGAACCCGCAACCTTTAGATTACAAGTCCAACGCCCTAATCACTAGACTACAGCGGCGGCTTGTAGTCTTGTATTCTCTGGCAAAAACTTGTTCACAAGCGTGCAAATCCAACACCGCTCTGTCAAGAGTGCTGTATTTAGCAGGCACCCTTTCCTTTTACCAAGTTCCAAGTGTGGTCGGTTCCTGCTATAAATAGCACCAGCTGGCTGCATCAGGGCTGGGATGGAATGGAGTGATTTAGCAGCTGAGAGGCGCTGGAAGTGAGGGAAACTGACTGCTGTGCGTTTGGTGTATGATGTGCTGAACACAGCTGTCAGTTTCCTCTACTTTCAGCTGCTACCCCATTCCATCCCATCCCGGCTATGATGCTACTTGTAGCAAGAACTGACCCCACCTGTATGTCATACTTGGGCTTCTTCTTCCAATTTCTTTTTATGTTCTTCCGTGAAACAGTACTGGTCTTTTTCCCCCCGTGAGGATTTTGGGGGGGGGCCTGTTAGTATAAATAGCATCCTCATCTCCTGGAAATTCTGTGCTAGAAATGTTCTCTTTTGTTTCCTTCTCTTTGTTTCTGCCTGTTTTTTTTTTCTTCCTGTCACCACCTCCGTGTCTATTTTCTGCCTTTTTGGTCCATTCTCCTACCTTTTTTCTAGAAAGACTTAAAAAAAGATAACAGATCTCTCCCACGCCAAAGTCGAATGCGCTGGATGGGCCTGACTTGTCTGGTGCTTAACAGTGGCAGCGCAATGCGTCTTTACTCATACGACAGAGAAGAACAGTTGCTGACTTGAGTGTTCAATGAAGAAGAACTCGTTTTGACAACCTTAGAATTTTTTTTATTATTTCAATGACTCTTAAAAAAAATTCTTCTCAACACTCTTTTTTCCTTGTGTGCATTTCACAGCTGTCCTATTCCCTAGGTGGTCAGAGAAGAATAGTTGCTGACTGAGTGTTCGATTATGAAGAGCTCATTTTGATAACCTTCAAATTTGTGGATTATTTCAGTGACTCTTTCAAAAAAAAATTCTTCTCAACGCTCTTTTTTCCTTGTGTGCATTTCACAGCTGTGACATTCCCCAGGTGGTCAGAGAAGAATAGTTGCTGACTGGGTGTTCGATGAAGAAGAACTCATTTTGACAACCTTAAGAGTTAGTTAAAAAAAGTTAAAGTCTGTCCCGAGCCTAAGGCTCATCAGGCCGGTGCTTATCCTGGTTTCTGTGGCGCTAAGCGACTGAGAGTCATAGACTCCCCCCTGGATAGGACGCCAGTCTATCGCAGGATTAACCCCCCAACACAAGGTTGGTACCCCTTTTACACCTGGGTGGGGTGAGAAAATAGCCGTAAAGTGCCTTTTCCAAGGGCACAACGCCATAGTCGAAAGCTGGGATCGAACCCGCAACCTTTAGATTACGAGTCCAACGCCCTAACCACTCGACTACCGCGGCGGCTACAACCTTAAGATGTGTTGATTATTTCAATGACTCTTTTGCATGTGTACATTTCACAGCTGTGACATTTAAAAAAAATTATTTTATTTTATTTCATACCACTTTATGTCACAGCAGATTTCTCTGCGTGAAATTTGGGCTGCTCTCCCTGGGAGAGCGCGTCGCCACAAGTGCAGCGCCTACACATTTTTTTTTTTTTTTTTCCTAAGGGATGGTGTCTAAACATGACACCTGTGTGCATGCTGGGGTTTTTTTTATAATTAATTTGAATAAATAGACATTCTCTAGGTGGTCAGTGACAATGATGATGATGATGATGATGATAACGATGACATTGAGGAAGGTTGTGTTTTCTGACCCAGGGTGAGCTGTCAGACCGGATGGATGTGCTGGACTGGCTGATGGGCCAGGACAACGTCATGCCTCGCCTCAACTCCCGCGTCCTCTCCCCTCCCTCCACCCACCTCGACCTCACCGAGAATATGGGTCAGTCCCTCCTGGACTTGGAAGTGTTGTGGAGTGTGAACTTGAAGTCTTGTGGAGTGCAGAGTTCACTTTTGTTTGAAAGCTGGCTGAGTTTTGGTGGTGTTGATCTTATTGTTGTTGTTGTTGTTTGTAGATGTATGTGTCTGTCTGCATGTCTGTCTGTGTCTATGTGTGTGTGTGTGTCATGTTGTTGTTGTTGTTTGTTTGTTGGATGTTGTTGAAAGCGAGAAGTAGAACTGTGATGGTAGTGTGTTGTCTCTCCTGTTTTGTTGTCTGATCCCACTTTGTGAAATTTTGCTGATTTTTTTTATGTTTATCTTGTTGTTGTTTGTTCGTTGGGTATTGTTGTTGGGTTTTTTTGTGTTTTTTTTTCTTTGAATGTTGTTGAAAGCAAGAAGTAGAACTGTGATGGTAGTGTGTCATTTCTCCTGTTTTGTCATGATTCCACTTTCTGAAATTGTGCTTATTTTTTGTTGTTTATGTTCTTGTTCTTGTTGTTCTTGTTAGTTCGTTGGGTATTGTTGTTGGGGTTTTTTTTTTTTTTTTTCATTGAATGTTGTTGAAAGCAAGAAGTAGAACTGTGATGGTAGTGTGTCGTCTCTCCTGTTTTGTTGTCTGATCCCACTTTGTTGAAATTTTGCTGATTTTTTGTTGTTGATCTTGTTTTTGTTTTTGTTCTTCTTGCTGTTTATGTGTTTGTTAATTAATAGGATTTTGTTGAAAGCAAGAAGCTTAAATGTGATGATAGTGTTGTCTCTTTTGTTTTGAGTCTTTTTTTTTATACTTCTGTTTTGTTGTTGTTGTTGTTGTTTTTTGTTAGTTGGATTTTGTTAAAAGCAATAAGTGTTTTTGTGATATTTCATCTCTCCTGTTTTTGTCTTCTTCTTTTATATTTCTCTTTTTTGTTGTTGCTGTTGGTTGTTTTTTTTTTTTAGAACTCTGTGTGTGTGTGTGTGTGTGTGTGTGTGTGTGTGTGTGTGTGTGTGTGTGTGTACACATATGCACGCATTATGAAGACTGGTTTGTTTTTTCTTTCAAGTCAAAGATGTTGCACTTGCAGATTTGTGTATGGTGGTTCTGTTATTATCATAATTATTTTTAAAAAAACAGAACCTTGTGTTCATCATTAGAAAGGACAACAAAGAAAGCCGAGTATGCCTTCACATTGTGAAATCGTAAAGTGTTTTGTGATAAAGCCCAATGCATTGAACAATACAAACACAAATCATACAGTCAGATGAACTGTGTTGTTGGTTTCCCTCTGTAACTCTCTCTGAATGAAGAAGACTGTGTGATAGATCTGATAGCTGATGAAGAATGACCCCAAGACTGCCGGAAAGTGTATTGCTTACAGTCATGATGTTATTTAGTTATTTATTTATCTTATTTGTTCATTCCTCAGCTAGAACTCTGATGGTGGAATTTTTCGTGTGTGACTGTTTTTGCCCACCATGAATATAGCCACATTCTCACTTTCGGGGATATCTGCTGGATGTGTTCATGCTTTCGTAACCCACTAAACGCTGACATGAGTTACGAGATTTTTAACATGCATATTTGATCTTTTGCATGTGTATATTTATACACAAAAGGAATAAAGGCACTGGCAGGTCTTGCTGCACTTGAAGTTGACTTGTAAGATTGTAAAAATCTACTACTTGAATTCACCGGACACCACCAAGAATCAAACCCACAAATTCATTGACCCATGGTGTTTAAGTTGAATGGTTTGACCCCCCCCTCAGCTCTAAAACAGAGCCTGTTGATGATATGATATGACTTCTCAGCCCCCCAAAAAAACCAATCCAAAGCCAAAGAAAGAATGGTGTTGTTTTTTTTTACAGATGGCAGTTCTCTGGATGAGCCTGAGACCTTTGGGCTACTGAGCTCACGGGAAATGTCTTCTGTGGTGGCCGCCAGAATGAAGTACCTAACAAAACGAGGTGAGTGCTGCTATGCTTTGCTTTGCTTTGCCAAGCTGGTTTTTTTTTTTTAGAGGGATGTTTGTTCATAAAGTTAACCCTTAGACAAGGAGAAGAAGAAAAAAAGAAATTGAAGAGAACCATGATTTCAATTTGTAGTTTGTATTTTGTACCACTTTATGTCACAGCAGATTTCTCTGCATGAAATTCGGGCTGCTCTCCCCGGGGAGAGCGCGTTGCCCCAAGTGCAGCGCCTACCAATTTTTTTTTTTCCTGCATGCGACTGTATTTGTTTCCCTATCAGAGTGGCTTTTTTCTACAGAATTTTGCCAGGGTCAACTCCCTTGTTGCCATGGGTTCTTTTATGTGCGCTAAATAGTGATGTGTAGCACACGGGACCTCGGTTTATCGTCTCATCCAAAAGACTAGTGCCCAGACCACCACTCGGGGTCTAATGGATGGGGAAAAAGTTTTGGGCCCAAACGGGGTATGAACCACCGCACACTCCGACCCAGACTTTTTGCTTTCTAGGCAAGGCGCGTTACCACCTAGACCCCCGATCCACCAATAGATTAAGATTGCTGCAGCAGACTGGAAGGTAGATAAAAGCAGGGCTGTCAGCTGTGAGTTTGCTCTGGCCCTGTTTTCAGACGAGGAAGCGGTGCGGGCGGTGTCCATGTGGGTGGTGTGTGACCTGGAGACCCCTGAGGGACGGGAATTCATGTACAGTGCCATCAAGCATGCAGTGAGTCGCTTTGACCTTTCCTCCTCCTCTCTCCCTCTCCTCCCCCCTCCCCCCTCCCCCCCCAAATCCCGCCCCGCCCCAAATTCTTGTGTCTTGTATTCATGTGTGTCTCCTTTGCATGTCTCCCTTAGTGACTGATTCTTCTGCCTGTGTGAGTAAGCTTGCTGTCTTCTGTATTCCAGATGAGTGACTTTTTGAAGAAAAAAAAGAATTGGGATAGACTACACTTTCACTTTTAATGTGTTTGTGGGCAGTTTTCTTTGCTTGATCAGTAGATTGTTTATTATGTGTTCAAAAGATGTGTTGGTGTTGTAGTATTGTACTGTGTTTAGACAGAGGCATTCTGTGCCGGGTAGGCCTCCTCATCGGTCAGAAGAAATATCAGGGAATTCAGAAGTGGTGAATTCTGTGTAAAGAATGTCAAAAGAAACAAAAGATATAACAAAATAATACTTCTAATCCATTCTAACATAAAAACATGGATTGTTGCTGTTACACCTTTCACCAATTTTGTTACATGCCTGCAAAAAAAAAAAAAATCTGTGAAGTGATGAAAACAGAAACCAACGTATTTAATTTTTGCTTTGTTAAGTTACAAGTAAATGTTGCTACTGTGATAATTAAATTTTGAACACAATTTAGTTTCTGAGTTTTAAAGACTAGGGAGAGGAGAAAAAAAAAAAAAAGCACCCAATCTCTGGGTAAGGCAAGCTGTATTTTTACTGCTAAATCCTATAACCTCTTATCTAACATTCTGAATGTGTGTAGCATTTAATCTCATTATGTGTTGGTTTGTGAGTAACATTCCGTGGCTCTGCTAGAGCCCCGTGGTTTGAGAGACCTTCACGTTGTACTGTATGTTGCATGATTTTCATATCATTTCAGTTTGACCCCGTAGTCCATCCATTGGTAAGTGTGAGCATTTGTTTCGGTTTATTCGCCTACAGGAGCCATTGCATGCGTTAGTGGCTGCAAAATGAAGGGGGGGGGAAGGAGGAGTTGGAGATAGTGTGGGTTTTAGGAGCTATCCAACAACACATACACCCATACAAGTGTAAGCCACACTTAGGGCTGTTCATTTTGCTGATAGCATCACCCTGTTCCTTTCTCACATCCAGTCCTTTGGATGTGACTGTAAACCAAGGTCCCATGTAAGAAAGCATGGAGAGCATCTTTTTCACATGTTGAAACCCGTTTTGCTTTTTGGAAGAGTAGGCCATTGCGTGCAGGTAGGAATGGATGATGAAAAAATTTTAAAAACACATGCACACTGGTGCTGTGATGTAACATCCTTGGAGTTGGAATGAGGCTGCCCTAATGGTGGATAAACAATGGCATAAGCAAAAAACTCACCATTGGTGAACCTTGGAGCTCTAACCCAGGGGGGGCTGAGAAGAAAAACCTTTTTCTCATGATCGTTTTGTTAGCTGTTCTCCAACCCCTTGCCCAGTCACATTGACCTCCTCCCTTGTCTCCTATTGTCTTCTGTCATTCAGCATGGAATCGGCTTCATCCTTATATATATATATATATATATATATATATATATATATATATATATATATATATATATATATATATATATATATATATATATCAATATTTTCCATACATCATGTATCTTGCCATGGGCTGGGGGATGTAGTGTGTGTGTGTGTGTTCATGTGTGTATATATACATTCAAGGGAGGTGTGTGTGTGTGCCCACAAATGAGGTTGGTGTATGTGAGTGTGAGTGTGTGTGTGTGTGTGTGTGCACAGGTGTGTGTGTATGCAGTGTGTGTGTGTGTGTGTGTGTGTGTGCACAAGTGTGTGTGTGTGTGTGTGCACAAGTATGTGTGTGTGTGTGTGTATGCATGGTGTGTGTGCACAAGTGTGTGTGTGTGCACAAGTGTGTGTGCACAACAGTAATTGACATCTATCCCAAGTACATTTTGGAACAGCTGATTGGAACTTGGCAGTTTTTTTTGTTTTTTTAATCATAATTTTTAGTTGTGATTTTTTAACAGAACTGTTTCTGCAGTTCAATAGTGCAGGACAGCTTTTGATCTGTCGTAGGACATCATTGTTAAATACCTTTATTTTGAAACTGAAAATAGCTTTCTGGTGTGAACATGGCATCATAAATTAACTGATTTAGCTTGGCAAATGCTTTTTCCTTCTTTGCTAAATCTGTATCTAGCATTTACTTTAGTCTTCTGAAGTGTTGTTATCCATGATTATACTTTTAAATTTTTTTTATTTTGATAGACATGGCCAGAAGGAAAAAAAGCTAGCTGCGGTCTGTAGAAAAGGGTATCTGCTGTACATGTAAACAGTTATACTTTTGACACGGAGAAAAGTTATGGATGAATCCACCCCAACCTGACGTCATCTCATCTGATATCCCTTTCTCTCTCTCTCTCTCTCTCTCTCTCATCTCTCTCTCTCTCTCTCTCTTCTCTCCTCTCTCTCTCTCCTCTCTCTCTCTCTCTCTCTCTCTCTCTCTCTCTCTCTCTCTCTCTCCTCTCTCTCATCTCTCTCTCTCTCTCTCTCTCTCTCTCTCTCTCTCTCTCTCTCTCCTCTCTCTCTCTCTCCTCTCTCTCTCTCTCTCTCTCTCTCTCTCTCTCTCTCTCTCTCTCTCTCCTCTCTCTCTCCCCCATGTATGCATCATTTTTTTCCTCACTTTGTTATTCTCTCCTTCTATGTGCTTTCTCCTTCCTTTCTTCCTTGCTTCCCTGCTTCTGCTGTCTTCTCTCTGTGCTGTCATCTCTTTTCCCCAAAAAACCTTGTCCTGACTTTTTGGCATGATGCTGTGATTGTAATTTTCTGTAGTCTGACCTCTGTTGCATATATATATCTATACATTGATGTGATAGTGGGTGTATTATCATAGTCATCATCATTGTAATCACGATAATTGGGTGGGAGGGAATTGTACTTCTGCCTGAGGTTAAGGTGTCTTGGTATGTATTCACTATTGAATGTGGCAGGTTTGGTTGTATGTAACTTTTTTTTTTCTTTCCCCCTAAACAATTCCCTCTCCTTCTCCCCCACTATCACATACGTATATATACATACATGCATGTGCACACTCACACACACACACACTCACCACACACACACACACACACACACACACACACACACACACACACACACAACACACACACACACACACACACACACACACACACACACACACACACACAACACACACACACACACACAACACACACAACAACACAACACACACACACACACACACACACACACACACACACACAACACACACACACACACACAACACACACACACACACACACACACACACACACACACCACACACACACACACACACACACACACACACACACACACACACACACACACACACACATACAACAAAGTTGTAGATACATCAGTATCTTTTTTCTTCTAGAGTGGGACTGCGCGATGAAACATTTATGTCCCGAGATTTGGATTCCTTGGCCCTTTGTCTTAAGGAGTGGCGTATTGCAAGTGCCTGTACTTTCTTTTCCTCTGTCAGTGTGGGAATATCTTTGGAAGAAAGTATATATGTGCTGTATATAATCATCCTCTTACAGTCTTAGCCTTGGTGTCAGCTGTTGTTAAACACTGTACATGTAATGACAATATATCATAAGGGTGAAGTTAAGTTAAGTTAAAGTCTGTCCCGAGCCTATAGAGGCTCATCAGGCCGGTGCTTATCCTGGTTTCTGTGGCGTTAAGCGACTGAGAGTCATAGACTCCCCCTTGGATAGGACGCCAGTCTATCGCAGGGTTAACCCCCAACACAAGGTTGGTACCCCCTTTTACACCTGGGTGGGTGAGAAAATAGCCGTAAAGTGCCTTTTCCAAGGGCACAACGCCATAGCCGAAAGCTGGGATCGAACCCACAACCTTTAGATTACGAGTCCAACGCCCTAACCACTAGACTACAGCGGCGGCTCATAAGGGTGAACTTGAGTAGAAATGGTGGATTCTTTTGCTTTCAAAAGCTTTGGTGGGGGGGGGGGGGGGGGGGGGGGTGTAGATATGCATGTAGGGTATGAAACGAAAGGGGGTTTTGCATTTTCAGTTCTGTTGCTGTGTTTCCTTTTTTTGTTTTCTGTTTGTATGTACATTTGTTCATACATCTGTTCATGTACATTTATTATAATTTTGAAACTGGTTAAATCTTAACTCTTATGCCTCCATAGGCGACATTAGTTGACACTGCCATTCACCGCCATAGGTGACTTTTTGTTGACAGCGCAGGTCGTGTTGTAAATGACAGTTGTTCAAGTATTTCCAAGTAGTCACATAGTGTCAAAATGTATGTCTCACAAACTGTTACAAAATTGGAGCTACGCAGTCATCTTTGGTGTGTGTGTGTGTGTGTGTGTGTGTGTGTGTGTGTGTGTGTGTGTGTGTGTGTGTGTGTGTGTGTGTGTGTGTGTGAGAGAGAGAGAGAGAGCTATTTGTGATTACTTACTGTGATGGTAAGTTGATTGGTTATTTTGTTTTGTTTAAAATTTTATTTTCCTTTGTCTAGAGTACAGTGACAGCCCTAAAACAAAATATGAAGTAGTTAATACTGTGCAATTTCTGAGAACCCCCCCCTCCCCCAAAAAAAACAAAACAAATCCAGCTCATTCATCATCATGTGATCTGCATTGTCTAGTCTATATTCTTGTCTGAAATGTCAATAATGCAAAATCAAGCAGTTAAACTGAAAGGTCATACTGGTTATTTGCTATTCCTTTAAATTCCTAAAGGCAAGTGGGCTATGTCCAAGTTTACATTTTCTTCATAATTTTGTCAATTTTCATTATTTTCCAATTCAGTTTGCTTAACATAATTTTTTGTTAGATTTTTTGTTAATTTTTAAGTGGAATTCACAAAGCAAACAACACCAGCAAGACTGGTGGCATTGCACCTCCCTCTATGTTATTTTCTCTCTCTAGGCGCCCCCCCCCCCCCCTCCCTTACCTTACTCTCACACCTCCCCCCTTCTCCTGACCCACCCTCACCACCTCCTCGCCCTTCTCCTCCTCCTCGCCCTCCTCCTCCTCCTCCTCCTATTCCTCCTCCTCCTATTCCTCCTCTTCCTCCTCCTCACACCACCACCACCACCACCACCCCTCCCCCCTCTCCTCCTCCTCCTCCTCCTTACATCACCACCACCACCGCCTCTTCCTTCCTCCTCCTCCTCCTCCTCCTCCTCCTCCTCCTCACACCACCACCACCACCCTCTCCTCCTCTTTCTCCTCCTCCCTGGACATTTCCCCTTTTTTGTTACTTTCTTTTTATTTCTGTCCATTTTTCCCCTCTCGTCTTATCGTCACTTTTTCAGAAAAAATTAATTTAGTGATTTTTTTTTTTTTTTTTTACTGTCTTATATTTGTTTTACATGCATCATGTTAAACAGTTCTTTCTATAGATCTGACAGTTGGGCAGTTTTAATTGTCCATCTTTTTTTTTTTTTAGTGGCTAAACTTTTGATGCAGCTATACTGGTCAGGTCTAACACAGTTTTGTCACATGCACAACTTAGTATTTAACTGTTAAGTGACTGATTGAGTGCTTTCAACATTTAGAAGGTCAAAGATATTGTATTTTATTTGCCTGTTGGCTTCAGCTTGCTTCTGATATATATTTTTTTTAGCTCATAATTTCATCATGTATTTTCAAGACAGCATTAACCTACAATATATTTGGGAAGATTTGTAGAAAGTAACTGAACATTTCAGATCAAGAAGGTTTAGGAAGCAAGAGAGTGATTAAAAAAAAAAAGTTTTGGTGTGGTGGGGTTTTTATTATTATTATTTTTTTTTTACTTGATTGAACATTGATAACCATCAACATGAAAAGGTAGGTAAGCTTTTATCAACTGTTTAAATTGGGAAGCATGTTTTGTAATGATAGCTCAGTGGTCAGAGCGCTCGCTTTCCCCAAGCTAAGGTTAAGCAGCATCCAGCGTGGTTACCAGTTGGATGGGTGACCGTTTGTGCGCCTTGGTTTCAGTACAGTCCCCCAGTTCACCCAGCTGTAAATGGGTACCTGCCCTCTTTATGGTCAGGGAAGGTAAAGCAGTGAGGGAGAGGAGATGGGCGCTGCCTTCAATATGCTGGCCCCTTGAGAAGCGGAGGTCTCTGATGTGTCTCTCCCCTATGACCACACACCTTTCGTAATGTACCTGTTGATACTTCTCTTTTTCAAGTTTCATTCACTCATTCTCAGCTAGGTTTAAAGTCTCCAGGATTGAGTTGAGCATTGGTGAAGTAACTGTGAGATTTTTGTATGTATGTCGTTTTCTGTTACATTGATGAAAGAATGAAATCCTTGTGTCAATCTTTTTTTTTTAAACCATGTCGCTGCTGCTGCTATGTTTTGCAATTGTGTGTACTGGCGGAACAGGATTTAACCTGCACGCAAGACGTTCTGCGTGCGTTCGAACACAGGGCCTCGGTTTACAGTCTCATCCAAAAGACTTTTGGGGAGAGTGGAGTCAGCACTGATATTAACGTTCTTCGTGCGTTCGCACAGGCTAATCCAGCCGTGTGTGTGCGTAGTTTTATTTTTTTGGTGTGCACAGTGCACAAATCCAACATCACTCAGTAGGGCCTAGTCAAGAGTGCTGAATGTAGCGCGCTTCTTCCTTCCTTGTACCTAGTCCATGTGTGGTCAGCTCCTGCTATGAATAGCACCAGCTGGCCACAGCTGGGCTAATATGGGTTTCATCTCATGCAGTTGCTTCAAAAATTGTAATATTTTTGGGGTGGCCCGAGGTGCCGAAGCATGGGACCTCTGACTTTCTGGCTTCTGACTACAGTCCTAATATCAGAGAAATCTGGAAAAGGACTATAATTCTACTGAAACAAATAAATAAACAAGAAAAAAAGCTGGGCTAGGATGGGGTGGGATAATTAGCAGCTGAGAGGAGCTTAATTAAAGTGGAGGACACTGACAAGCTGTGTGTGCACTCTCTTTTTTTCCAGAAAGCTTCCAGCGAGCTTCGGCTGGGGGTGGTGCTGAACTCGGCCTCCCCAGAGGAGAAGAAGAGCCCCCAGCAGCAGCAGCAGGGGGTGGTGGTGAGCCGGGCAGTGTGGGTGGCCCTGCAGACGCTGCCCAACCCCCTGGCCAAGAGCCTGGTCACCAAGCTGGTCAAGGAGGAGAACTACGCCGACCTCGCCTCCGGCAAGAAGACCTTGAGGGATCTGGAAGTCAACGTGAGTTGGGGGGGGGGGGGAGGGGGGTTGGGGGGGGGAGGGGGGTTGGGGGGGGAGGGGGGGTTGGTGGAGGGGGTGGGTGGGAGCGGGGTGGTTGGTGGGGGGGGGGGGGGGGTTGGGGGGGGAGGGGGGGTTGGTGGAGGGGGTGGGTGGGAGCGGGGTGGTTGGTGGGGGGGAGGGGGGGGGGTTGTGTGGGGGGGGAGGGGGGGTGTGGGAGGGGTGTGGTGGTGGTGGTGGTAGTGATGATGGTTGTGATGACCTTGTGACCGGCAAGAAGACCTTGAGGGATCTGGAAGTCAATGTGAGGAGAGGAGTGACTTTGGTGATGGGTGGTGGTGGTGGGTGGGTGGAGGTGGTTGTGGTGGTGGTTGGTGGTGGTGGTGGGGGGTGGTGTTGGTGGGTGGGTGGTGGTTGTGGGGGGTGGTGGTGGTTGGTGGTGGTGGTTGTGGTGTTGATGGTTGTGGTGATGGTGGATGTGTTTTATTTTTCTTTTGTGTTAGGGTGGAGGTGAGTGTGAGCGATGGTTGTAGTTTTTGTACGAGTTCAGATGTGTTTGTAGGGGATGGAAAGGATGTGGGGGTGGAAGAGATATGATATGAAGTCAAGGTGTGTGTTTGTGTGTGTGTGTGTGTGTGTGTGTGTGTGTGTGTGTGTGTGTGTGTGTGTGTGTGTGTGTGTGTGTGTGTGCGTGCGTGCGTGTGTGCGTGCGTGCGTGCACGCGCGCGCATGCGCGTGTGTGTGTGTGTAACACACCCGCCTGCATACACACACACATACACACACACACACACACACACACACACACACACACACACACACACACACACACACACACACACACACACACACACACATACATACATACACACACACATAAACACTTCTCAGATCTCACAGAGCATCAGACAAAAGAGTGGGGGGGAATGTTGTTGACAGGGAATGGACATGGATGCCTATCTGCGGGCCCTGGAGAAGGAGAAAGGAGGCTTCCTGCAGTCTCACGCTCAGTTTGCCTCCCGCGTTCTGGGCTTCACCCCTGGTCAGAGAGGCATTGTCGTCAACGGGAAGGTGAGGAGGGTTTTTGTCTTTTGGTTGTTTGCTGTTGTTATTGCTTTTTTTGGGTGTAACTAAGATTATTGTGGTTCTTTTCTCTGTTTTTTTTGTGTTTTTTTCTGTTCTTGGCTAGATTTGATTTGATTTAATTTGATTTATTCTTTTATATCGAGGATAATGGAATAAGCACTCATGTGCTTTTTTTTCATCCAGTCCCCATGTGTGTATGCAGTTTTGTAAATATTGTCATCTGTTCCCACCGGCACACAATGGCCTGCTCTTACGAAAAACGGAACAGGATTTAACGTGTGCGCAAGATGTTCTGTGTGCGTTCGCACACAGGGCCTCGGTTTACAGTCTCATCTGAAGGACTTTTGGGGAGAGTGGAGTCAGCACTGATGTTAGCTCCAGGGGAAAAATTTCCTCGAACGGGAATCGAACTTGGGTCGTCAAATTGTGAGCACAATGTTCTGACCGCTTTTTTTGTGTGTACTAAGATTATCAAAGTTCTTTTCTCTGGGTTTTTGGTTTTTTGTTCTTGGCAAGAGCTCACATGGTTCACCAGTAGTGAGATTTTTGTGTATGTGACCATTTTTGCCCACCTCTCTCATGAAGGTAACTGCATTCCGACGTCAGGGAATGTATGCTGGGTATGTTCGTGTTTCCGCATCCCATCGAATGCTGACATGAATTACAGGATCTTTAATGTGCCTGTTTTGATCTTCTGCATGTGTTGTATATATACACAAAAAGAATTAAGGCACTGGCAGGTCTGCACTTGAAGTTGACCTGGGAGCCCGTAAAAATCCCCACCCTTCACCGTTGTTACATCACCAACACTTTTTTAGCAGTCACCCTCATTTTTGCTGAAGGTGTTTCATTGCTGCGTCCTTTTTCCCACCCAGGTGTACGGGCCCTTGGACGCTGAGGAAAGCTTCATGCAGGACGACTTTGGCCTGCTGGAGAAACTGGTGTCCGTGCAGTCTGGTGGGAAACTGAAGCAGCAGGTGCAAGGCTTGGAAATACCTGGAGACAGGTGAGTAGTTTTGTTGTTGTTGTTGTTGTTTTTATTCTTTTATATTTAGGATAATGGAATAAGCACTCATGTGCTTTTTTTCTTCCAGTCCCTGTGTGTATGCAGTTTTCGTAAATATTGTCATTTGTTCCCACCGGCACACAATGGCCTACTCTTACGAAAAGCGGAACAGGATTTTACGTGCGCAAGATGTTCTGCATGCATTCGCATATGGGGCCTCCGTTTACAGTCTCATCCGAAAGACTTTTGTGGAGAGTGGAGTCAGCACTGATGTTAACTCCAGGGGAAAAATCCCCTCGACCGGGAATCGAACTCGGGTTCTGAGCCTGTGTAGGGTCTCAAAGAGGTGAGTGTCTTGTCTGAGAGGCATGATAGAGAAACATGACTGTAGAGCGATGGCAAGAGGGCACATGGTTTTCTGTGAAACTGAAGCAGCAGGTGCAACAAGGCTTGGAGATACCCAGAGACAGGTGAGTGGTGGCTCTGTCTGAGCCTGTGTAGGGTCTCAAAGAGCTCAGTGTCTTGACTGAGAGGCGTAAAAGAGAGAGAGAGACATGACTATAAAACAATGGCAAGAGGGCACATGGTTTTCTGTAACCCTAGCTAGATGTTATGATTGTGTGATGTGCCTGTATCACTTTAGCTTGCATTTGTTTTTTTTAACTGTACGTCACACAATTATCTGGACTGGCCAAGACAGTCTTACAGGGAACACAGTAAGGGGAGGGAGACAGGGGCAGACAGAGGAAACGATGGGAAGACAGCATCAGAGAGTGGACAGGTTAAGGTGAAGATGTTATGAGAAGAAGAAATAGAAAATAAAAGCGCCTGGGGGGAGGAAAAGGAAAAGAGTGGTGGTCAGTGAAGCAGAGACGGTGGTGTGTATGTGTGTCTGTGTGCATGCTTGCATGTTTGAACAAAATAGTGAAGTGTGTGAATGAGTGTGTGAAAAAATTTTTCTTCTTTTATTTCAAGGATCATGGAATAAGTGCTCATATGCTTAAAAAATTTTATTAATTTTTTTTAATCCAGTCCCAGTGTGTATTTGGTTATGTAAATTTTGTCATCCATTCTCACCGGCACACAATGGCCTACTCTTATGAAAAGCAGGATGGGTTTTATTGTGTGCTAAGATGTTCTGTGTGCGTTCACACACACAGGACCACGGTTTATAGTCTCAACTGAAGGACTTTGGGGGGGGGGGGGGGGGGGGGGGGGGAGGTGAGGTCGGCACTGATGTTAACTGCAGAGGAAAAAAAACATAATTTGAACCAGAGTTGGCAGATCCCAAGTGCAATGCACAACGGTTTAACCACCAGGCTAGCCTGCCCCCCCCCCCCCCCCCCCCCCCCCCCCCCCCCCCCCCCCCCCCCCCCCCCAAAGAAAGAAAGAGTGTGGGTGTTGACGCATGTATGTCATATGATGTGTTACACTGGATGAAAGAAAGAGTGTGGGTATTCAAGCATGTGTATCATATGATGTGTTACACTGGTTCTCATGTTGTTGTTGTTGTTACTGTGCTGTCAGGGGCAGTGACATGGTGATGAAAGTGTCAGCTCTGCTGTCCACCCAGTCGACGTCAGTGACGCGGCACAAGGTCAATTTCAAGGGAGACCAGTACAGGTCAGTGCTCCTATATATGGTTTGACTTCATCGGTTGTCTCCTCTACCTCTATCTCTGATGTCATCATTTGTGACGCTCCACCACGAAATGAGTCGCTTAGCACATAACCCACTTTCCCGTTAGGGGCCATTTTCGGCAGGTAGGGGTGAGGTTGTCGATTTTTAGATTTTGATGGATTATTAAACTATAGCACTTATTCTACCATCTAGTGAAATACCAAGGTATAATTTTGTTTCCTTTTGTCTTTAAATGTGGTTTGAAAATAGCCAAGCCCTCACTCTGACCACCTATTAGGATGCTAAACTTGTCAATTTCTCATTTTGTCATTTCCTGCCGTCTATCATTTCAAGTTGTAATAACTTTTCATAGAATTGTTCAATTTTCAATCTGTTTTATGTATTGTATTGCAATTTCATCGCAAATTAATAGCATACCAATAACTGAAAATTCATCTCTGGAGCAATGCGACTCCTTATGTGGTGGAGCGTCACAGTTGTGAGTAAAGAAAGTTTAGAAGTGTAGAAAGAGGAAAAGAATGTAAATTCTATCCAGTGCTAATGGTTGATGTTGCATGGGTTATCATTTTGTGAATATAAAGTTGTGCTCTGAGGGTATTTCTGTCAGCTTTTGTTTAGGAGTGTAACATTTCAAGTGTTTCAAGAATCACAAAGGCAATAATGACGAGATAAATGGGAGGAGTAATCATGAGTGTCTGTTCTGGAACATGTGAAGGTTTGTCTTTTCTTATGAAAAAAAAAAAAAAAAGGACAAGGATCAGTTTGAAGACTAGGACATTTTTTTCCACAGAGGGTTTCTAAAGTGACTATTCCCATGCTTGAAACGGATTGTTTGATGTGTGCAATATTTGTTATATTTGTTTTAAACATTGGTTATTCCATATACATTCACCATAAGCAGACAACAATACAGCAGGGAAAAGGCATCATGCAACAGCTTATTTTGAGCCCCATGGTAAATTTACGTGTTATATTTCTAGTGTATATATATATAGAGAGAGAGAGAGAGAGATAGATATAGATATATATAACATATATATATACACACACATACACACACACATATATATCGATGCCTCAGAGCAAGAAAGGTCTACCGGCAGAGTTGCCATTTTCAAAAGTTTCGAGATATGCTCACTTGAAAAGTTTGAAAGGTCAGAACAAATCGAGGATTGAATGGAAGCGTTCGGTTTTCGGAGAGAGGAAGGGCATTGATGCTATCTTTACCATAGTATGTTTGTGTTGTAATACATGTAGAAGAAACGCCATGATAGCAAAAACACTGGCAGTGAAGCCAGACCACCCGTGTCTGCAGAGAAATTACAGCAGAACTGGCACTTCCTCCCATGCAAGCATGGCATGGCGATTAGCTTGACCCTTTTTCCCAGATAAGATCACTCTCCAGCCACCAGTGTTCCCACGCAAGAACCACGCAAGAACCACAGGGCATCCAGGCCTGCCAGTGTTGCATAAACTCTGCCCAGTGGTCCTAGTGTATCCCTTCCCATGCAAGAAGGTTTTGCACAGCTGGAAGTCCTTCCTTACACAAATTACCAGGTTAATTGGCACTACAGCCTTTGTGCAGTCAGTCGTCCTTTTTACCATGAGAAATTCACTCAGGTAATTTTGTGCAAGAACGGTTTTCTTCAAATATCTTTAAAATTAATCAAAAAAATTATTTTATCGTTTTGTCATCTGAAAGTTTACAGTAAATTCTACCAAATATCAAAAAATTGAAAATTGGTATTTTTTTCAGATAAACCGTTCTTGCTCTGAGGCATCGATATATATATATATATATATATATTATAATCATTTTATTCTATTGTACTTTAATTATTTTTGTGTTTTGTATTATTTCTTTGATCAAGAGTGCTATATTTAGCGGGCACCTTCCTTTTACCCAGTCCAAGAGTGGTCAGGTCCTGCTATAATCAGCACCAGCTGGCCCCCATCTGGGCTGGGACTGGATGGATGGATGGATTAATTAGCCACTGAGAGGAGCTGAAAGGGGGGGGGTGGGGGGGGGGAAACTGACAGCTGTGTGGCCCCTGGAGAAGCTGAGGTCTCTGACGCCTCACTCCCCTACGACGACCTAGGTTATGAGACATCTTTACATATACTGAGGTCTCTGACGCCTCACTCCCCTACGACGACCTAGGTTATGAGACATCTTTACATATACTGAGGTCTCTGACGCCTCACTCCCCTACGACGACCTAGGTTATGAGACATCTTTACATATACTGAGGTCTCTGACGCCTCACTCCCCTACGACGACCTAGGTTATGAGACATCTTTACATATACTGAGGTCTCTGACGCCTCACTCCCCTACGACGACCTAGGTTATGAGACATCTTTACATATACTGAGGTCTCTGACGCCTCACTCCCCTATGACGACATAGGTTATGAGACATCTTTACATATACTGAGGTCTCTGACGCCTCGCTCCCCTACGACGACCTAGGTTATGAGACATCTTTACATATACTGAGGTCTCTGACGCCTCACTCCCCTACGACGACCTAGGTTATGAGACATCTTTACATATACTGAGGTCTCAGACGCCTCGCTCCCCTACGACGACCTAGGTTATGGGACATCTTTACCCACATGCTGGCCCCAGGAGAAGCTGAGGTCTCTGACGCCTCGCTCCCCTACGACGACACAGGTTATGGGGGGAACACCTTTACCCTGTACCTTTAACTGACGATGTGGATTGTCACCACTGTGCTGTGTTGTGTTGTGTTGATGGGCAGTGTGGTGAAGATCCCAGCGGCCGAGGACCTGCCTGCCTTCACGGTGGAGGCCATCGTGGACCCTGCCTCCAGAGAAGCCCAGAAGCTGGCACCCATCCTGCAGATCCTGCAGCGGGTGGCCAACGTGGACGTGCGTGTCTATATGAACTGCCGCGACCAGCTGTCAGACATGCCGGTCAAAAGGTGGGTGGGGGGGTTCGTGGGTGGGTTCATGTGTGTGTGTGTCTTGACTGGAGGGAGGGAGCCCTGGGCAGTGTTTTGTGTGGAGTTTTTGTGGAGTTACAGGATGTTCTTGTGTTGAATGTTGTGTTGGCTGACTGTGTCTGTGGGTGGTTGGGTGTGGGGGGGTGGGTGGGAGGGGGGGTCAGGGTGGGAAGGTGTTTTTGTGTGTGTGTGTGTGTTTGTGTGTGCGTGTGTGTGTGTGTGTGTGTTGTGTGTGCGTGCGTGCGTGTGTGCGTGCGTGCGTGCGTGCGCGCGCGTGCGCGTGTGTGTGTATACACTTTGGAAAGGGAGCACATAAGCATGTATACACACAGGTAAAGTATACACAGTATGTACACTGACACATATTGCTTATCACACACACACACACACAACAGCCATGTATATTTGTGTTTGCCCATGCACTAACATCCATGCAGAATTGCATGCACATTATTATGTTTTACCCAACAAAACCTGGGACAACATTTTCACCCAGCAAAGCTTGATGAGCACTTGGAAGACTGAAATCAAAGCTTACACTCACCCTTAGTGTCAGTATTACAAATAACCAAAAAAGTATTTTCTTTTTACATTGAATGTCAGAAAACAAACCTTTCAACTGATGAATTTTATATCCAAGTGGTTAAGACCATTTTACTTCAATCCCATGGGTCTGTGAAGCTGTGGTCTGAATCTCTGCAGCATCTGAACTAAGGGAAGGGATTTTTACAATCTCCCAGGTCAACTTCCAAGTGCAGACCTGCCCATGTCTTAAATCATTGTGTATACAGACACAGAAGATCAACTATGCACATTAAAGATCCTGTAATGCATGTCAGTGTTCAGCGGATTACAGAAACATGAACATACCCAGCATACACCCCACAGTGAACAAATCCAACATCACTCAGTCAAGTGTGCTATATTTAGTGCGCCCTTTCCTTTTACCTAGTCTGAGTGTGGTCAGTCAGCTCCTGCTATAATTAGCACCAGCTGGCCCCCATCTGGGCTGGAATGAGATGGATTAATTAGCAGCTGAGAGGAGCTGAAAGTGGGGGAAACTGACAGCCTGAAGTCAGAATACAGGTACCTTCATGCTGGTCACAATCTAGTCGCAATACCCAAAAATCTCACCAACAGTGAACCTTGTAACTGTAACCAAGGAATGACCCAACAAAAACCCCAACAAACCAACAACGTGCCTGAAGTCAGAATACGGCTGCCTTCATGCTGGTCAAAATCTGGTCACAGTACCCCCCAAAAAATCTCACCAATAGTGAACCTCGTAGCTGTAGCCAAGGAATGATCCAACAAAAACCCAGACAAACCAACAGTCATGAGGTTCTGGGTTCGTACCAAGCCTCGCCCTTTCTTCCCAGTTTGACGAAAAATCGAACTGAATGTCAAAGTCATTCAGATGAGACTATAAACCAAGGCCCTATGTGCGAACACATGCAGAAATCTTGCGCACACTTTAAAACCCCATTCCGCCTTTCGAAAGAGCAGGCCATCGTGTGCCGATAGGAGCGGATGACAAAATTATATTAAAAAAACCCCCAAAACCAGCATGCACACAGGTGTCGTGTTTAGACACCATCCCTGAGGGGAAAAAAAAAAAAGGGTACGTGCTGCACTTGTGGTGACGCACTCTCCCCGGGGAGAGGAGCCCGAATTTCACTCAGAGAAATCTCCTGTGACATAAAGTGGTATAAAATAAAATAAAATAAATAAAATTAAAAAACCCAAAACATAAAAAAAGTTTTTTTTATCCCGACCGTCCCAGGTTTTACCGTTACGTTCTGGACCCAGAACCGGTGTTCCGGGAGGACGGGGAGGTGACGGAGGGGGCGGTGGCCCGGTTCGTGGACCTGCCCCAGAAATCCCTGCTGACCCTGGGCATGGAGCCCCCAGAGTCCTGGCTGGTGGAGTCCGTCTCCTCTGTCTACGACCTGGACAACATTCTGCTGGAAGAGGTAGGGGTTTATTTTATTTTATTTATTTTTTTTGTTCCACTTTATGTCACAGCAGATTTCTCTGCGTGAAATTCGGGCTGCTCTCCCCCGGGGAGAGCGTGTTGCCACATGTGTAGCGCCTACCCATTATCATTTTTTTTTTTTTTTTTTTCTTTTTTTTGTTTGGTTTGGGGGGGGGGGGAGGGGCAGGAGTAGGGGGAGGGAGGTTGGAGGGAGGTTTTTTTTTGGGGGGGGAGAGAGAGAGGTGTAGGTCGTTGTTGGGTTTTGTATCGATTTTTAGTTTTATAGTTTTTTGAGTGTTGTTTATTTGACTCAGTTTGCTGGGGGGTTTTTTTGGGTTTTTTTTAAAGTAGAATGGTTCAGTTTGTTGTTGGGTTTTTTTGGTTGTTTTTTTTTTAAAGTAGAATGTACAGCACTGAAGATTGTGAAAGGCTCCCAGACAGGGAGGAATCTGGCATGTGATAATGTATACATTTAGCTTTCATCCAGAACTGCACATATACACCTAATAAACACATTTTTACAGGAGACACATGCACATCCCACTCCGGCGTTGGAGAGAATTGTTATCTTTGAAGTCTTTCTGAGAAAAGAAAGGAAGGAGAATGGACTAAAGAAGGCAGAACAAAGACGAGGAGGAGGTGACACTAGGGAGAAAAGGTTCCAGGCAAAAGCAAAGAGAGGGATAGAAAAGAGGGGATTCCTAGCACAGAATTTGCAGAAGGTGGGGATGCTGTTTGTACTGACAGCCCCTCCCCCAGCACCCCACGGGATGTTTTTGGTCTTAGTATACCTCTATTATTGAGGAAAAAGTAGTGAGGAAAGACAAGTGCAAACAAAAATGAAATAAAAATAAATTCTAGGGAATAATGTCTTTCAGTGGCAGCATTGTAGGCATTTCTGAGTAAGAACCTTGCCTTTGGCCTATACCTCTATGTGTGTGAATTGCTAAAATCTCCATCTGCTGACTGGCATATATGCGTCTGTCTGTCTGTCTGTACACAGGTAGAAAAGTCCATCAACGCCGGCTTTGAACTGGAGTTCTTGCTTCTTGAAGGTCAGCCAATTTTGTCCTTCTGTCTCTGTCTGTTTGTCTGTCTGTCTGTCTGTCTGTCTGTCTGTCTGTCTCTTTCTCTCTCTCTCTCTCTCTCTCTCTCTCTCTCTCTCTCTCTCTCTCTCTCTCTCTCTCTCTCTCTCTGCCCAAGATTTGTGTGTTCTAGAGATGGTGAAAAGGTACAGTTTGTTTTGTTGTTGTATGGTTCATATTAGGCATGGGATTGCTCCTGCAAGGGCTTATCTGTTTTATACATTATACCATCAGTTTTGTGTGACAAAGCATCAAAATATGTGCCACCCCAAATTTGGGGTAAAAAAATATTACAATTTTTTGTCTCTAAGTGGTGCATTTCTTTCTTCAGTTATGAAACATACAAAAAAATGTTCAATTACGATTTTTTTTGTTTCGGGGTGGGTTTTTCAAAAAATTATTTTTAAAAAAAAGAAGAATTTTTTAATCATTATTTTTGTGTCTTTTGTTTTTAGCTACATATTTTAATGTTTCAAAAGGTCCAGTAAATCACCTCTATAGCAAATGAATCGTCGTGTTCCTCTGAAGTCGAATTATGGCTGCCTGCCGATATGGCGAGGTACTGGGAAAAAACTTCTCATCCAGCGTGTATTTAACAATCTCACAGTGATTCCCAGATGGGAAGAGTGAGTCAGAGTGCATATTCTGGGTGACCATCTGAGTTGTTAAGCTTGGGTGACCATCTGAGTGTTAAGCTGGGAAATGTTCAACGACAACAACAACTACAATCATCGTGCATGTGGTTCATTTCAGGTCACTGCTATGACTCCAGCACTATGCAGCCTCCTCGTGGCCTGCAGTTTATCCTGGGAACCCCCTCCAGGCCTGCAGTTGTCGACACCATTGTCATGGCTAACCTGGTCAGAAATCTTTAGCTTTTACATTTTTTTTTTGGCTGCTTCCTCATCTTCTGTAATGTTCCCCCATCCTGCTGTTCCCACGTGGCTCATTTCAATCTCCCCACCACAGCCATACCCAGATTTGTTATGTCTCACCTTGAGGGTCGGGAGTTTACAGGGTGGCCATCAATATTAGGTTGTCCTGGGGCCACCAATCAGAGGGGCTCTGCACTTTTGCGGGAGCCAGACTTAGTGAGTCACCCATCCGAGGTGACGAAATAAAGAGAGGGATAGAAAAGAGAGAATTCCTGGCACAAAATTTCCAGAAGGTGGGAATGCTATTTATACTGACAGGCCCGGGCATCCCCACAGGGCAGGATTAGTTATGATACTGGAGATATACTTCGTGCTTGAGTATTTTTTCAGAATGATAGCATTTATAATTATGGTAGGGATGGTAAGAAACACATGTAGAAACAGTGGAACTGATGGTTAAAGATGATGGGGGCATTTTCATTGATTATGATAAAGGCTGTTGTGATGACTATGTTGGAGAAATATGACCACTCACACACAGGTGAGCACACGCACACACTCACATATGCACTCATACACATACACACACACGCGCAGGCATGCATACATGCAGGCACGCACGCACGCATGCACTCACACACACACACACACACACACACACATACACATACACATACACACACACACAATATGTTCTTAATACAAACTTGGATACTTTGGTGAGAAACATGCTTTCATACACGCATTCATATTAACATGCAGTTCTGCACCAATTCTGATTAACTATTGAATGACGTTCATGTTTTTCAGGGTTACTTTCAGCTGAAAGCCAGTCCAGGGTTGTGGCATCTTCGACTGAGAGATGGTCGGTCTCAGGATATCTATGATATACAAAGGTTAGTTTTGTTCACCTCAAGACTTTTTATCATCGTAGTCTTTCCTATTCATCATCATCGCTAATTCCACTATTGTCACTGTTGTATTTCTTGCTATCAGTGTGATGGTAGTATGTTTGTAATGAAGAATTGGTTATTCGGAAAGTGATGTCATTTTGTCTTTACTATTCATTTCAGAAACTGTATCTCTGATCTTCTATTTATTGTGAACTCTTTATGTATAGCTATTTCCATGCATTTTATATGGGGTTTTAAGTCGAAAAGTGTACACCTTTTGATATACACTATTTTGCTGACAGTGTTCTGTTGTATGATTTTTTTTTTGATTTTTTTACCAAACATAATATAGGGAAACATGATTAAAAAAAAAAAAAACCCAATTAAGTAGTGTTCAACATGGCATGAGTTTAAACCAAAAGTGAAGGGCATGGTGTGTTGTGTGTGTGTGGCAGCCACGAGCAGACAGACACACCGGCCAACTCCAGTGATGTGATTGTGGCCATGACCAGCTTCAAGAGCAAGATCATCAGAATCAAGGTCAGTTTTTTTATTTATTTATTTATTTATTCTTTTATATCGAGGATAACAGAATAAGCAATCATGTGCTTTTTTTCATCCGGTCCCCGTGTGTATGCAGTTTTTTGTAAATATTGTCATCTGTTCCCACCGGCACACGATGGCCTACTCATACGAAAAGCGGAACAGGATTTAACGTGTGCGCAAGATGTTCTGCGTGCGTTCGCACACGGGGCCTCGGTTTAAAGTCTCATCCGAAGGACTTTTGGGGAGAGTGGAGTCGGCACTGATGTTAACTCCAGGAGAAAAATTTCCTCGACCGGACTCGAACCCGGGTCGTCAAATTGCCAGCGCAATGTTCTGACCACTAGGCTATCAGTCAATCACTCAGTGTTCACAGTCTAAAGGAGCTGTGCTAGTCACAGCTGTCAGTTTTACCCCACTTTCAGCTCTCCTCTCAGCTGCTAATTAATCCATCCCAGCCCAGCCCAGATGGGGGGCCACCTGGTGCTATATACAGCAGCAGCTGAGCCCACTTGGACTAGGTAAAAGGAAAGGGTGCCACTAGATATGAGCATTCTTGACTGAGTGATGCTGGATTCGAGTGTTGTGTATAGTTAGGGTGAGCATGTAAGTCCTTCCCTCCCCCCACCCCCCCTCCCCCCCTTTCATCCATCCCTTCCATCCCACCATCTCTCCTCTCTCTGTCTTCATGTTTGTTGCAGCAGTATAGGATTAAATTTTCAGTTTTCTTTATTTTTGTATTTATTTATTTATTCTTTTATATATCAAGGATAATGGAATAAGCACTCATGTGCTTTTTTTTACATCCAATCCCCATGTGTATGCAGTTTTGTCAATCTTGTCATCTGTTCCTACCGGCACACAATGGCCTACTCTTACAAAAAGCGGAACAGGAGAGTTGTTATTGGTTGTAGGGTTTTGGTGGGTTTTTTGTTGTTTTTTTTTTGGGGGGGGGGAGGTGGTTAGTTGGGTTGTTTTGTTTTGTTTGTCACTAGTGGTCAGTATGAAGCATGATCTAAGGTGGGTGTCTTTTTCCAGGTGGCCAAAAAACCAGAGAAGAAGCATGAGAAGCTGTTACAGGACGATGATCAGGAGTCACAGGGGCTGTGGAACTCCATTTCCAGGTATGGGGAACATCTAAAAAAAAAAGATTTTTTTTTTTTAAATCAGTGTACACCATCCCTCCTTCTCCTGCCCCTAAAAAAAAAGGGAAAGAAAAGAAAAGAAAATGCAAGCTTTGTTGTCAAAGAAAAAAAAAAAAAGCAATTCTTGTTTGTAAAAATTAGCAAATTATGGGGTTTTTTTTTGATTGTTGGTATTCCTGTAAGAAAGACAGTTCCCGGTGCCCTTACCTGTAAAAAAAAATCATGTACGTAGGTTTTCGTTTTTATTTGTTTGTGTTTGGGGGTTTTGGTGTAGTTTTTTTTTAAATCGGATTGAAAAAATGATTGTCAGATGGTGAAATGTTGATTTTGTGTTGTGTTGGAGGGGGGGGGGGGGGGGGGGGGGGGTTGGTTGTTGGTTTCAATCAGTATTGAAAAATGATGGTTAGATTGTGAAATGTTGACTGCTCTGCTTATTTTTTCATTTATTACATCTTGATTTTTCTTTTTTTTATCGTAAAAAGATTCATAGCGTGTGTTGGGGTTTGGGGGGGGAGGTGGGTTTTTTTTAGTTTTTTTTATAGATCTTGTGCTTTAAAAAAACCCCAAAAAAGCAAAACAAGATTGTTTATCAAATATCTTGAAAATAAATCTTTTGTAAAATATTCTTTTAACAAAAAGCAAATAAAGACAATGGTTGTAAAAAAAATATAAAAAAATTTACTAAAAAAACCTCCACCAAAAGGTCAGAATGTGAAATCTAGAGGTAATTTTGTTTTGAGAGAATCCAAAAGCAAGAGGGTTAAAATGTATTGCATGAAGAGTTCTCTGTTTCAGCTCCTTCTCTGGCCAGAAGGGAGACGAGGACAGGGACGTAACTCTCAACATCTTCTCCTTGGCTTCGGGTCACCTGTACGAACGCTTCCTCAGGTTAGACACCGGCTCCCTAAGAGTTAACCTTTTCTTCTCTTCTGTCTGAAGAAAAGAAAAGAAAACAACAACTCAAAAACTCCAGTATTTTTCCGATGCTTTTATTTCTTGGTGTAGGAAGAACACTGTATTTTCATCAAGGTTTAAGAAAGAGTATTATATAATCATTTAGGAAAGAGGGTGGCAGGAAGGGTCAGACGTTCACCCGCCAACAGTTAAACTGTGAGGTTCTGGATTTGATTCCTAGCCTTGCTTGTTTCCCCCCCTAGTTTGACAAAAAAAAAAGCGAACTAAATGTTAAAAGTCCTTCGGATGAGACTGTAAACCAAGGCCTTATGTGCAAACACCTGCAGAACATCTTGCGCACACGTTAAAAACCCGTTCCTTCTTTTAGAAGAGTAGGCCATTGTGTACTGGTAGGAGGAACAGATGACAGGGAAAAAAAAACGCAGCATGCACACAGGTGTTGTGTTTAGACACCATTTCTGAAGTCAGAATGCGGCTACTGAAATGGTGGGTTAAAAAAAAAAAGGTCACATATGCAAAATCACACCATTGGTGAACCTGGGAGCTCTAGCTGAGGAACAAGAGGGGGGGGGATTTTGTGATAAGAATGTAAAAAAAAAAAAAAAAGAGAGAGAGAGAGAGAGAGAGATGGAGAAGAAAAACAAAATGAGAAGAAAAAAATAGGAGAGCTAAGAGATGAACCTGAACTAGATTTTCTTAAAACATATTTTTCCATGTGTATGTAGACAGTGGAGGAAGCTGGTTTCAAAATCTTCAGTTGTGCTCCCACAGTCTACGGGACAGGTGAAGGTGAAGATGCTGCACAGTAAAGGTTGTATGTGTCTTGTATCGGTAGATTGATTAAGTGATTGATTGTTTTGTTTCAGGATCATGATGTTGAGCGTGTTGAAGAACACCAAATCCAAGGTCAAGTTTTGGTTCCTGAAAAACTACCTGTCCCCAACATTCAAAGTAAGTGGATGGATTCCAATCCTTGAACCATGGACTACACATGGGCAACAGTGTCGTGTAGATCTGAACCCACGCACGCACGCACTCACACACACAAGCTGAAAAGTATTCGCTTTTATTGTGATACTGCAACAGCTACATAGGACCATGTTCTCTTCGCATTTGTGGAAAATCTTTCATTGCAATGGATGCTGACATGGTACATTTGAGCAGGAGCTTCGTACAGTACTCAAGGATGTGGTGTCATGATTATAATAAAAAAGTTTATAAACCTTAAAAATAGAGAATGGGTCGTTTTTTGGGGGTGGTTTTTTGG
Source organism: Stramonita haemastoma (assembly GCA_030674155.1). Classification (NCBI taxonomy): domain Eukaryota; kingdom Metazoa; phylum Mollusca; class Gastropoda; order Neogastropoda; family Muricidae; genus Stramonita; species Stramonita haemastoma. The sequence continues at coordinate 35,052,064 of CM060335.1, read as the reverse complement.
TGTGGTTTTTTTTTTGGGGGGGGGGGGGAGAGGGGGGGGGGGGGGGTTGCTAGTGTTTATTCTGTTTGTTCTGCTTTTTGGTGTTGGAATAAAAAGTTTATATCTACGATAGCTAAGAAAAAAAAACTAAAGGTAGAGACCTCTTTCCATGTTATTTGAGATATATATATTACAAGATAATGTATTCTTTTATATATATCAAGAAGATGCTAGGTTTTTTTTTGTTTTTTTTCTCCAGTATCAAGAAGCTATCCCTTGAAAGGTGAGGGGTGTTATATGGTAGGTGTTGTTTTTTTCCAGGACTTTATTCCCCACATGGCCCAACACTACGGGTTTGAGTACGAACTGGTGCAGTACAAATGGCCCCGCTGGCTCAACCAGCAGAAGGAGAAACAGCGAATCATTTGGGGGTGAGTGAGTCGTCGTCTTTAATCAGTGTGAAGCCATTCAAATTGGAGAGGGGTGGGGGGGAGATGAAGTGTAAAAAGAAGTCTTGACATGAGGAAGCAATAAAATGGAAAGAAAGACAAGGACAACAAGGACATGAATGCCAGAAAGCCTATTCTGGAAGCTGAAAAAAAAATGGACAGAAAAACAGGGATGTATGTATACCAGAAAGTCTTTGGTGTTGTAGTGTTGAAAATGATGGAGTCGGCAGAAAGATTAAGATGCCAGATATGCCTTGAAATATAATGGAAGCGGTAAAATGGTGGTCGTGGTTGAGTTGGGGGGGGGGGGGGGGGGGGGGGGGGGGGGGGATTGGGGATTCCTGAAAATGTCTTGTCTTGTGTCATATAGAGAAAGATATTGGAGTTTAGAAACTGAAGAGTTTTGTTCTGTTGTGGAGGAAAGGAATTTGGGGAGAAAAACAGGGATATCTTAGTTTGTTTTGTATGACAGCAATGAGAGAAGGAGACACAGAAGATACCACAAAATATCTAGTACTGATATCAAAGGAAGCCTCGGAGAAAGAATCAGACAACATGGATTTCAAAAGGGAAACATCTTGCATACTGTTTTAGAGAAAAGATATCCTCTGGTTTTTATTTGTAAAAAGTATGATGGGTTAATCTTGGCGTACAAGTTTGTTTCTCAAAACCAAAGAAAATTTGTAACAGGCGTGAAAAGGGAAGGGAAACATACTTTTTTGCTGACCTGTGTGTGCTTTTTTTTTCTTTTTCTTTTTTTTTTTTACTGTGAAAGAAAAAGTAAGCAATGTTTTTCATTCGTTTGTTTGTTTTGTTGTTTGTTTACCAGGTACAAGATTTTGTTTCTGGATGTGCTGTTTCCTCTGGACGTCAAGAAAATCATTTTTGTGGATGCTGATCAGGTCAGTGTACTGTACTGTCTTTCTCTTTAATACATACCCACCCTACTACCCACCTGCTGCATGTATGCATGTCATGTTTTACACACATATCATAGGCCTATATATATATGCTTAGCATACACACATGCACACACACACACCCAGACACAGAAGTCTCTGACGGTAAACTCCAATCCAATCCAGTCTGATTGTTTATAACCCTGCCAAGCGGCTGGTAAGAGTACTTGTGATACAACAAACAGGAATGCCTGCCCATTGATAATGCCTGCCCAGTCACTGATGATCCTCTCTGCGGTTGCACAGATTGTCAGGGCAGACTTGGAGGAACTCCATGATTTGGACCTGGGTGGTGCGCCCTATGGCTACACTCCGTTCTGCGACAGTCGCAAAGAAATGGACGGTTTCAGGTACGTAGTAATATAATAATAATAAATGGAATTTGTGTAGCACTATAACTTGCAAAAAAAAAAAATCAAAGCACTTGCATTCAACCTATACGTAGTGGGGAAATGTGGGGGGGGGGTTTTTTTCAAGCTTAAAAGTGACGTTTAAGAAAAGAAAATTGATAAATCAGTGAAACGTGTTGGCTCTGAAATTAAACAGTTTTTGCTTAGAAAAATGTACTGCTAGTGAAGTATTGAGTTCTATATTCACTCATACACTCTTAAGGTTGCATGAGAACTTCTCAAGTATACATACATGGATATGTTTTTTGCGAGTATAATTAAGAGCACAGGCATAAACCTGGTAACACACACACACACACACACACACACACACACACACACACACACACACACACACACACACACACACACACACGTACGCACACACACGTGCGCGCACACACACACACACACACACACACACACACACACACACACACACACACACACACACACACACACACACTCAAATACACTCTTCAAAACACATATATACATGTCTTAAACTCTGTGTCAAATTCTTGGTTTCAGATTTTGGAAGTCAGGATATTGGCACAGCCACCTTGCAGGACGAAAATACCATATCAGGTGTGTGTGTGTGTGTGTGTGTGTGTGTTTGTTAGTTAGTGTGTGTGTGTGTGTGTGTGTGTGTGTGTGTGTGTGTGTGTGTGTGTGTGTGTGGTGTGTGTGTGTGTGTGTGTGTGCGCGCACGCGTGTGTGCGTATGTGTCTGTGTGAGTCTGTGTGTGTGCGTGTCTGTGTCTGTGCGTGTGTGTGTGTGTGTCTGTGTGTGTGTCTGCGTGTGTGTGTCTGTGTGTGAGTGTGTGTGTGTGTGTCTGTGTGTGTGTGTGTGTGTGTCCAAAAGCATTGCTTTACACTGATCCGCTATAGCGGTAGGCTGTTCTCTGAGTTAATTAAGTTAAAGTTAAAGTCTGTCCCGAGCCTAAGGCTCATCAGGCCGGTGCTTATCCCGGTTTCTGTGGCGTTAAGCGACTGAGAGTCATAGACTCCCCCCTGGATAGGACGCCAGTCTATCGCAGGGTTAACCCCCAACACAAGGTTGGTACCCTTTTACACCTGGGTGGGGTGAGAAAAATAGCGGTAAAGTGCCTTTTCCAAGGGCACAACGCCATAGCCGAAAGCTGGGATCGAACCCGCAACCTTTAGATTATGAGTCCACTAGACTACAGCGGCAGCTGCTGTTCTCTGAGAGATAACCTGACCCATGGTGTGGTGTGTGTCAGTGCTCTGTATGTGGTGGACCTGAAGAAGTTCCGTCACATCGCTGCAGGGGACAGGCTGAGGGGGCAGTACCAGGGCCTGTCCCAGGACCCCAACTCCCTGGCCAACCTCGACCAGGACCTGCCCAACAACATGATTCACCAGGTCTGTCTGTCTGTCTGTCTGTCTGCCACCTTGCCTGGCTTAGCTTACCTCACCTTGGCTATTTATTTATTTAGTCTTTTATTAATCTATTTATTTATTCTTTTATTTATTTATTTATGTATTCTTTTATTTATGTATAATTTTTATTCTTTTATTTATATATTTTTTATTTAAAAAAAAATTCTTTTATTTATGTATTTAGTCTTTTATTCTTTTATTTATTTATCTATTTAGCCTTTTAATCTTTTATTTATTCAGTCTTTTATTCTTTTATTTATTCATTTTTTTAATTGGTTTATTTATTCTTGTATTTATTATTTAATTTATTTATTCTTTTATTTATTTATTCATTCTTTTATTTCCACGATTATGAAATAAGTGCTTTTTTACATCCCAGTCCCCATGTGTATGCTAGTTTTCGTCAATTTTGTCATCTGTTCACACCGGCACCCAATGGCCTACTCTTTCCAAAAAGCAGAACGGGTTTTAAAGTGCACTAGATGTTCTGCATGCGTTGCACACAGGGCGTCAGTTCATAGTCGCATCTGGACTTTTGGGGGGGAGTGGAGTGGGCACTGATGTTTACTCCATGAGGAAAATCTTCTTGAACAAGATTTGGGTGTCTGCTGCAAGCAGCATTTGGGGACATGGGTGTACAGGATTAGGGGCATGGAAAAAAATGTTCTTTTTCATTTCAGGAAGGGATATCAAAAAGCCTTTTTATTTGGTTGGGAGGGGGGGGGGGGGGGTAAGTGTGGCAATAAACCCTGTTCTGTTCTGTTCTGTTCTTGTTCTGTTCTGTTCTGTTCTGTTCTGTTCTGTTCTGTTCACAAACACAAGAGTCCAGATTCATAGAAGTGTGATGGCATGTGATGTTACAGGTGGCCATCAAGTCTTTACCCCAGGAGTGGTTGTACTGTGAAACCTGGTGTAGTGAGCATGAGAAAGACAAGGCCAAAACCATTGACCTGGTACGTCAGCTATTCCCTCTGTGTGTGGGTGTGTGTGTGTGTGTGTGGGGTGTGGGGGGGGAGTGTGTGTGGGGGGTGTGGGGGGGGAGTGTGTGTGTGTGTGTGTGTGCAGGATGGGTTAGGCTAAAGGGGAAGGAGAGATAGAAGGAGGGAGAGAGAGAGAGATAGAGAGAGAGAGAGAGAGAGAGACTGACGCATTAAAGACAGTGTCTTTGTGAAAGAGTGTGTGTGTTTAAGAATGCCTGTTTGTTTAAGAAGGTGTGCCTGTTTAAGAATATGTAACTGTTTAAGGATGTGTGTGTATGTTTGTTTTTGTGAGTGTGTGTGTGGGTGGGTGCATGCGCATGTGTGTGTGTGTGTGATAGAGAGAGGGAGAAAGAATAATTTCAATAGGAAAATATATATATATATATATATATATATATATATATATATATATATATATATATAGTCTGTGTGTTTCTTTTTTTTTTTAGCTGTTTGTTATGCTTAAAAGACTTCACCCTTTATCTACTATCTCTACCTCTGTGTGTGCAGTGCAATAACCCGCTGACCAAGGAGCCCAAACTGCAGGCAGCTATGCGCATCGTGCCCGAGTGGAAAAACTACGACTACGAGGTCAAAGTGTTGTGGGATCAAATCTACAAGACCAATACCAAAGACCAGATTGAATACGAGCGCCCGGACATCCCTCTGCCAGGTAAGGATACACAGGCGTTTTTCATGTTTTGTTGTGCCAAGTATGGAAACCTTTGTGCTTTTTGGGTGGGTTTGTGTGTGTGTGGTGTGTGTGTGTGTGTGTTGTGTGTGTGTGTGTGTGTGTGTGTGTGTAGTGTGTGTGTGTGTGTTGTGTGTGTGTGTGTTTTGTGTGTGTGTGTGTGTGTGTGTGTGTGTGTGTTGTGTGTGTGTGTGTGTGTGTGTGTGTGTGTGTGTGTGTGTGTGTGTGTGTGTGTGTGTGTGTGTGTGTGTGTGTGATGTGTGTGTGTGTTGTGTGTGTGTGTGTGTTGTGTGTGTGTGTGTGTGTGTGTGTGTGTGTGTGTGTGTGTATGTGTGTTGTTGTTGATTGTGTGTGTGTATGTTTGTCTTCTCTCTATTCCTCAGCTTGAACTCTCAGACTCACCAGTGGTGAAATGTTTGCGTATGTGACCGTTTCTCCACACACACACACACACACACACAGACACACACACCCCTGCCCCCTTCCATCCATTAAGGTAGTTGCATTCTGGCCTCAGGGATACAGTTGGGAATTGAACATACCCATTTTGCCAGGACAGTGAAAAGGTACCTCCTTGCTCTTTCTGATTTTCAGCCGTCGTGGGTTCTTTTGATCTGCGCAAGTCTGTAAACTACATGGGTCCGACTGGTTTAGAGTCTCTTCTGAAAGACTGGATATTCAGTTTGATTTTCCCATCAAACTTGGTAAAGGGGCCAAGGCTGGGGGGAATCAAACCCTGAACCTCATGGCTTGTTAGGGAGGTGAAGGTCTAAACTGTTCTCAAGTTGTCAATGATATACACGTGTGTGTGTGACAGCTATTTGTTTTTTGTTTTTTTTAAATGTTACTGTATGTGAGCTTGACTGTGATATTTGCATTTCACCAAAGGAATCCTCCTGGCTTTTTCCTGACTGTTCCTGTTTTCTGTCTTGTCTGTTTCAGATTTTAAAGTGAAGACGGAGTTATGATGTCCAAGAGGGAGTAGCAGCAGTGTTGGGGCCTGCATGAGTCGTGTGTATGAGTGCGTGCGTGAGTGTAGCGTTTGTTGCCTGGGAGCGTGAACGCGACATGAATGAATCGTCAGAATGTAGGAGTGTCTGTCACCTCTGTTGAAGTCTGTCTCTCTGTCTGTCTATCTATCTGTCTCTCTCACACACACACACACACACTCTCTCTCTCTCTTCTCTCTCTCTCTCTCTCTCTCTCTCTCTCTCTCTCTCTCTCTCTCTCTCTCTCTCTCTCTCTCTCTCTCTACCTACCTCCTCCCTCTGTTTCGCTGTCTCACTCACACTCTCACCCTTTCTCCCTTCCACCGTTTTGGGGTGGGATGGGGTGTGTGTGTGTGATAATCTGTGACTTTGGGCATATTCAGCTGTTCCTGCAGTATGGTTTAGGTCGTGTCCCTTTTTACAGTTAAGTGTTAGGCAGGAACAAACCCACAGCAATTGTTCGTCCTCATTGTTGGAGACCAAATGTCTGTTTTAATTGATGAGTTGAGGGTGTTTTTTGTTTTTTGCTTCTTTTTTTGTTTGTTTTTTTGTTGTTGTTTTTTTTAGTTGATGTGTTGAGTTACATTTCAGGCTTTTGCATGTTGCTTATTACGACTGTTTATTATTCCAACTATGTTGAAAGTGAGTTACAGACTTGCATTGCATATATATATGTTTTGCTGTTGTCCTTGCTGTCTTTATTGGTTGAGTATTACGGTTGGTAAGACAATGTGAAGATGAATTTAGAACTCAAAGATTTGTGATAGCGTGTGTTTGCGTTTGTGTTTTAGTGCAGTGTTGATGTGTGGGCTTGCGTACGCGTTTGTGAGTTTATAGAAAATGCGTTTCTCGTTTGAATATATTTATGAATTCTTGAAAAAAAAATTTTAAGTTGTAAAAGTCGAGGTTATCTGTTGATATATAAACATGTTTTGTTGGTAAGATAATGGTATGAGCACATAACTGAAGTCACAAGAGAATTCTGTGCTAACTCTTTTGTCGATGTTCTGCGTGTCAAAGATTCTGTTTGAATTATCGTGATTACTCTGTCTTCTGTCTGAAGTCACACTTCTGCTACATGTCTCATCATTGTCATAATTATGTTTGTTTCTGTGGTTTTTGTTGTTGTTTTAATTGAAAATTTGTGATGACAAATGTGTGTGAAGTGATAGAGTTGTAGGGTAGTCTGTGTGTGGAAGAAGAATCGGTGCAGATTTGTTTATTTAAGGTGAACTGCACGTTGAAAAAAAGCAGGAACTTTGAGACATTAACATGACGCTGTAACCTACGATCAAATGTACAGGTAACCTAAAAGATGTGCCTGAATGATTTCACAGTTGAATGAAAGAATCCTGTGCACATCTCTTGTGTGCCCCAAACATCGGTTACTGCAGAACTGTTGTTGCAGCACTTGTCAGAACCTGAAACAAAGATGGTATTTAACATGGAATTCAGCCCCTTCTTTTGCACAGAACAGCTTCAGAACTGAACTTACCGATAGATGTAACACTTAACAGACCGCTGCTAGGTATAATTATGGAAGCAGAGATCTATGTTGACGAGCCCGAATAATGTTGCAACCTGACTTGGGTAACTAAATAGATAGGACGTAAGCATTGAACTCAACAATTGGCTTTTGTGACAGGCTACTTTAAGTCGGTCTGCATTCAGCAAACATTCCATGCTGGTTAAAAACAAGTGCATTTTAAGTGTAGAAAGATGAAAATTGATTGTTGCTGTGATAGTGCAAATGAGCAGAATGTCTGTGAGCTGCTTTTTCTATAATGCTGCTGTTATACCATCCAGTTTGGGTGATTCACCTTTATCTTTACCCATCCCGAAGTCCTGTAAATCGTGGGGGCACCGCTGAAGATTTTGCAGCCAGCTTCCTCCACACTTTGTGAGGGTGATTCCACGTTTAGCAACAACAAAAGCCACGCATGTATAAACTATTCTAAGGAAGATATGAAGGAACATCCTGGTTTATCCGTTATTTTGTATTTAGGGATTTAAAAAAAGAAAATATTGTGTAGTGGTGTTTTAGATACTTAATTGTGACATGACTTATGTAGATCTATATCTAGTAGTATGAAGGGGCTTTTTTGTTTTAGGTTGGACAGGACAGTGTGTCATGAGATATTGCTTTTTGTTTTACTGGTTTATATGTCGCAAGAAGACTGTCTGTTGATGAGTTTTGTACAGAGTAGCTGTAAGATATCTTCTGGAAATTTTTTGTTATAGTTTTTGAGTGTTTTATGTTGAATGTACTTATTACAGGTACTGCAGGGTTTGAATATCAGTCAACCAGTGTGGAGTTGTAGCGACCTAGGTTTTCATGACTTCAGCTGTCATTGTTGTTGTTATCACTCAAGATGGATTTCACAAGGGCACAGGGGGCGGGATAGCTCAGCAGTCAGAGAATGCTCGCTTTTCCCCTATCAAGTCAAGCAGCATCAAGCGAGGTTACCAGTTGGATGGGTGACCGTTTGCGCGCCTTGGCTTCAGTACAGTTCACCCAGCTGTAAATGGGTACCTGCCCTCTTTAGGGTCAGGGAAGGTAAAGCAGCGAGGGAGAGGAGATAGGCGCCGCCCTCAATATGCTGTGGCCCCTAGAGAAGCTGAGGTCTCTGATGCCTCGCTCCCCTACGACCGCCTAGGTTATGGGACACCTTTACCTTTTTACAACAGGTTCTGATGCTTTTTGTGATGATTTGTTGAGCTGTTCTTCCTTTTCATTTCTGACAACTTGCTTCTTTCTTTTAACTCAGTTCAATCATCATCTCTCGTTTTCACTCACGCTTTTTTTGCACAGAAAAGCAAGCACCAGCCAGCCATTCGCAACCATAGACTTACCAGGTTCTCTCTCATACATGTATTCATTTTTTTGTATTTTGGGCCATGTATTTTGTGTAGGTTTTCACATTTCTTCTGCTGGTTTGTCGGTGAAAAATCATCCACATTAAAAACGGAACATTTGATTCACTCAGTTGCTACATCCCCACAACAACAACAACAACAACAACAAAAAGTGTGCCAACTTTTCTACAGTGCAATGTCATTTTGTTTTTATTTTGAATGTACAAAACTGCTCTGCAATATTCACTGAGCTGAAAACCTTTTTTTCAAATGTAATTATTATATCAAATTTGGATTTTTTTTTTTTTTTAAATTGTGTGAAATTCGAGTCAGATTTACCTGATTCTGTCCAAAAAAGAAAAAAAAAGAAGAAAGATATGTTGCAAGAATAGGTTTGTTATGAGATATATTAGACACTCATGATAGTACAACTGGATAGTGTTATAGCCGTAGCACGCGGGATGTGTAGTGCCGGCCGGGTCTTCTCCTGGACTTGTAACTCTGCAGGAGGTCTGCCTGCCTGCCTGCCTGCTGGCCTCAGCCCACACGTTCTCACTTCAGGGGAAGGCAGCTCATCAGAAAGGTTATTTTTTTTAAATGTTAAATCTGCCTTAATTTTTTTTTTTTTTGAAAGGCAGGAGGAGTATGGGCTGGGTAGGCACAAAATATGCAAAAGAGAGGATAGAGAGGTAACGAGAAAAAAGAAAAAGAAAAAAACAAAGAAAGAAACAAAGGGAGTGATAGAAAAGGGGACATTTCTAGCACAGAATTTCCAGAAGGTGGGGATGCTATTTATAATTGAAAGGGCCCCCAGCATCCCCATGGCAGAAGGGAAGGGGAAGTTAGGGGGGGGGGGCGGGGATAGTTGTTTGATAGTGCAAGGGGGGTAGAGATAGTGCAGATTCTCTCTCTCTCTCTCTCTCTCTCTCTCTCTCTCTCTCTCTCTCTCTCTCTCTCTCTCTCTCTCTCTCTCTCTTCTCTCTCTCTCTCTCTTTCTCTCTCTCTCTCTTTCTTTCTCTCTCTCTATCTATCTATCTGTGTCAACATTTAGCAAATGCTACAATCATCATCAAGAGTAAGAGAAATGAATCTTACATTTCAAACATCAACTTTTGCTTCAAAAAAAGAGAAGGAGAAAAACAACAACAACAAAAAAAACAAGGTTGGGGTGTGAATAGCAGTATGTCTTCCCCACAGGCCAATGTTCTTGTACAGTGAGAGAGAGAGATCTATATATGTTTCTGCATGTGCATGACTTTTAACCTAATGTTGACTTTGTGAGAGAAAACCAAGGCAGTTTTGATTTCCAGTGAAATGAGTGGGTCCAAGAGTGTTGAAAGTCTTATGTCTTTGGTACTATAAGTATGAGTGAGAGAGTGGTGGAGAGAGAAAAAACCGAGATGTGGTTTATTATAACTTGATTGTATGTGTGTGTGTTGTGTGTGTGGTGTGTGTGTGGTGATGTGTGTGTGTGTTGTGTGTGTGTTGTGTGTGTGTGTGTGTGTGTGTGTGTGTGTGTAGTGTGTGTGTGTTGGGTAGGTTATTATGTGACATCCACAGTGAGAAGTTTGTGTGTGTGTGTGTGTGTGTGCTTGTTAGTTGTAAACAGTATATTTTAAAGATTAAAGTATGATTGGGTGTTGGCCAATTTTGTATGTCTGTGGTTGTGTGTGTGGTGTGGTGTATGGTTGTGTGTGTGTGTGTGTGTGTGTGCTGCATGGATGTCTACACACACAAGCATGCACACATGCACCTGTGTGTACACACTGTATATAACATGCTTATATGCCACTTGAACAGACACATACAGTACAGATGCACGCACACCCACCCACCCATGCAGCCACCCACATGCACCCCCCCCCCCCCTACACACATACACATATATATATATATATATATGTATGTATGTGTGTGCTCTTGCAGTACTCACATTATACACATGCACGCTTGCCAATAAACCTCTTGTGCACACACCAATATGTTCAAGAGGATTTTTCCTCTGGAGTTAACATCAGTGCCGACTCCGCTACCCCCAAAAGTCATTCAAACTGATATCCCCGTGTGCGAACGCATGCAAAACATCTTGTGCACATGTTCTGCTTTTTGGGAGAGTAGGCCATTATGTGCCAGTGTGAACGGATGACCAAATTTAGCAAACCGTATACACACGGGGACTGTGTGTAAAAAAGCACATGAGTGCTTATTCCATTATCCTTGAAATAAAATATTACATTAATAAAAAATAAATAACGTGCGCTCATACACACATACATCTGACGTGAACTTGCGTGTACACATATAAGTATACATGACAGTACAACTCTATGCGCATACATATTGTATGCATACCTGCTTGGAGGGCACATTTGC
>CM060335.1:35013496-35018496 GCA_030674155.1 Stramonita haemastoma | reverse complement strand
CACCACACACCACCACACACACACACACACACACACACACACACACACACACACACACACACACACACACACCAACACACAACACACACACACACACACACCCCACCATTTTTTTTTCTCTCGTTCCTCTAGAGCTAGAGTTCCGAGGTTCACCAATAGTCAGATTTTGCCTATGTGACCACTTTTTGCCCCCACCATGAAGGTAGCCGCATTCCGACTTCAGGGATGTAGCTGGTGGATATGTTCGTGTTTCCGTAACCCACAAACGCTGACGTGAATTATAGGATCTTTAACGTGCATTTTCACACTTCTGCAAGCGTATATATGACTTACTTTCGTTGATCTTTGCGCCTGGTGGCAGCATGATCTGTGGCTCTGTAGGTCAAATGCAAGCGCTTTGATTTGTCTTTACAAGAGATAGCGCTATACAAATTCCATGTATTATTTATTATTATTATTACTTGACTTATGCCTGTGAATTCCCCAGGGAACATAGGGCTGCAACAACACTCCTCCAAGGGACTCGGTTCTGGGAGATTCTCTTCAGCTCGGCCCACGTCATTCCAGCTGCCTTCGTCTCTGCTTCAGTGCTTCTTCTGCGCCAGGTCTGTTTTGGTCGACCCACTTTCCGCTTCCCTTGTGGGTTCCAGTCAAGGGCCTGCCTGGTGACGTGCAAGTGTAATATATATATATACACGAATAGAATATAAGGCACTTGGCAGGGGTACACTTGAAGCTGACCTAGGAAATGGTACAAATCGGCGCCCTTAATAATTCACAAGTCGCCACTGAGATTCGAAACCCACGAGTTTATAGACCCATGGGATTGAAATCGAACGGTCTTAACCACTCAGCTTTTGCATCAGTCACATTGAAAAGCAAACAAACAATAACAGCCAAACTACATGAAACAATAATTATTCATTCCCAGCTTCATCCCGAAGTTGGCATACGGCTACCTTCATAGTGTCACAAAAACAACGGTCGCGCACACACAAAATCTCACCATTGGTAAACTTGGGAGTATTAGCCCAGGAACGAAAAAATTAATAAAGACCTATCCAGCACCAGACTGGAAGGTCGCGGGTTCGATTCCCATAAGAGTCATAGGGATTTTTTCGGACTCCGGCCGGCTCCTATTTATCTTTTATTTATTTATTCTTTTATATCGAGGATAATGGGATAAACTCTGTGCCTTTTTTTTTTTTTTTACATCCAGTTCCACGTGTGTATGCAGTTTTTGTACATATTGTCATCTGTTCCCACCGGCATACAATGGCTACACTTACGAAAAGCGTAAGATGTTCTGCGTGCGTTCGCACACGGGACCTCGGTTTATAGTCTCACCCGAAGGACTTTTGGGGAGAGTGGAGTCAGTACTGATGTTAACTGCAGGGGAAAAATCCCCTCGAACGGGAATCCAACCGGGGTCGTCAAATTGCGAGCGCAATGTTTTGACCACTAGGCTATCCAACCCCTCTACCCAGAGTGAGTGTGCTGTGGGCTCAATGGGAAGACTGGGACCACACACTCGAACTTCATCCACTTTACGGATGCGAATTTGAGACACACACCGATATAGGAATACAACGTTATTCAGACAGACAAATGACTAGAAAAGACATTAAGTTAAATAGATCAGTGTGTTTGAATGGCACCATACAGTGCATTTGACAGTGATTCCAGTTTGCTGACTAATCATGCATAGAATTCAGCCTGGCAGAACAAAATCTTACCATAAGTATCGATGACATTTTTTGTAGTTGTATACCACTCCACTCGGGGGACGGGATAGCTTAGTGGTCAGAACATTGCGCTTGCAATTTGACGACCCGGGTTCGATTCCCGGTCGAGGAGATTTTTCTCCTGGAGTTAACATCAGTGCTGACTCCACTCTCCCCCAAAAATCCTTCGGATGAGACTTTAATTTAAACCTGAGGCCCCGTGTGTGAATGCACGCAGAACATCTTGCGCACGTGTTAAATCCTGTTCCGCTATTCGTAAGAGTAGGCCATTGTGTGCCGATGGGAACAGATGACATTTACAAAACTGCATACACACGGGGACTGGATGTAAAAAAGCACACGAGTGCTTATTCCATTATCCTCGATATAAAAGAATAGATAACTAACTAACTAACTAACTAACAAACTAACTAACAAACTAACAAACAAACAAACTAACTAACTAACTAACTAACTAACTAACTAACTAACTAACTAACTAACTAACTAACTAACTAACTACTAACTAACTAACTAACTAACTAACTAACTAACTAACTAAGCCACAGCAGATTTCTCTCTGCGTGAAATTCGGTTGCTCTCTCCGGGGTGAGAGCCCTTCGCCACAAGACCAGTGCCACCTATGTATTGTTTCTTTCTGCATGTGTATTAATTTTGTTTCCATTAGAGAGTTGGCTTTTTTTTCTAAAAAGAATTTTTGCCAGAACAGCTCTCTTCTTGCTGTGGGTTCTTTTTCATCACCTTCACCTTCACCTGTCCCGTTGACCCGGACCGTGGGGGCACAACTGAAGATTTTGCAGCCAGCTTCATCCACAGGGTTCTTTTACGAGGCCGTAAATACGTTGTTTCACGGGACTACAGTTTGTCGTCTCATCCAAAAGACTAGCACTCAGACCACCATTCAAGGGTCTGTAGGGGGGGGGGGGGGGGGGGGGGGGGGGGGGGGGGCTTGAGTTCAAACTGGGATTTAACCTGCACTTGTCGCTTTCTAGATAGGTGCGTTGCCTCTAGACCACCGACCCACATGCACGAACAAAACTGCTCACACACGGGACTGGATTAAAAAAAAGGATATGAGTGCTTATTCCATTGTCCTCAATATAAAAGAATAACGAAAGAAAGAAAGAAAGAAATAACATACCCTCCTCACGCCCCTCCCCCACAACAATAACAGTAAATACTTTATGATCATTGCTTGAAAATGAAATATCAGTTTTGGAGGACCAAAACTATTATATCTTTTGTCGCTTAACTGATTCTTTGCTTTAATCCAACCCCTCATCGCCTCAATTGTACAGCAGAGAGACTCTCTCTCTCTCTCTCTCTCTCTCTCTCTCTCTCTCTCTCTCTCTCTCTCTCTCTCTCTCTCTTCTCTCTCTCTCTCTCTCCTGTCTGTCTGTCTGACTGTCTGTCTCTGTCTCTGTCTCTCTCTCTCATCAAGGGCCGGATGAAAAAAGTAGTAAATGTTTACTCTGTTACCCTTGAAAAATAAAGATTATTCATTCAAAAATTATTTCATTCATTCATTCATTCATTCATTCATTCTCTCTCTCTCTCTCTCTCTCTCTCTCTCTCTCTCTCTCTCTCTCCTTCTCTCTCTTCACTCTCTCTCTCTCTCTCTCTCTCTCTCTCTCTGCTTCTGTCTCTGTCTGTCTGTCTCTGTCTTCTGTCTCCTTCTGTCCTGTCTGTCTGTCCTCTCTCTCTCTCTCTCAAGTATGTAAATGCTTACTCTGTTTCCCTTGAAAAAAAAGATTTTTCATTAAAAAATTAAATTTATTCATTCATTCTCATTCTCCTTTTCCCTCACATACATCACCCCCCCCCTCCACCACACACACACACACCACACCACACAACAAACCCCCACACCCACCCAAACCACACAACACACAACACACCACACAATACAAAGACAAACCCGAACACAACACACAGACACACCACCCCAATCCCCCGCCCACCTCCCCCCCAACAGAAAATACTTATTTTTTTACGATCGTAAGACACCAAACAAACCACGCGCGCAAGCCAAGGGAAAAAATTTTTTCCAATAGAAAATTTGGAGAAGGGTGATACTGCGGGGATGCAAGCGGGCCGCGGACTGGCGATGACTTCTGTTTTGGTTTTCTTCGCTAGGCAGTGAAGGACTTGGGAACAACCGCGGGACAGAAGGGTTGGGAACAGTTTAACGGTTTCCCTTTTCCTTTTCCTTTCCTCTTTCGGCCCTAACCAGTAGCCAAAATTTTTTTTGCCTCAGCTTTGAAACACTCACCGATTTTTGATTTCAAGGGGTGTGGGAAGTTTTGGATCAGTGACGACTAAAAAAAAAAATCTCTGGTTTTCCTTTTGATTTTTTTTTTAATATTCTTATCGAACCAAACCCAAAAACGTTAACGATGGCTTTCAGTTTGGCTCAACTGTACCTGGTATACCGGTTTTCTTCGGTTTAAACGCTGAACAGTGCACAGGGTTCGTCTTCTTCCCCAACAGTAGCAGCAGTACGACATTCAGCGTCGTCGCCAGCTTTTACATGCGAACAATTCGAGAAATTTTTTCGAGACGGTTAAACGGATATCCGACGGCTTTTTCACTCCCCGAACCCCCAGCACGGTAATTGGTGTTGGATGGTTCACTTTTAAGCCTATCAGGTATCCATTCTTGGGAATGATCGGATGGCCGTAGCCCGTCCGCATCGCACAGTAGTTTTTCCCATTCAACCTTTCAATTTTTATTTGAATTTGGCAGATCTATATTCGGAGTAAAAATACATAGCAGGTGCCAGCCCACGCCAAACCCGCACGTACGCACGCACACACGCACCAAAACCCTACCCCCCCCCCCCCCCCCCCCCCCCCCCCAACACACACCACTCTCTGTTCAGGGGACATCTGTCTCTTTTTCACAGTCATCAGTCCTGCCTGCCTACTGTCCCTTTTGTCTGTCTGTCTCTTAGTCAGTCAGTCATTTCTGCCCGCCAATCTTTCCCCGCTGTCTGTCGTCTGCCTCTTCCCCTCTTGTCCCCCTCTCGTCTCTCTTCTCTCTTCTCTTTCTCTCTTTCCCTCCTCTTTCTCTCTCTTCTCTCTTCCCCCGTCTGTCTTCTGTCTGTCTTTCTGGGCCCTCTTCTTTCATCTTCCCTTCCTCTTCTCCTCCCTCTCTCTCCCTCTCTCTCTCTCCTTCTGCCCTCCCCCCCCCCCCCCTTTCCCTTTGAAATGTTTGTTGGGCCCTTTGTTCCCTTTCTCATTTAAAAAAACACTC
>CM060335.1:35008773-35013396 GCA_030674155.1 Stramonita haemastoma | reverse complement strand
CCCCCCCCCCCCCCCCCCCCCCCCCCCCCCCTCCCCTCTCTCTCTCTCCTCTCTCTCTCTCTCTCTCTCTCCTCTCTCTCTCTCTCTCTCTCTCTCTCTCTCTCTCTCTCTCTCTCTCTCTCTCTCTCTCTCTTCTCTCTCTCTCTCCCCCCCCTCTCTCTCTCTCTCTCAACAGAAAAGGTGTGTGTGTGTGTGTGTGTGTGTGTGTGTGTGGTGTGTGTGTGTGTGTGTGTGTGTGTGTGTGTGTGTGTGTGTGTGTGTGTGTGTGTGTGTGTGTGAGTGAGTGTGAGTGTGAGTGTGTGTGTAGTACTTCAGTTAAAGCCCTTCCACATAATAGTGACATCAGACGTGTGTGTGTGTTTGTGTTTGTGTTTGTGTTTGTGTGTGTGGTGTGTGTGTGTGTGTGTGTGGTGTGTGTGTGTGTGTGTGTGTGTGTGTGTGTGTGTGACTGTGTGTGTGACTGTGTGTGTGACTGTGTGTGTGACTGTGTGTGTGTGTGTGTGTGTGTGTCCTATCTATCTGTATGTCTGTCTAGGAATCAGACCGAAGACATCATACATTATTCACTGGTAGTGCTGCAATGGCGAAAGCAACTGTCACATAGTTTTATTCTCCTTCTGACAGCTATTTATTTATTTATTTATTTTATTTATTTATTCTTTTATATCGAGGATAACAGAATAAGCAATTATGTGTCTTTTTTTCATCCGGTCCCCGTGTGTATGCAGTTTTGTAAATATTGTCATCTGTTCCCACCGGCACACGATGGCCTACTCTTACGAAAAGCGGAACAGGATTTAACGTGTGCGCAAGATGTTCTGCGTGCGTTCGCACACGGGGCCTCCGGTTTAAAGTCTCATCCGAAGGACTTTTGGGGAGAGTGGAGTCAGCACTGAGGTTAACTCCAGGAAGAAAATTTCCTCGACCGGACTCGAACCCGGGTCGTCAAATTGCCAGCGCAATGTTCTGACCACTAGGCTATCCGTCCCCCCCAGCTATACAAACCAAGAGACTTACCAACACATTACATGCCGAGTTCAAAAAGTGGAACAAAAGAACAAAGGGAAAAAAAACAGAGAAATAAAATTTTAAAAAAAACGAGTGTGTGTCCTAGTCAGCTACTAAGTGTGAACTCTCGTGAACAGCTGATATCAACAAGGTATTTATTTTGTAAATAAAAACCAAACAAAAAATCCTCTGTGTGTGTGCGTGTGTGTGTGTGTGTGTGTGTGTGTGTGTGTGTGTGTGTGTGTGTGTGTGTGTGTGTGTGTGTGTGGTGTGTGTGTGTGTGTGTGTGTGTGTGTGTGTGTGTGTGTCTCTGTCTGTCTGTGTGTCTGTGTGTCTGTCTGTCTGTCTGTCTGTCTGTCTGTCTGTCTGTCTGTCTCTCTCTCTTCTCTCTCTCTCTCTCTCTCTCTCTCTCTCTCTCTCTCTCTCTCTCTCTCTCTCTCTCTCTCTCTCTCTCTCTCTCTCTCTCTCCTTCAAAGAGTAAGCGCAGGATGCAAAAATGTTGTTGGATCTTCTTCGTCGCTCTTCAAAATAAAATTTTATCCCCGTTATCTCTCTCGAAGTTTGCTGACTGGTCAAAGAGAGACAACTCTACAACTGTCAGTCATAATAGTAGTGGTAGGCACCCATCAGTCTCGGAAGACTGTGGAGTTGCGTTCTAGTCTTTCATTAGTCGTCCATCATCATCATCATCATCATCATCATCATCATCATCATCATCATCATCATCATCATCATCATGATAATACATGGAACTTATATAGCACTATATCTTGTAAAAACACAAACACACAAAGCAATCAATAACAATTTATAGTTTTAGCAAAAACGAATGTACACACACACGCACGCGTACACACACGCACGCACACACACACACACACACACGCACGCACGCACACACACACACGCACACACACGCACACACGCACACGCACACACACACAACACGCACACACACACACTTATAAAGGTTATACACTTTGGCAGGTAGATGTTGAAGGCAGGGACAAGTAAGAAATGGAAACAGAAGGAGAAAAACTTGGGTTTGAAATAAGTGTGTCTTGAAGTTGGATTTTAAAGTGTCATAAGTAGGCTTTCGCCGGAGGGAGAGAGGGAGGTCATTCCAGATCGTCGGACCAGAAATAGAGAAAGAGCGGCGGCCAACGGTAGATAGGTTGAATCTAGGTATTCTTAAGGACAAAGTATCTGCGGCCAGTCATGAGCGAAATTGATTGTTTCTCTTATTTTGCAACTTCCCTGGGTGATCGCAATAATCTGCGTTTGATTCCTTTTTATATTCTTTACTTTAATTTCTTTATGGAATCCTGCGTTTGTAATCTTTTAACAGAGTTTAGGAGGGGGATATTTCATCCAGTCATAAGCATTTATTTACTAAAAGTAGTAAGCTGGAACCTGTCTGGCTCATTAGGCATATAGAGAGAGAGAGAAAGAGAGAGAGAGAGAGAGAGAGAGAGAGAGAGAGAGAGAGAGAGAGAGAGAGAGAGAGAGAGAGAGAGAGAGAGGAGAGAGAGAGAGAGAGAGAGAGAGAGAGAGAGAGAGAGAGAGAGAGAGAGAGAGAGAGAGAGAGAGGAGAGAGAGAGAGAGAGAGAGAGAGAGAGAGAGAGAGAGAGAGAAGAGAGAGAGATGGATATAGATATAGATATAGATATAGATATAGATATAGATATATAGATATATATCGCTTTAAGTCACGGCAGATTTCTCTGCGTGAAATTCGGCCTGCTCTCCCCGGGAAGAATGCGTCGTGTGTGTGTGTTGTGTGTGTGTGTGTGTGTGTGTGTGTGTGTGTGTTGTGTGTGTGTGTGTGTGTGTGTGTGTGTGTGTGTGTGTGTGTGGTGTGAAGTGTGAGTGTGTGTGGTGTGTGTGTGTGTGTGTGTGTGTGTGTGGTGTGTGTGTGTGTGTGTGTGTGTGTGTGTGTGTGTGTGTGTGTGGTGTGTGTGTGTGTGTGTGTGTGTGTGTGTGTGTGTGTGTGTGTGTGTGTGTGTGTGTGTGTGTGTGAAATCCTAACTACATGACGGCATTTGTCTCACCTGATGTCTCTTGTTTAATTGTTTAGGATTATCCACACCCCCATATCTCTCTTCTCTCTCTCTTCTCTCTCTCTCCTCTCTCTCTCTCTCTCTCTCTCTCTCTCTCTCTCTCTCTCTCTCTCTCTCTCTCTCTCTCTCTCCCAGTATGAGTTTCAGAGCTACTGTCAAGTTAAGATATTGCAACAAAATTTCGCAATGACGTCTTCTTGAGAGACTGACTGACCAGTCTATCACATCACTTTGATCCCCCCACCCCCACCCCCCACTTTATCTCCTGAGGAAGGAAAAGTCTATATCCATATGTATGTTGTTTTACTATCCCATTGCCAGATATTTACAGCTGATACAGAGTCCACCAAGGTGCATTGAAGAGGTGGAGGTGGGGATGGAAAGTCCACAGCTTTAAAGGCCTGCTATTATGTAGACCATCAGCTGTGATATTGCATTCAAAGGGGGAGACACGTCATGGGACAGATTGATATGCTTAGGGCAGATCTTCTTGTGATACTTGTGTTACCAATGTTCATTATTTAGTAGTAGTGGTAGTAGTAGTAGTAGTAGTAGTTAGTAGTAGTAGTAGTAGTAGTAGTAGTAGTAGTAGTAGTATTAGTAGTAGTAGTAGTAGTGAGTGTTATTGTTATTGCTATTGCTATTATTATCATTACTATTATTATTATTAATATTTTCTTCTTCATCATCTTCTTCTTCTTCTTCTTCTTATTCTTCCTCTTCTTCTTCTTCTTCTTCTTCTTCTTCTTCTTCTTCTTCTTCTTCTTCTTCTTCTTCTTCTTCTTCTTCTTCTTCTTCCTCTTCTTCTTCATCGTCATCATGAACAATCAGCACAGTAGTAAAGGTATGGGAAGAAGAATGGAAATTTAGGCAGGTGCACTGCAAAGTAACAGACCCTCTTTTTTCTTTACCGATAGTTTTAAGTACATGCCTTTTACACACCTCAAGTACTAGATCTGTTGTAGGAAAAGCACAGTCCATTCTTACAAACCTTCTTGCACATAAAGGCAGACTCCTCTCTAGGCAGCTTAGGTTACTCAACATCCAAGATGTACAGTAGTAAATAGGATCTTCAAATCATGGGGTTGCTATGCAACCACAACATAGGGGAAAGAGATTAGTGTTTCATTCTAGGCAAGGGGAGAGGTTGAGTTCCTTTCCAGACACCATGGGTGGCTTTACACCCAGGAGGTACGAAAAGGGTTTATGCCTACCCTAACTGGACAAGGACTAGGTGTGAAAAGCACAGGAGTGCTTATTCTATTCTTCTAGAAATAAAAGAATAAAATGAGAAATGAATGAATAAAACCATGGGTGACTGTACACTCAGGAGATAGGGTAAAGGGTTTGTGCCTTCTCAAAAACCGTGGGTGGTTTTACACCCAGGCAGTACGGAGTGTCAAATCAGAGGCAATGTTCAGTGAAGTTTAAGGTTGGCAGCAGCCTGGTCAAAGAAAAACAACTCTGCTATAGTTTCTTAAGAGCAGAACTGATTGTTTCCCTTAATTTGCAAACTTCCATGATAGTTCGTAATAATTTGCTTTATTTCTTTCAT
>CM060335.1:34976273-34996273 GCA_030674155.1 Stramonita haemastoma | reverse complement strand
AGTCTATAATACTTACATACATACATACATACACAATACAGCTAGCAATAATGATGATTATGGTGTTCTGCTTTAGCGAAGCACTTTTGCTCGTTAAGAGCTGTTGGTTTGTATAGGTAAAGTGTCAAATGGTGGGTACAAAATACTGTGTAACGTTCGATGAACTCTCTCTCTCTCTCTTCTCTCTCTCTCTCTCTCTCTCTCTCTCTCTCTCTCTCTCTCTCCCAAAGTGAAAACTGTAGTGCTGAAACTCCATTGCTAGTATAGGGCACAACAAACAACAACAGAATTCTAACCAATAACACACACATACACACACACGCACGCACGCACGCACGCACACACACACACACACACACACACACACACACACACACACACACACACACACACACACACACACACACAACAGGCTCCTAAATAACGACGGGGATTTTTAAAAAAAACAACACCAGAAATCGAACAAAATACAGAAAAACAGAAAGCAAAACCAAAAGAAGAAGAGCGGAGTGGAGAGAAAAAAAAAAGACATAAAAAATCATTCTCTTTCTGTGCTAAAGCCATTCTCTGACTTTCCGTTACTTGACAATGACTGCATAAGGCGATGCTGATTACAACCACATCCCAATTATCATCATCACCATCATCACACCATCATCACTATCATCATCATCATCATCATCACCATCATCACCACCACCATCATCACCATCATCATCACCACCATCATCACTATCATCTTCATCATCATGAACACATCAACAATAACAAAGAAAACCTTGACAAAGAACCGTTTTAAAATGAGCTGGAAGCAAGCATAACTGAACAAAAACAACACGCGCAATCATACATTTTTTCATAGATCGTGACGACTCATGAACGTCACCACGACACAATTATTGACTCCCCACACGTGAATAGAACCCCCCTGGTTAAAAAAAAAAAAGAAAAAAAAGAAAAAAAAAGAAAGACAATCTTGGTGTGCTCACAGGTTATCGACCCTGCCAGCCTCACGGATGCTGAGAAACCCGAATTTTGTTCATGCGTAAAAGAAGGCATTTTTAAATTCTGACTCCGATGGGACAGGCTATTGGAAAGTATGACACGCTGCGTATGTCAATATTCCTAAATTTCATCACAAAAATAAAAGATGATGACCATGACCTATAGTCCAGAAGTTCTCTTAGGCCTAATGTAGTAGTAGTAGTAGTAGTAGTAGTAGTAGTAGTAGTAGTAGTAGTAGTAGTAGTAGTAGTAGTAGTAGTAGTAAGTGCTTTTATTGAGATTTGTTAAACCTGCCCTCTTTAGGGTCAGGGAAGTTGTAAAGCAGCGAGGGAGAGGAGAGGAGATGGGCGCCGCCCTCAATATGCTGGCCCTTTAGAGAAGCTGAGGTCTCTGATGCCTCGCTCCCCACTACGACCGCCTAAGGTTATGGGACACCTTTACCTTACTTACTTATTCTTAACCACAAAAAACCCAGAACTTTTTACCACGAGTGATTTATGTTAAAAAAAAAAAAAAAAAAAAATAAAATTTGAAAAACCTACCATTTTGTCCAGTCAACATTCACTGAAAAGCTGGTTTTGTTGATACAAGCTCAGTCACGGATTATCAACTTGTCTGTTGTATGCAATTTCTTTAAAGCAAGTTTTCCCATCTGTAAGAGTCTCCGCTTTTTGTGTGTGTTGTGTGTGTGTTGTTGTTCTTTAATTACTTGGCTAATTATATCACCAGCATCAAAAGTAGGCACGCGAGAGCTCTCCGAGTTTCTGAACACTTCAAAAGAGAAGACAAAAAAAGGTCAAAAGGACAAAACTCAACACACGTTTCACTGAGATGAAAACTAATTGGTATACACCAAAACATCATTCCTTTCATCGATCTTCTTCTCTGAAAAAAAAGGGAACTCGTTAAAGGCTGGTGAACCCGTGGAAGTATAAGGTAAACACACACCACACACACACACACACGCACGCACGCACACACGCTTCTCTCTCTCTCTCTCTCTCTCTCTCTCTCTCTCTCTCTCTCTCTCTCTCTCTCTCTCTCTCTCTTCGCACGCGCACGCGCACGCGCACACACACACACACACACACTTTTCTTCTTTTCTCCCTGTCTCCCTTCATCTAATATCACTAACAGTGAAAAGACGTAAAATCTAAAGAAGAACACACACACACAAACTCTCCCCTCTCTCTCTCTCTCACACACACACACACACACACACACACACACACACACACACACAACACACACACACACACACAGAACAATACACAGGAAAGAGGAAGAGTTTAGTGCCCTTTCACCTAGAAACAAAACCGTTAGCAAATTTCTCGTAAAGAAAAAAATCCAAAAAACTAGATACTGTTCGAACACGCCAACGTTTGAATTAATTAAACCACTACATTTAATAAATAAACACACAAAATATAAAAGGTCGCCATGATAATAGGCCCTACACTCAGGGCATCATTTATGATTTTTTTCTTTTTTAAATTAAAATTTTACTTTGAAAAGCTTCAACAAAGAATGTTATGACGATAACACAGACTATGCTCATCATGTTTGTTCCCCCCCCCCCCCCCCTTATTAGCTTGCTTACAGTTACGGAAGGTGGGCTTATTATACCAACTTTTTTTTCCAGCAGAGTACCATTTTCATCTTCTTCTTTTTTTAACAACTCCGTGTTATTGTTCTTATTGTTGTTTGTTGTGGTAAACGTTTTTTTTTTTTATTTATTCAGTACCAGCCTGTCAAAGATTTAATTTTTAAAAAACTCCAAAAGTTATGCAGCAGCTGAAATAAGTGTGGGGTGGGGGTGGGGGGGGGAGAGGGTGAAGAAGACAAAACTGAACTGGATACCACTGTGCTTTTGTTTTCAGGGAGAGAGAGGAGAGAGAGAGGATGAGAGAGAGAGAGAGAGAAGAGAGAGAGAGGATGAGAGAGAGAGAGAGAGAGAGAGAGAGAGACAGACAGACAGACAGACAGAGAGACAGAGAGAGACAGAGAGAGAGAGAGTGGTTGAGTGTGTGTGTGTATGTGTGTGTGAGTGCGTGCGTGCGTGTGTGCGTGCGTGCGTGCGTGCGAGCCTGGGTGCGTGCGTGCGAGCGTGCATGCGTGCGTGTGTGTGTATGTGCGTGTGTGTTTACAGCCTAGAAAAGTCCGTTCTCCTAGATCTAGTACTGAGACTTTACACGATTAATTGGATGCATAAAAAAAAAAATGTGATGGAATTTTTCACTGGAAGTCATCCTGAAAGATTTTTTTTTAAACAAAAACAAAGAAAAAACAAAACCACCCTGAGTAAACAGTATACATCACACCGTTGTCATTTGCGCCGATGTTGTTGTGTGTGTGTGTGTCCAACACGAACAAGTTATCTTACACACCAACATGCTCAAGCAAAAAAAGTGTACTGGCTTTACACTCTGAACGCAAAAAGCATTGATGTGTCTTGGACATTTAGTTGTAAACTTCTCTTTATCCCTTAAGCCAGGGCAAACCGTACGATTCCAATGTTGTTGTTATGTTGTTTTTAACTCCTATCACAAATGAATTGAGATTACCAACAATAACAAAATTACAAGTCGTGGGCGCATTGTAGTAAGTAGCTGCTTCAAAAAAAAAATCTTTCCATTCGCATAATTAAGTCGCCCGGAGGGGGGGGGGGGGGGTATTGTTTGTGTGTGTGTGTGTGTGGGGGGAGAGAGAGGAGAGGAGAGGAGAGAGAGTGTGGTGGTGTGTGTGTGTGTGTGTGGTGTGGTGTTGTGTGTGTGTGTGTGTCGTGTGGTGCTGTGTGCTTGTGTGTGAGTGTGTGTATGTGTGGGGGGTGTCAGTGTAAATAAACGGTTTAATGTGATGCTTATGTATTGAGAAGCGGCGCGTTACTTGAAAAGAGTCATACACGCAAACTTCTCATTCAGTGTGCAATTTCAATCTCACAGGGATTCCCAGGTGGGATGAGTGAGTCAGAGTGCGCACCATTCTGGGTGACACCCCACAGATGTTAAGCTAGGGAACGTACAACTTAAGAAAAAGTAACCCATAGTGTATGAAAGTCAGCCTTGCACACATCTCAACTAACATGCTACGAAACATCATCAGCCAAACAAACACTTCGGGTCTTCTTCCCACACACAAGAACCACACACAAAATTATGTAGGTCTACTTTACAAAGATGGGACAATTCCTCACGAAGACAGCCACAGTTTTCCCAACAGCAACTAGTATGTATACAATGTCATGTAACAAAGACTCACCTTCTGAAAGTTACATACACCAAGCACAATTTCAATGACCGGACAAAACAATGGCAAGAATCCAACTTTTTGAGATATGTCGTGAAGAAAAATGACGAGAATGGAAAAAGAGAGAGAGAGAGAGAGAGAGAGAGAAGAGAGAGAGAGAGAGAGAGAGAGAGAGAGAGAGAGAGAGAGAGAGAGAGAGAGAGGAGAGAGAGAGAGAGAGAGAGAGAGAAACAAACTTCATACGTGAAGAGAGAGAGAGAGAGAGAGAGAGAGAGAGAGAGAGGGAGAGGAGATGAGAGGATGGAGAGAGAGAGGAGGAGAGAGAGAGAGAGAGAGAGAGAGACAAATTCATACGTGAAGAGAGAGAGAGAGAGAGAGAGAGAGAGAGAGAGAGGAGAGAGAGAGAGAGATGAGAGAGGAGAGAGAGAGGAGAGAGAGAGAGATGAGAGAGAGAGAGAGAGAGAGAGAGAGACAAACTTCATACGTGAAGAGAGAGAGAGAGAGAGAGAAGAGAAGTGAGAGAGAGAGAGAGAGAGAGAGAGAGAGAGAGAGAGAGAGAGAGAGAGAGAGAGAGAGAGAGAGAGAGGAGAGAGAAACTTCATACGTGAAGATGCAGAACAAGCACACAAAGTAAAAAGAAAAAAAGAAAAAAAAAAAAGGAAAACAGTTTCAGTATGTTGAACGTGCGTGACAAGGGAAGAAGAGAGAGAAGTCGTGTTCAGCTGTACAGCGACGTTTAGTGCAGGGCTTCAGGGCGAACACGAAAACCGGTTTGCATACATGTACAGACATCAGCACAACGAGGTACGTCTGTCTACTTGCAGCCACAAGGCATTGGATAGGGCACAGTTTTGTATCACGTGCAAAGCAAGGTGGTTGTCTTGTCTTCAAGCAGCAAAAGCTTCTTTTTTTTTTTTAAAACCCGAGAATTTCTTTCTGCTAAGGACTTGAAATACATACAACTGAAACATCAAGCCACAGAGGGGTATCAAGTTCTAGAGAGATGTAAAAACAAAAGTAAAATCAGTGCCCAATAAAAAAAAAAAAAAAAAGGAACAAGATACAAAAACTGCACAGGAGATGTGCATTTTTAAGAGGTCAGGGCCAGTTCAAGATCACGATTGCAGACCTGCGTTGTTAATGAAGACTTTTTTTTTTAAATTTCAATAAACAGCATCGTCCTCTTCTCTCGTTCGCTGTACATCGTCAGACAGATGTGTCTGTGAAAAAAAAGAGCATGTCCTTTCCAGCTCCTCTCGTGGGCCGTACAGCTTGGTTTCTACGGTTACCTACGTTAGGGTGCGCACAAAGAGAACGCTTGCTCGCGATAAAAGCGAGCGCGATAAAGCAAGCGCTTGTAATGTTGTTCAAAATTTGCTTGTGCCGCACAAAAAGCACACTCGCTTTATCACGCCTGCAATTTCAAGCAACGCTTGGAAAGCGTAAAGAATCAAAAGTTAATTCTTTATCGCGAGCAAGCGTGTTCATACTTACATATATATAACTGTATATATACACATACATTTCAACTAAGGATGACTAAAATGAGTGTAATAACTAGATGCTCCTCTGGCAGAATTGGCTGTTGGTGCCAGTTGCACCAGTTCTTTATTATCTTTGGTTCCATTTTTTCTAAGATAGCCAATGTCTCTTGGCTCATTCTCAAATAGGGCTGAAAACGAAAAGGGCTCCTTTTAAGCAAAGGAAACAAGTGATGATATTCACTTTTCATTTGCCTCCTTTTATTTATCTCATTAACGCCAATTATTTTGCGTTTTCCTAGGATAATTTTTGGCAAAACACTGTCCAGCGACAATAGTTCGTCTTCACTTGAATCCGCCATGGTGCCAAATGACAAAATTCTACCAGCCGCAAGCGCGATTTTCAGGCTTTCTATATGTCCACCTCAACGACAAGCAAGCGCTTTCATTACACGTGCTTGCTTTATCGCGCTTGCTTTTATCGCGAGCAAGCGCGCTTAGTGCGCGGGCTTAGACACACAAGCTTCCTCAGGTCGCTGTATAGCGTGGTACATAGACGGCTTGATAACTCCTATCTGATGCACACACGTGAGAACCAATTCATCGACTGTTGACGAACCATAATTATCATTGATTCAAGACCAAAACCTCCTCAGAGGATAATTATCATAATTATATGCATTTTGATCGAATGACTAAGGTGGTCTCTAGCCTAAGCAGCCATTAGGGTCCATCAGAGTTGTGGGTCCTGTTGATGGGACTATAAACCAGCTAGGGAGATATATTTTTTTTTTAAAGCAAAACTTTTTTCAATTTGATATCACAAATTGTGAAACGATATAAAAGGAATTTTGAACTTAAACTTTTTTTCTTCAGTATATTTTGTTTGTTTTTGTTGTTGTTTTGTTAGGTTTTTGTGTGTTTTTGTTGTTGCTGGGTTTTTTTCGGGGGGAGGGGTGTCAGTTCTCAAAGGTAAAACAGTTCATCCATGCTGCAGGCGAAAAAGTGAAGAAGAAAAAAAAAGGGGGGAGAGGGTGCTTGTTAAGTGTACGTGTACAAAACCAACGACTACAACAAGAAAAAGCGATCAGTAACTAACCATGAGAGAAGACAGCAGACAACAACAGACAACAACAACAACAACCTGACAACAAACAAACAAACAAAAAACTCAACAAGGGAATGGGCCATGGAAAACTTCCCGACCCATAGCACTCACTACCTCTCCGAATATTTACGATCTGCCCTACCCTACCCTACCCTACCCACCATCACAAACTAAGCCTCCCTTCCCCTCCCCTTCCCTACCCGACACAAAGAAAGCAGGTAAACGGTACACAAAGAGTTATAACATCCTCTAACATCACAAACACACACACATACAAAAGATATAACAAATGAAACTCGCCAACAGGAAAGGAAACTCCACAATCAATACCTTCCTGCGTGTTGTAGGGTAACGCAAGGAACTCCTGAAAGAGTCTGTGATTCAGTCAAGTGACCTGATGTCCAAACGGACCCCCCCTCCCCCCCAAAAAAAGAGAGGGGGTGGTTGCATATGAAGAGGGGTGGGTGGGTGGGGTGGGAGGGTAGGTGGTGATACTCCAGAGTCCAAGTGGAGTGGTGACGATAATCCAAGGCACATGTATACATACATCCTGCAGACTTGGGGTGGGCGCCAACACGCCTGCTCTGTACTGCGCTTGTCCTACAGCTAGCTACCACTCTCTCTTGTGCACTATACACGGTTTCTTCTTGTCACACAGCCCCTCCCCAAATAAAAACCAAATCGACACAGACAGCTTATATATATGTATATACAGAAAAAGGCCAATGCAACAGAGTTTTGTATTTTTGCCAAGAATATCATGGTCAAGATGAAGAAAAAAAAAAGGGGGGGGGGGGGGTTGCGTGGGGGAGTAGGGGGGGGAGGGGGGGGGAGGTGGTGTGCGCATTGGCAAGCTAAAGCATGTTGTTTTTTTTTTGCTCGAGAGGGAGCGTGCACACACACACACACCCCCCAACAACAAGCGGCATATGACGAGTATATCAAGTCACAACAGGCGCGCAGCACGCACGCGCCTACACACATTTCTCTCTCTCTCTCTTCTCTCCTCCTCTCAGTCTCTCTTCTCTCTTGAGTAAAAACAAACAAACAAAAACAGATGGTAAGATATTCTCTCAAACAACAGTTCTCTTGGTCCTGTTTTCAGGCAACACTGATTATCTGCTCCTAATCAATCTGATCCAACACGCGCACTACACACATACACATCCACCATCCACACACACATACACACCACACCCATTCTTCACTCGTCCAGTGACAAAACAACTAAGGAAAACTCTTCCGTTAAGGACACAGCACTGACTTCCACAGCCATCAGGACACAAAAAAACCCACCCCACCCCCACCACCCCCCCCTCCCCCCCCCCCACCCCAAAAAAGCAAAATCAAGAAAGAAGGGCTTTGGGTGTATTACGATATTGGCAAAAATCACCATTCCATTTATTCTTCCTACATGGAGGAGACTACGACAACGTCTGCACTTCCATCAGAAGATCGTGGAGGCAGTTGTTCAATGTGATCCAAATGAATCATTTCATCAGTGACCTTTTTTGTTTTTGTTTCAGGTTTAAATTAAAGGTATCAGTGAACAGACGATGAACATGAAGAAGATGAAGGCAATCCTACACAGACTTGGAGGAGGAGAGAGGGGAGGGAGGAGAGGAGGAGGAGAGAGGAGGAGGAGGAGGAGAGAAGAGAGGAGGAGGGAGGTGGAGGAGAAGGAGGAGGAGGGAGGGAGGAAGAGGAGAGGAGGAGGAAGAGAAGAGGAGGAGGAAAGTGAGGAGGAGGAGAAGGGGGAGGAGAGGAAGAGGAGAAGGAGGAGGAGGAGAGAGGAGGAGGAGAGAGAGACAGGAGAGGAGGAGGAGAGGAGGAGGAGGAGGAGGAAGAGGAAGGAGGAAAGGGGGAGGAGAAGGAAGAGGAAGAAGGGGGAGGAGAGAAGAGGAGGAGGAAGGAGGAGGAAGGAGGAAAGGAAGAAAAAAAAAAAAGGAGCAGATAAAAAAGAAACAAGTGAAAACGTCAAGCCTCTGAGTGAACGCGAGGCGATCTTCACCAACAAAAACAATTTCAGCACCATATAGAACACAAGCATTCCATCACTAAAATAAGCTGTGTACCTTACTTACACCTTCCTCTGTAAACACAATATTGAACTGTATCACACAAAAGTCTGCGAGTCCTTTACTTCTCCTCTCTCTCTCTCTCTCTCTCCCTGTCTCTCTCTCTCTCTCCTCTACACCTCACCACCCACCCACCACTCACACACACACACACACACACACTTCTCTCTCACACTCTCTCTCTCTCTCACATCACTCTCTCCTCTCTCTCACACACACACACTACTCTCTCACTCTCCTCACTCTCTCTCTCCTCCTCTCCTCTCTCTCTCTCTCAGACAAGGAGCACCCACCTTCTTCCATGGACCATCTGACCTAGGTTATTCAACTCATCCTCAAACTGTCTTGTTCTCCTCTGTGCTGTATTTTTTGTTGTTTGTTTGCAATAATCAAGACAAAAAGGTTAGGTAGTCACTTGAAGGCAAAACTTAGAAGAAAGCTCCATTGAAATTGACAGAGAGAGGAGAGGAAGGAGAGGAGAGGAGAGAGAGAGAGAGAGGAGAGAGAGAGAGGAGGAGAGAGAGAGAGAGAGAGAGAAGAGAGAGAGAGAGAGAGAGAGAGAGAAGGAAGAGACAGAGAGTAGAGACAGAGAGAGAAAGAGAGAGAGGAAAGGGAGACAGAGACAGACAGACAGACAGACAGAGAGACAGAGAGAGACGAGAGAGACAGCGAAGAGACACAGAGAGAGAGAGAGAGAGAGAGAGGAAGAGACAGAGAGGAGACAGAGAGAGAGAAGACAGAGAAGAAGAGAGAGAGAGAGAGAGACAGACAGACAGACAGAGGAGACAGAGAGAGACGAGACGAGAGAGAAGAATGGGAAGACAGAGAGATGAAGAAATGAGAGAGAGACAGAGATGGGCAAACCCAGATATAAAGAAAGACTGAAAGGCATATGGATGAACAAAGAAACCCCATTTTTTCCCCAAAAAATATCAAGCATGAAAAAAAGAGACAGAATCACAGAGCATTCTTGCTCTTTTTCTACCAAAACTTCACAAATCATTTAATGAACAAACAGTACATATACAGCATAATATAATATATACATTGACTTTCAACTAACACTTGGCATATTCCACATGCATACACAAAGACATACAGGGAGGCTCGTAAACAGATGCATACGTCCAGAGAAAGAGAAGCAGACCATTATCATATATGTACAACTTTGATGATCATTCCGAAAAAAGTTTTACCACATACATAATCATGTACATAAAACCAAAACAAAAAGAAATCAAACCAGCATAGCACTTAAAAAAAAAAATGACAGAACATGGCATTTTTTGTTGTTGTTTTTTTTTCATCTTTGTCCACTCAATCACAAATAACTGGAAAGCACGAATTTTGCAGATGACGACAACAGCAATGACAGACATGAAAAGCAGAACAATTTTATAATGGTCTGCAATTAATACATACATACATACACACACATATATTTTATGTGGATAAATTCGTCCTTCAGTCAAGAGTTTAACAAATGATTAAACGGGAGAAAGTGAGACTCAACACTAAGCTAAAAGACATATCAAAGTAGGATTGTAATTCATTACTAAAAAAGGAAAAAAACAAGCGAAAAAAAAAAAAAGCTTTCAACATCGTGCAAAAGTAAGACTGACTGATCAACAATTTCTAAATAAAAAAAAATTTAAAAATGATAACAGGCAAAACAGCAACAAAATCTTAACATACTATCTACGCATCAAATGACAAACACTTCCAATGTATACATCACATGTTAAACATTAATTTATCGGGATGGGTTTGCCCCCCAAAAATCAGAGGGTCGTGGTAGTGGCGGTGGTGGTGGAGGGTTTAGAATCTTAACTCTTTTCTCCTACATCTTGTAGAATCGATAAAAACTTTAACAAAGAAAAACAATATCGAATTTCCGTTCGAACCAGCCTGGTTCTCTACTGTTTCTGTCTTGTAAGTGTGGGCATACAGGAATGTCAACATGTTACAGTTTCTTACAATCATCTGCCTGAAAGAAAGGATAGAAATCCTAATTTTGTTACTTTTTCTTTAAACGTTGGGATGGGTGGGGTTTGGGTTGTTTGGTTTTGTTTTTTTTAACTTGTTCCTTTGACCTTATGTTCACCACTATGAAATGAGGTAATTAGCCAAATTTCATCATGAATTAAAAAAAAAAAAAAATTGGTAGTATGGTGCATGCACCTACTGCTGGCTTTTTTGTATGTTTACAATTACAGTTTTTTCTTTGTGAGATTATTATATATTTTATGTGTGTGTGTGTGTGCGTTGTGCGTGCGTGCGTGCTGGTGATGCGTGTGTGTGTTTGTCCACTGTTTTCCACGATGACCTCCAAAACAGCAGAAGAGGCAGCTGCTGCTTCAGAAATTTGTCTGAAATTTGATTACAGTGGAGGTGCCTTGCCCACAGCACACCCCCACTCTCTCGGCCAAGAGGGCATAATAAGGACAGTCAGCGTTGGAGATGTTATCCAAAGGCCAACTAGCCCCCCACATATCAGTACTTCAAAATCCTAACTGTTCAATGCAACCACAGTTTCAAACATGGCATATAAAATTCATAACAAAACGTTCCAGACTGAAGAGAATGAAGAAATACATTTTCTCTCTCTCCTCTCTCTTTTTACTTTCTTTTTAAATAAGCACCATGATCAGGAGGTAAAATAATTTACAGGGAGTAGTAGGAGTAAAATAAGCTTTAAATAAAAAATCTTTGCAATCTTTAAAAAAAAAAAGAAAAGAAAATGGATGACTCAAGGTAAATGAAATAAACCTCACACTGAAAAATGTTTTTGTGACTGTTTCATTTTGTGACAGAAACATTTTCCCCATCTTCAAGTTTTCAATGTTTAGGTGTGTAAAATCCCCTGTGGGGCTTTTTCAACAGACTTAAATAGGTAACCTTATATCTGTTGACCAAATGACAGAATTAGATCACTGTCTGTTCTTTGGATTGTGTGGTAGTGTGTACCTTGAAATACTCGAACCGGTCCTGTGTATTCTTAAAAAAAAAACAAAATTTGTGACTTCTCCAAAAAATTGTGAATCTGTGAGTACAATACAGGCACTAGATGCAGAGAGATACTTTTCTTCATTTTTTTTTTTCAAGTGATCAACTGTAGCATCTACCGGTCAGATTTGTACCAGCTTCTTTACTTAAAAACAGGTTTTCAAATAACTTTTAAACAAAAGGCCACTTACAGAGGGCGTTCTAAAATATGAAAGTTTCATTTCTTTATAAAAAAAAAAAAAATCATCACACATATTCAATGTCATTTTCTTACAAGATGATTCAAGTGTTCATATACATTTTTATGTCTCTAAATATGTAAACTGGTGACCCAAAATGGCTAAAAATGTGGGTTTTTAAAAAAAAAATGCCTCTAGCAGTAATAGATGTCTCCATACTACAGAAATTCCAGTTGCTAAAATCACAATAAAAAAATAATCCATGTTGACAAAAATCAAGCTCAAAACTGTTACCAAGTGCTTTTTGATTAAAACTTTCCAGTTCTTTTGCAAGTTAAAACATTCGTTATATTTGCGCTTTGCTCTTGATTTTTTCTTTCCTTTTTAAAGCAACATAAAAATCATGCTCCATGGACCCTCCTTTTGAATTTTTATAATCATTTCTGCTTTGTTGGTGAGAATCAACGCCTTTTGTCAGCATTGACATTAAAAGTTCAAGTCTGTCCCGAGCCTAAGGCTCATCAGGCCGGTGCTTATCCCGGTTTCTGTGGCATTAAGCGACTGAGAGTCATGGACTCCCCCCTGGATAGGACACCAGTCTGTCGCAGGGTTAACCCCCAACACAAGGTTGGTACCCCTTTTACACCTGGGTGGGGTGAGAAAATAGCCATAAAGTGCCTTTTCCAAGGGCACAATGCCATAGCCGAAAGCTGGGATCGAACCCGCAACCTTTAGATTACGAGTCCAATGCCCTAACCACTAGACTACAGCGGCGGCCAGCATTGACATGAATACTACTTATTTCAGCTCCTCACCAATTCAGCGCCTGTGACACACACATTGTTTCTGATCTTACTCCTTTGATGTTTGTCTCAAACCAATGCTAATTCAAATTCAAACCAATAAAGATACAAGTTTCATAGCAAAAAAGAAAAAAAGTCGCGGTGGTTAACTATCCACAGGTATGAAAAAAAAAGGTGGGACAATAATAAC
Source organism: Stramonita haemastoma (assembly GCA_030674155.1). Classification (NCBI taxonomy): domain Eukaryota; kingdom Metazoa; phylum Mollusca; class Gastropoda; order Neogastropoda; family Muricidae; genus Stramonita; species Stramonita haemastoma. The sequence goes on along the minus strand of CM060335.1, from coordinate 34,983,177 downwards.
ATCTTTGATCACTTTGCAATACTGATATCAAAGAAAAATACAGAAGAAAAATGTAATAAATAATAATAATAATAATAACAATAATAAATCAGTGATTACAATCTCAAGACCCAGCCATCATATCAAAGAGTAAAAAGCAGTCAGGTATTGTACAAACTAGTCTACCCAACTTCTTTGTACTATTCAACTTCATGTTCAATTTTTTTTTGTTTCATAAGACAATTCTGCTTTTCATCAACAAGGGATCATCATCATCATCATTATCATCATCATCATCATCATCACCCTGATGTGCCGTACCATTCTAGTTACTTTCTTGGTTACTCCACAAAAACCCGCAGAACAGTACGAATACAACATCATGGTTATGATTTTGTTCTTCCACAAAAACAGAAAGGCACACTATGGAAAATAAACACTATCCACACGCAATCCTTGGATAAAACACAGCGTTACACAAACAGGTGATTTCTTCCTCTGAATCTGTCTTCTCTGATGATACCTGAATAAAATAATGCTGACACGACCCACTATTGTCAAACACTACCTACGGGCAAATTCATTTTAAGGCTGCAAGAAAATAAGAAAAAGAAAAATGAAGTACCCACTGTTAAGACTGACAGTTTCCTGAACCAGAACAGCACAGTACAGTCCAGTACAGTACAGTACAGCACAGTAGAGTAGAGTACAGTACAATACAATACAGTACAGCAGAGTACAGTACATTAAAGTACAGCACAGTACAGTACAGCACAGTACAGTACAATACAGTACAGCATAGCACAGTACAGCACAGTACAGTACAGCACAGTACAGTACAGCACAGCACAGTACAGCACAGCACAGCACAATACAATACAGTACAGTACAGCACAGCACAATACAGTACAGCACAATACAGTACAGTACAGTACAGTACAGTACAGCACAGCACAGCACAATACAGTACAGTACAGCACAATACAGTACAGTACAGTACTGCACAGAGCAATAAAGAAGAAAAAGAAAGAGATCTGCCAGATGTTTTTTTCCGTAATCAAAATAAAGGCTTCTTTGAAGATGCTGCACTTTCAAATCATGTGTGTGGACGTGGCATGGCAGGGGGGGGGGGGGGAGGTTCTCGAAAGCTCTGCACTGCAGTGACCTAGGCTGACACTGGGCATGACACTCACGGACTCCACACAGACTTTCCCCATGTACACAACTGACCACTGGGCAGGCCGGCCCACATAACAGCAAGCAACCACCTTCGTTGCCCACTGCCAGGCTTCGTGGTGCGGTCAAGTCACTGACCGTGTCTGTGTATCACATCACGCCCGGGAGGGAGGAAAGAGAGAGTCTTTGCTTGACCCACACATTTTTTTAGCTGGTTTTTTCCCCCCTCCTCCCCCCCCCCCCCCCCTTACATGAAGAAGCCAATGAAATTCTAGCCACAAAATCAAAACGTCAGGTTTTTCTCTCGTGGTCAGTTAAGACCTCTTTAAAAACAAGAATTAATACATGCTTGTATCTTGTAGACACATCCCTCATTCTCCCTGCTCCCTTCCACACACATAACTACAAACATTTCCCTCACCGCACCCTTCTTGTATTTCCCTAAGTTTTTCTTCACTGGTGTGGGTTTTGCAAGGAAGCTGAGAAATATCGTCCTCTTATAATAATACACACAGTTCAGCTAGTACTTTCAAGTTAAGTAGGCCTCGGTTTGTTGTCAGTCCGTTTCTCAGGGCTGAAGGACAGATTCTAGTGTGGTTTTTTTTAATCCTCTGCAGCCTTGAAAACAGATTGGAGTCTTCCCTCTGCTGTCCTGAGCAGGATTCTTGGTATCAATGGCCACTTTATCTTTCACACACTCGGTAACCCGCCTGCTTTTTTTTTCTGCTGTTGTCACCTTCATTCCAGGTTTTGCATTGCGCTTTCATCATCTACAGCACTCTTACAGTCTTTCCACTTGATGTGTGTGGGGGGGTGGGGGGGTGGGGGGGAACACCCATTTCTGGAACACACTATGCACGAGCAACATCAACCGTCTCTTTTCTTTCTCTCTCTCTCTGTCTCTCCATTCCATCCAGCCTGCATTTTCCAGTAAGCCTCCTCCATACTAAAATCCAGTCTGTTAAAACGCATCATCCCATCTAGTATCTTTCTCCAACACTCCATTATTCCAGTTCACCTTTCTTTTTTGTGTGTTTTGTTTCAATGTTTCCACGTTCACAAACTAGCCTTACATTCGCGTAGAACACCCAACACAACACCATTCCCCTGTCAAGAGTTTCACACACACATTCCTTTTCCTCTCATTGCCCCCCTCAAAAAACTTTCAGCCTACGACATCATCAAGCCTTCACTTTCTTTTTCTCTCTCCCTCTCTCTTTCTCTCTCTCCACTCTTTTAGAGAGTCAGGTTCCAGCCCCTTCTCGCCGTGATCAGCATGCAAAGTAGTGTTCCAAGTCTGTGCAATCCAGCTAGCGTCTTCCGACAGTTCACGAGACAGACCTCTTCAGCATTCATCCTAGCGTCGTCATTGTCATCCTCATCATCAAGCGCAGCAACCACAAAACTAAACCGCACATCCAGCCAGTCCCCGCGTGCGCGTCATGCATCCACTCAGACTGCCTGCTGTCCATCCGTCCACCCACACACTCTCTCACTCAAGCACTGCAAAACAAAGGTCTGCTGCTGCTGCTGTTGATGTTGATGTTGCTGATGCTGCTGCTGCCCACACCACAGGCCACGCTGGTTGGGAGCCGCTAGTGGAGGAGGAGAAGGAAGGAGGAGTGTGGCCGGGGAAGGCCGAGGAGGGCCGTGGCCATGGCCAGGGCCAGGAGGAGGGTAGAGAGGGTGGGGGCCCGGCCTGAGGACGGGGTAGTGCCTGTAGGGGTTCTGGTGGTGGCCTCTGCACACAGACAACAAGCACATTCAGGTTGAGTTGGGAGGGGGGTAGTTAGTTAAACAGTTAGTTGGAATTAATTTTTGCTCGTCCTCATCGTGTGAAGAAGTTTATATAGTTTGCGGTGGATGGATGTATATGGACAATGAGGAAACGCACACAGTGTACAAGCATGCACGCACGCACGCATACACACACACACATTTATATAGATAAATGTATATATAGATAAATGTAATAATAGAAAACACACACACACACACACACAGACATATGAGATGGTTGATATCTCCGTGGCAAAAACCTGAAGGGGGGGGAGGAGGAGGAGGAGGAGGAAGTACAACAATCTTGACGCAAAAATCGAAATAAGCTGGGAAATTCCTGATAACAAAAATGACTCAAGTCCCTCACATGACAAACATGCCCTTTTCCTAGACACTGCACAACAGGCAACCTGCTTCAACAGGCTTTTTAGGTCTCCCTCAAGTGCATTTCATATAGCTTTAAGCATATCCGCATTTTAACTATTATTTTTAATTTATTGGGGGGCGGGGGGGGGGGGGGGGGGGGTTCCAGGTTAGAGAGCACTATTTTGGAAGCTGTGACTTTGACGGTTATGACAATCGAGCTTTGTCCATCCAAAGGAGTGTGCTTCTTTTTCCTTTTTTTCATCCAAAGTATGCTTCTTTTTCCTTTTTTTCATCCAAAGTGTGCTACTTCCATTCACGACCACTGTCTGTCCTTTTTGTGTCTTTTATTTGGGGGTGCTTTGTATTTGCCTTTTTTGTTGTTGTCTCCTTCCCCTTCCACTTCGATCAGACAAGAAGATTAGAAGCGCAGGAGAGAGTCTCTGTCTCAGTCTTTCTCTCTGTGTCTTATGTGCGCGTGCACGCAAACACACGCACGCCCACACACTCACCAATCTGTCTGTCTGTCTGTCTGTCTGTCTGTCTGTCTGTCTGTCTGTCTGTCTGTCTATCTATCTATCTATCTATACAACACACAGACGCCACTACTATTACCACTACAACACACGCACGCACGCACGCGCGCGCGCGCGCGCACACACACACACACACACACACACACACACACACACACACACACAACCACCACCAACCACCACCACCACCACAGACACAATGAACCACACGCACCCCCCACCCCCCACCCCCCCCTCCCACCCACACCCTCTCCACCCCCACCCCCCCTCACCCACACCCCTACCCCCCCCCCCAACCACCACCCCCCCTCCCCCCCCACACCACACCGCCCCACCACCACCCCACCCCCTCACCACCCACACCCACCACCCCCCCCCCCCACCCCCACCCCCCCCACCCCTCCTCCCCCCCCCCACTACCCCCTCCCCCACCCAACCCCCCTCCCCCCCACCCAACCCCCCCACACCCCCAACCCCCCCCCCCCCCCCCCACCCCCCCCTCCCCCCCAACCTCCTCCCACCCACCACCACCACCCCACATACCCAGTTTGGGCGTGACATCATCAGAGCCTCTCCTCCGCTGCCTGATCCAGAGCCGGAGCCGTAAGCGACGAGGTCTTCATCGTCCACGATGACGTCCTGGTGGTACATGCGTCCGCCGCTGCCCTCGCGGTCCACGCTCTTGTAGGAGGAAGCAGGGGTGTTCCTGTAGGGGCTGTCCCCTTGCATGATCTCTTGGTTCAGCAGCCCGCTCACGTTCTGATGTGGTAGTGGTGGTGTGGTGGTGTCGCATAGAGAGAGAGAGAGGTACAGATTTCAGTTATTCTTCGATGTTAAAGAAGAAGAAAGGATAGAATAAACACGCATGCATGTACAGGCACACACACACACACAGACACACGCGCACACAGAGGCACAAACACACACGTATTCACACACACACACACACAAACACACACGCATGCGTGCACACACATACAAACACACACACACATACACACACAGAGGCACAAACACGCACGCATTCACACACACAAACACACACACAGGCATGCACGCATGCACATACAATCACGCACGCACGCACACATACACACACACAGGCATACACATACACACAAACAGGCACCCGCACGCACGCACGCACGCACACACACACAGGCACACACACACACACCACGCACGCGCGCGCGCGCCCCGCCACACACACACACACACACACACACACACACACAAGCGCAAGCACGCACACAAACATACACACATGATTATGATGACAATTTTCAATTTGCTGTTTCAGAATCACCTGTTGTACATTGTTCTATTTTGTTCAGATCTCCACACACATGCACGACGCACGCACGCACGCACGCACGCACGCACGCACGCAGCACGCACGCACGCACGCACGCACGACACACACACACACACACACACACACACCACACACCACACACACACACCACACACAACACACACAACACACACTTTCCCTGTCCCCTCATCCGTCTAATATCACTTTGATTAAAGTGAAAAGGCGTTACGTTAATTCAAAGAAACGGTCACAAAACAGATGGTTCTAGAATTGAGACTGTGTGCGCACAAGCAAACAAGAGCGGAGAAAAAATCAATCCATACAACACGATCTGTTTTACCGTGAATCCAACCCCACGCTAGTGTGTCTGCTTTCCAGTAACAGAAAACAGGATAGTTGTCAGTTGTTGTCTGCCTACAGGTAAATAACAACAAAATTGTGTTTGCTGTATTTGGTTATGAGGGGGTGAGGTGGGTTTTTTTTTTCTTCCTTTTTTTTTCTTTCTCGTCTACTTTGGTTGGGTTGTTAATCAATAAGCATTTTGCTTTCTCAGCAACGGTGTATCATTTACATTATATATATATATATATTTTATATATATATATATATATATATATATATATAATGACATATACAAAATGACATATATCAATATATAATGACATATCAAAACGGTGTATTGAAATGAAAAACACACACACATCAGTGTGTGTGTGTTTGGTGTTTTGTGTATATATATATATTATTATATATATATATATATATATATATATATATATATATATATATATATATGCACGCACACACACATGTGTGTGTGTGTGTGTGTGTGTGTGTGTGTGTGTGTTGTTGTTGTGTATGTGTGTGTGTATGTATGTATGTATGTATGTATGTATGTATGTATGTATGTAGTGTATGTATGTATGTATGTATGTATATTTATATATATATATTATATATTATATATATATATATATATATATATATATATATATATATATATGACGTATTGAAATGAAACACCTTTTGCGCTAAAATGTAACTAGATCTAGTTTTCGATTAGATGGTATTTTTTCTTGATTTCAGTGTGTGTGTGCTTTCTTTTTTTTTTAATAATCTCTTCTTGTTTTGACTCAAATTTTGCTTTCCACGTAAGCACTTTGACTGTTTCGCTTTCCAAGATTGAGAGCTTAAGAATTGATACAGTATTATCATTAACAGAAGTAGCAGTAGTAGAAGAAGCAGAAGAAGAAGTAGTAGCTTTCAGGAAACCTTCAGTTCCTTTCTTTTCCCTCCTTACTTTTAATTTCAGATTTTTTCAAGTGGACTAAATGGGAGGATAGTTTTCATTCGTTTGCAGTTGGGGAAAGGAGGGGTATGCTTGGTTGGGAGGGGGGGGGGGGAGTTAACAGAAAGAAAATCAAACACAAGAACGGTCACTGCACAGAACAGAAAGATGATTCACAATTCACAGCAGTTTCTTCCCATCAATTCTTTTTGAGCTATAGAGAAAAAACAGGGTGGAACACATCAGAGCAAAAGGGAAGTCACTCACCCGTCGCATGTGGGTCAGCGATTCCTTGACCTGCAGAAAGCGGAAGTCCGGGTCCGTAAGGCTGACCTTGACCTCTTTATTGCGCTGCACTTGGCTGAGGAAGTTGGCTTCCGGTACCTGTTCCATGTACCTGCCCACAGGCAACGATAAAAAACCTTGTAGGTAGGTATGTTGTAAGCAAGCAAGCAAGCAAGCGCACAC
>CM060335.1:34956273-34961273 GCA_030674155.1 Stramonita haemastoma | reverse complement strand
TCACACACACACACACACACACACACACACACACACACACACACACACACACACACACACACACACACACACACACCACACACACACACAACACACACAAACAACACAACACACACACACACACACACACACACACACACACACACACACACAACACACACACACACACACACACACACACACACACACACACACACACACACACACACACACACACACACACACACACGACACACACATTACAATCAGCCGCTGCTGTACTGTCACACCGCGGTTGGAAAGAGGCAAAGAGCATCATGCATGCAGCCACTCGAGTGAAGTGAAAATGTCATCAATCCGTTGCAAGCCGTTGGAAAGGTCATCAACCTACAGCCTCATAATAAATACAGCTTACGACTAAGTAACTCAATCTGTCAATTGTCTCTCCTTTTTAAAATAATTTTTTTGTTTCGTTTTGCTAAAAAAAAAAAAAAAAAAAAGTCACCCTCCTTCCTTCCTTCCTTCCATCCATCCTAGCTTTATTTTAATCTGGTCTTCTCTCCCACGTTGCTAATCAATATTTAGAAGGAAAAAAATCAAGATATATAATGCATACACACATTATATATATAAAATATATATAAATAGACATAACATACATACATACATACATACATACATACATACACACACACACACACATTATATATATATATATATATATATATATATATATATATATATATATATATATATATATATATTATATATATATATATTAATATGTATATATATATTATGTATATAATATTATATATATTATATATATTATATATAGGTATATATATATATGTATATATAGGTGTATATATATATATATGTATATATATTATATATATATATTATATATATATTATATATAGTTATATATATATTATATATATATATCAATATATATATATTAGTATAATATATATATTTTTAAACAACATAAGAAATGTCAACACATCATCTTGTTTTTATTTCTAATTATTTACAGGGTAAATTAGCTGACAATATTCTTTAAACAGGAGATGAAGATACGCAGTATGTGTTTTTTTGTATTATACTGTTTTACTCAACTATGCCTTGGAGGAGTGGTGCAGAAGATGGTGGTTGATCTATACATAGAGATAGAAGATAGTAGATAGAGAGAGAGAGAGAGAGAGAGAGAGAGAGAGAGAGAGAGAGAGAGAGAGAGAGAGAGAGAGAGGACAGAGAGAAGAGAGAAGGAGAGAAGATTTACAAAAGTACAAGTGAGAGACAGACAGACAGACAACAGACAGACAGACAACAACAGCACACACAGACAACAGACAACAACAGACAACACACACACACACACACACACACACACACACACAGAGGAGGAGGAGGAGGAAAATGAGAGAAAGAAGAACAACAACAAGAATATGATGATGATGACGATAATGGTGATGACGACGACGACGACGACGACAACGACGACGACGATAACGATGCTGATGACGATAACGATGATACACGCCATAAAAATAACACTGGGATAGCTATTAACACTCCTCTGCCTATCTCTCAGTGTTTATATTACCAGTATTTACCACCCTCTTTAGTGGAGGGGAAAAAAAAAACCTAGTCAGACGACATCATCACACTACCGATTACTGGGGGAGGAGTGGGGGGCAAAAAAAGAGGCAACATCTGCTTTTTTATCCACACAGACAAAAGAACTAGAAACGTAGAAAATAAGCAGTATAAAAGACTAAAAAAATATATAAAAAAAAGCACAAAAGGAGATCGAGGGGGAGAATGGGGACTGTTGAAAGACCAAAGAAAATAAAACAGCATAGAACAAAAAATAAAAACAAAAAAAAAACGGGAAAAAATAGATATTTTTTTAACCACAGAATTTCTTGTGCTGGGAACTTTTATACTGGAAAAGCCACGTGGATTCCCACAGAGAGAGTGTGGGATAGGGTGGAGGATTGAGAGAAGGGGGGGGGGGGTAAGGGGGGAGGGAGGGGGAGGGAGGGAGGGAGGGAGGAGAAGAGAGAGAGAGAGAGAGAGAGAGAGAGAGGAGAGAGAGAGAGAGAGAGAGGAGAGAGAGAGAGAGACAGACAGACAGACAGACAGACAGACAGACAGACAGACAGACAGACAGAGAGAAGACACAGAGAGAGGAGAAGGGAGGGGGGGGGGGGGGGGGGGGGGAGACAGACAGCAAGACAGACATAGGCACGGCATCTGACAGTGACAGAAAGACAGACAATACAAAAGACAGAAGCCAGAAAGACAGACAAAGACACGGGGAAGACAGACGGACAATAATAGTGACACACACACACAGAGCGAGCAAAACACCCAAACCTCAAAAAAAACGGAAAGACACTGTAAAAATGTGTACTAAAGACCGAATAAAACAACACTTACAGCCTTCAACCACACACACACACACACACACACACACACACACACACACACACACACACACACACACACACACAACACCACCACACAAACAAACAAACAAACAAACAAACACAGACCGTAAACAAACGATACAAAAAATAATAACCAAAACACAAGACGAAGATAATGACACTAAAAACTTTATTAACCCTCAATAATCTTCTGGCACTGTACCTACGCACACATACACTAGTGGCCCTCTCTCGACCATAGAAAAACTTCAAAGAATCCCCCTATATGCTGCTCACCACTCTACTCAGCACCAGACAAACACAGACTCACAAACACAGGCACAGACTCACACAGACACACACAGACTCTCACACACAGAGAACACAACACACAGACTCTCACACCACAACAAACACAACACACACACAACACAACACACACAACACACACACAAAGAGAGAAAAACACACACACACACACACACAGAGAGAAAACACACACACACACCACACACTCACCAACCACACACACACACACACAACACAAACACACACACAGAAACACACAACACACACACACACAACACACACACACACACACACAACATACACACACACACAACACAGACAACACAGACACACGACAACACCAGACACACACCTGGCATCTCCTCCTGCCTCTGACCCCATTCACCCCTGACCTGCTTGACCTCGGTCTATCAACCCTCCCCCCTTCCACTCAACTTCTTACACACAGTTGTGGGCCAAAGCACGTGGGTCAATAGGGTGGGAGGGAGGGGGGGTGTTTAGGAATACTATGGAAAAGTGTTCGTGTCAGAAGATTGGAATAATCACTGTACAAACGGGGGAACTCTGTGGTTGTTGCTGCGCTTCATTGTGGTTGTTGCATGCTGCGCTGATTTGCATTGCTGTGTGCCCTGCTAAACTGTTTCCTGCTGCTATTTTACATTGCAAATGTTACACTATAATTATAATGCTGTGTTGGTTGCATTGCATTGTGCTTTAATTAATGGATTCAGGATTCATGGAGCAAACTCGTTTCGTCATTAAAAAAAAGTAAAACTCTGAGAGAGGGTTGTATAATTATTATTTTCAATTTGTGTCGGATTTTTCACATCACCATTATCATCATTTTTTTTCATTATTATTATTATCATCGTTATCATTATCATCATCATTATTCTTATCATCCTCATTCTCATTCCTTCTCATTCTTGATCTGTATGTTATGTTAAGTTCTCTATCATCCAAAACTTTTCAATCTTTATTCATGCATTCATTTTCTCTAACTATTCCTAGCTGCCTTCATTCTTCATTCATTCATAAGCTAGTTATCTTCGATACATTAAAACCGTTAAAATCTATTTTCGCACAAAAACACAAACAACTCAGTTTTTTTCAACCTAGTTTTTTTTATCTTTATTTCACTTTCTTTTTTTTGGCTTTGTTGTTTGAGATCCTATATACAGATTTCATTCTCTTTTTCTCCTTGTCTTCAATGGTATCCAGTTTCATCAGCAGACTTTTATAATGCATTCTTCTCCTCCCCTCCCCCCCCCCCCTCCCCTCCCTCCCTTCCTTTCAACACAGGAGTGCCACGCTATTCTCTCCGGAGTGGTATTGTTTTACTTCATCCTCTTCTCGGCACTAAATCTCTTTTACACTCACAGCCTTGTTGTTCAGTTATGGCAAGAGACGTAAGTAGAGAAGGGTTTGGTTGTTGTTGTTTTTTTTTCGTTTGTTTTATTGTTTTGTTTGTTTTGTTTTTATTCGTTCCTTGGCAAGAGCACTGAGATTCACCGATTGTGAGAAGTTTGTGTTGGTTGTTTTTTTTTTTTTTTGGGGGGGGTTTGGTATCGTATGGATCGTTTTTGCCCACCATTGAGGTAAGCGCATTCCGACTTCGCGGATGACGTCTAAAAACGACACCAGTGTGCCTGTGGGGGGTTTATTTGTTTGGTTTGTTTAATTTTGTCACTCCTTCTTAGCCGTCTACTCTTCTGAAAGGCGGATCGGATTTTTTAACGTGTGCGCAAGATGTTCTGCGGCGTTGGTACACTGGACTTCGGTTTATAGATTCTCAACGAGAGAATTGTCCATGGGAAATTAATATGTCGGGAAAAAGCTACTTTGGTAAGGAAGGGGTGGTGGTGGGGTATGCAGGTAGAGACAGGAAATTATACTATGAAAAATAGACTACATGACAAAATTTACAAAACTGCATGCACACAGGGACTGGATGTATAAAAGAAGGCACGTGAGAGTTTATTCCATTACCCACGAAATAAAGGATTTTTTTTTTTTAGAAAGAAAGAAAGAAAGCGCTCTCTGGGAGGAGAGCAGTCTAAGTTTCATGCAGAGAAATAACATGCAGTGGCTGAAAATACAGCACAAACAACACAATACACGATAACATAAAAAAAAAAATGTCCACAACGACCATAGCTATTCTCGTCCCCAAAGAACGATCAAGGTTAGGATAACCTTTTAGGGTAAGCTTTAAAAAAAAAAAAAAAAAAAAAAAAAAAAAAACTCAGTGATAAATTATCGATGCTTTCATAT
>CM060335.1:34943773-34948773 GCA_030674155.1 Stramonita haemastoma | reverse complement strand
GAGACTCAGGCAGGCGAGAATAGTGATCAGCACTCGCAATCCAGCAGTAGCCAGAAATCACTAGTGGCCTATTCTATTTTCTCATCTCGCCATCTCACCTTTCTTCATTAACTCGCCAGATAAAGCCTCCAATTCCTCTAACCCCATTGCCTTTTTCTTTTTTTTTTTTTTTTCATTTCTCTCACGTTTCAATTCCTTGCGAACTCGACGTTTAATGATATTCCGAAATGGATTCAAACTTCACCAAATTATCTTTTTTTTTTTTGTGTGTGTGTTGCGAATTGTTTGTATTCCTGCGATTGTTTCCCTTTTGCTGCCCTTTTCAATTGTTTTGCAAATTATCTTGGTTTCTGTAGCCCTTTTCAATTGTTTGCAAATTATCTTGGTTTCTGAACCCTTCAATTCTTTTGCAAATTATCCTACTTTTGCAGCCCTTCAATTATTTGTAACTTATCTCAATTATTACAGCCCTTCTTGATTCTTCAATTATCTGGAATTATTGCAGCCCTTCTCAATTCTTGCAATTTAGCTGAATTATTACAGCTCTTCTCATTTTTGCCATGTATCTAACTGCTGCAGCGTTTTTTCGAGTTCTTGAGTCTTGGAACATTATTATTGTTGTTGTTTAGTTAAGGTGTTGTTTTTTTATCTTGGTGTTATCCCTAAAAGGGCGGGGACTGGATGTAAAAAAGCACACGAGTGCTTATTTATTATCCTCGAATAAAAGAATTTGCCTTGCATTGCCTGCCTCTTCTCTCTCTCCTCTCTCTCTCTCTCTCTCTCCCTCTCCTCTCTCTCTCTCTCCTCCCTCCTCCTCCTCTCTCTCTCTACCTCTCTCCTCTCTCTCTCTCTCTCCCCCTCCTCCTCTCTCTCTCACCCCTCCCTCTCTCTCTCTCTCTCTCCCCCTCCTCTCTTCTCCTCCCCCCCCCTCTCTCCTCTCTCACTCTCCCCCTCCCTCTCTCTCTCACCCCACCCCCCTCTCCTCTCTCTCCCCCCTCTCTCTCACCTCTCCTCCCCCTCCTCTCTCTCTCCCCCCCTCTCTCACCCCCCCCCTCCCCTCTCTCTCTCCCTCTCTCTCCATTCCTCATCCTCTTAATTCCATCAACTGTGTGAGATAGCGGCCAGCTCATCACAAAGTGACGTTTTCACAACTGACAACGTCATCATCCTCGTGAGTGAGTCAGTCACATCACTCCTTCACGATGATGCACGCTCAACCAACCTCGTATCGCGCACGCGCACTGCCCCTTTTCCCCCTTGGCCCCCCTCCCCTCCCCTCCCCCCACCCCTCTTACCCAATCCTCCCCGGCACCTCACACACCTCCACTATGACATTTTATTCCCCCAGCTGGGTCCTTCCGAATTGCCAACCAGATCATAATCTGAGGGTTACACGACAAAAAGAGAGAGAGAGAGAGAGAGAGAAAAGAGAGAGGGAGGAGGGAAGGAGAGGAGAGAGAGAGGAGGAGAGAGAGAGGAGAGGAGAGAGAGAGAGAGGAGAGAGAGAGAGGGAGAGGAGGAGAGAGAGGATGGAAGGAGAGAGAGAGAGAAGAGAGAGGTGGAGAGAGAGAGAGAGAGAGAGAGAGAGAGAGAGGGAGAGGGATGGAAGGAGAGAGAGGGAGGGAAGAGAGAGAAGGGGAAGGAGAGAGAGGAAGAGGAGAGAGAGAGAGAGAGAGAGAGAGACAGAGATACGAGAAGAGGGAGAGAGGGATGAAGGACAGAGAGAGAGAGAGAGAAGAGGAGAGAGGAGAGAGAGAGAGAGGAGAGAAACAGAGACAGAGACAGAGAGAAGGGGGGATCGGGAGGAGGAATGGAAGGAGAGAAAGGAGAAAGAGTTGGAGTGTGAGACTAGAGGGGGAGTGTGTGTGGATGCGTGTGTGCGTGCGTGTATCTGTCTGTGCTCGGCACGCACGCGCCCATTATTCACCCATCCATACCCCCATTGAAACGTTTCAAACCAAACTCATTCACCACAATAAAACGCTGACAATGAAATCTGCCCTTAAGTGTCCACCTCCTGCCCTCACCATTAGACTGGAGGCATTGAGAAGGAAGGTGGCAGGACGGTTAAGACATCTTCGCAGCCTAATCAAGAGTGGTAGTATGAGTGCAGTATAGCCTACCACTTTTTAGTCAACAGGCAGATTTCTCTTCGTGAATCTCGGGGATGAGCTCTTGCCATGAAGCGTTCGAACATAACAAGTAGGGTAGTATTGTAGTAGATATGTCCGAATACGGAATGCAGCTACCTAAATAGTGAGAGGGGGGGCGGGGGGAGAGGAAGGAAACGGTCGCATACGTAAAAAAGCTCATCCTTCAGTGAACCTAGGGGGTTTGTAGCTGAGGAACAACCACAACAAAAAAAGGACTGGATTAAGTAATAAACACCTACCATCATTTCAATCCAACCAACCAATCTCCCTTTCACCTCCCACCCCCTCCCTCACTCCCCCCCCTCCACCTACCCACCACCCCAACCCCCCCACCAACCCCTACCCTACTCCCCCCCCCCCCAATCCATCCACATCTCTGGAACCAAAACTTTCTAACCGTGGTTCTGAAAGAGCTTCACCTGGGATGAGTCACTCATTCATCCCCCAATCATCCTCTCCTCCTCTACACTCCTCCTCCTCTTCCTCCTCCTCTTTTTCCACTGCATGACGATGACGGGGATAGGATAGGAGGCGCTGCTACAACTACAAGCCAGCCTTGTATTGCCGCGCACATAGGTGTGTTAGGCCTAAAAGGCCTAGTAGCTAGGCCTAGCCTAGCCAGCCAGGAAGCCGTGGAGTTTTACGATGTCCTTGTTTTACGTCCCACAGGCGAAAGGAACTGAGGCTGTGGGCGGCAATTTCACGCTTGATCGAAGTCTACACCGAACGCGTGCCAGACATACTACTTTCTGTCTGTCTCTGTCTCTCTGCCTCTTCTCTCTGTCTCTCTCTGCTTTCCTCTCTCTGTGCATTTACTCATGAAAGCCATGTGCTAGTCATGAACACATAGAGGAAGCAGTATAGTTATTAGGAAAATTACGCGCGTCTAAAGGTCTGTATTAGTCTGTATTCTCTATCTTTCTTCTGTCTCTGTCTCTCTCTGTTTCCCTCTCTCTCTGTGCAGTTACTCATGAAAACCATGTGCTAGTCATGAACGCAGTAAGAGGAAGCAGTATAGTTATGGAAATTACGCGCGTCTAAAGGTCTGTATTAGTTTGTATTCTTTCTTTCCTGTCTGTCTCTGTCCTCCTGCTTTCCCCTCCTCTGTGCATTACTCATGAAAACAGATGACTCATGACGCAATGAGTACGGAAGCTTTTTTATGGAAAATAGCGGCTAAAGGTGCTGATTAGTTTGTTTATTCTTTCTTCCTTCCTCCCCCCCCCTTCACTTTCCCATGAAAAAAGATTACTCAAAATATTCATTTTTTGCACGAAAAGAGAATGATACACATTTGTTTATTTATTTATTTGTTATTTATTTATTTATATATTTATTCTGTTATCGAGGATTATGAATTTGACAGACAAGGTGGGGTTTTTTGTTTTTTTTATTTTTACCTAAGCTATCTTACAATGCGAGACTCACGTCAATGATTTAGGTGAAACGACACACTATTTTCCAAACTTCTGAGCTACTGTGAAATGGTTATTTTTATAGAAAATTGGTATCATCGTCTGCTGCATCTAGGAAGGTGGGGAGGGCGGGGAGTCATCTGAACGGTCAAGAAGACTACAGGATATGTAATGCTATGTAATTAATGTAATGTAATGAGAAAAAGAGCTGGGAGGACAATCATCGGCAAAGGGACAGGTCCTAGAACTCAACAAAACTTTGAGAAAGGCAGAACAGAGAGAGGAATGGACGGAACTGGTTGTTAAGTCTTCAGGGGTGCCCCCACGGTCGCCAGACTAAGGGATAGATAGATATATAGATAGATAACAGACATAGATAGATAGATAGACAGACAGACAGATAGATAGATAGATAGATAGATAGATAGATAGATAGATAGATAGATAGATAGATAGAGAGATAGAAGATAAGAATAGATGAATTAAAAGAGTCTGTACCACGTACCAGACTTTCTGACCAAAACAAAAACAAACAACAAAAACGAACAAAACTTCAATTTAATGCATTTCCTCAACCACTCCACAAGGAGGGTAATAAAAGAGAAGTTGCATGTGTGCGAAATGATTTGAATCCAATCGCTTCAATTTGTCTCTACTTTACAAGATCCAGCGCTATATAAATGCCATTCTCATCCTCATTATCATCCTCATCCTACCATCATCATCGTCATTATTATCATTATTAATATTGCTTTATATTATTATTATTATTATCATCATCATCATTATTATATTGTTTATTAACTATGTTATTTATATCATTAGTCATTAATCATACATTATTTATTATTATAATTATCATTATCATTAATTATTATTATATCTTATTATTATTATTATCAATTTTGTTATCACTGTCATTATGAAGTCCAGTCCAGCTTGACCTGAGCTATCTCCTTCAGTTCTCTCTTCCACTGACCTCCGTGTGTTCTTATAGGGCGTCTCTCTAACTCTGCATGTGCCATCGTTGAGAGAAAGAGAGAGAGAGAGAGAGAGAGAGAGAGAGAGAGAGAGAGAGAGAGAGAGAGAGAGAGAGAGAGAGAGAGAGAGAAGAGAGAGAGAGAGAGAGAGAGAGAAGAGAGAGACAGAGACAGAGACAGAGAGACAGAGAGAGAGACAGAGAGAGACAACAACACACAGAACAGAGACAGAGAGAGAAGAGAGACAGACAGACAGAACAGAATAGAGAGAGAGATACAGATAGATAGATAGATAGATAGATAGATAGATAGATAGATAGATAGAGAGAGAGAGAGAGAGAGAGAGAGACGAGAGACGAGAGACGAGAGAAGAGACAGACAGAGACAGAGACAAGACAGAGAAAAGGATGGGAGGGAGAAACAGAAAAATGCATACTCAGACACACAGAAAG
>CM060335.1:34928773-34933773 GCA_030674155.1 Stramonita haemastoma | reverse complement strand
AAGACAGCCTGGGTCTACCTACAGACAGCAAGTCTGGCCAATTTGTTTTCCACCCCCCCCCCCCCTTCTGCACTGAGTTTATGCCACATCACCTGGAGTGAGCAGGTATGAATGGGTAGAGGGGAAAAAACACGGGGTAAAAAAGGCTCGTAAAGTGGATAAAAGACACAGATCTGCCTTTACTGTAAAGCACATTCATGATGGCATTTCCCATAAAATAAATTTGATTGTGAAAATAGGGGGTGGGGGGGAGGGGAGAGAGAGAGAGAGAGGAGAGAGAGAGGAGAGGGAGAGAGAAGAGAGAAGGGAGGAGGGAGGGAGGAGAGAGGGGAGGAGGGAGAGGAGAGAGAGGGTGGGCAGACAGAGAGCGGAGTAGGAGAGGAAGTAAGAGATGAAGGAAGGGAGGAGAGAGAGAGAGAGAGAAGAGAAGACAGACAGACAGAAGACAGAGCAGAAGACAGAAGAGAAGAGAAGAGAAGAGAAAGAGAGAGAAAGAAGAGAAGGAGAGAGAAGAGAAGAGGAAGGAGAAGAAGAAGAAGAGAATGAGAAAGACGAAGGGATTGACGCACAGAGAGAGAAGAAAGAGAAGAGAAGAAGAAGAAGAAGAGAGAGAAGAGAGAGAAAGACGAGACAGAGAAGACGACAGAGAGAAAAAGAGCAAAGACAGACGACAGAATAGACAGACAGACAGAAACAGACAGAATAAGAGAGAAAAGAGACAGACAAAGAAAGATAAGGGAGAACAGAGAGAGAAGCAGGAGGAAGAGAGGGAAGAAGAGAATAAGACAAGAGCCAGAAAGAGACAGAGAGAGAGAGAGAGAAGAGAGAGAGACAGCAAGACACCAAACAAACAACAAACAACAACAACAGGGACAGGACAGACGACGTACACACGACAGACACACACACAACAAACAACACAACCAAACACACACACACAACAACCACCCCCCCCCCCCAACACCCCCACACACACACACCACACCACACACACAAACAAAAACAAACAAACAAAAAACCACCACAACACCCCCTACACACATACATACAACACAAACAACACAAACCAAAAAAAACCAACACCACTCACCTTCCACAGTATGCCGTTCCAGCACTGGGCACTCAACATATCCTGGGCGAAGACTTGCTCATCCTCGCACAGGGAGTCCGGCAGGCGGTTGAAGCGACCTTTGGAGTCCTCCAGGGCTTTGACCAGTGCGCGCATCTCTTGCCGGAACTCGTGCAACGCCTGCGTGTTGCGCGGCGCGATGGCGGCCTGCGCAATGACCTCGCTGTCCTCTTCCGGTAACAGCGGAAGCGGCGCCGGGGTGGACGACCCCGAGGCGGCGGTGCGGGGCACGTCCTGGCATTTGACTCGTACCTGAGGTGGAGGGGGGGGAGGAGGAGAAGGAAAAAGATGAAATAGTTGAAGATATAGTGTTTTATAATGTGGTGGTTTGGGGAAAGATACAGCTTTAAAACACACATGCATGTACGCACGCATGTGTGTGTGTATTATAATAAATTTATATGACAAACATAAATAACTTCAACAAGAAGGTAAAAGGTAAGGTAACGGTGTCTCATAACCTAGGCCGTTGTAGGGGAGCGAAGCATCACAGACTTCAGCTTCTCTAGGGGCCAGCATATTGGGGCGGCGCCCATCTCCTCTCCCTTGCTGCCTTACCTTCCCTGACTCTAAAGAGGGCATGTACCCATTGACAACTGGATGAACTGGGGGGACTGTTCTGAAGCCAAGGCGCGCAAACGGTCACCCATCCGACTGGTAACCCGCTGACGCTGCTTAACTTAACTTGGGGAAAGCGAGCGCTCTGACCACTGAGCTATCCCGCCCCTAAGAAACAAGTACACAATTGTCAAAAGCATTTTTTTTTTTAACGAAAGTTGCAAAAAGGGGGAAGGTAGTTACAAAAAGAATTCAGCACCTCTACAGTCAGTATATATCGCCCTCTTCTTCTTCTTCGAATGCTTAGACAGCAACTAATGGTGTGTGTAAGAGCGAAAATGCTTTACGATGCCGTTACACGCCTGACAAATCCGGCCCAGCACATCTGCTTCGCCAAGAGAGATAATTTTTATATTTAAAGTCTTTTTGGGGAAAAAAAGGCACGAGAATGGACCAAGAAGGCATAAAATAGACAAGAAGGAGGTGACAGGAAGAAAAAGGAACACGACAAAAAAGAGAGGGATAGAAAAGAGGGAATTCCTGGCACGGAATTTTCAAAAGGTGGGGATGCTTTTTATAGAAACAGGCCCCCGGCATCCCCACGGGGGAGAGTCAGTACCGCAAACCTGGTGTCCTAACTGTGATTGACCCTTCTTACATGCAAGATAAATTTCATTTAGAAGGAAACACAACCATGACCTGGTCGTTGGGATGGGGGAGTGGGGGAGTGTAGGGAAAGATACGAGGCAGGGTAAGAGAGCTAGAGAGGAGGTAGAGAAAGAGAGTGGAGGAAGGGAAAGAGATAAGCATTCGAGGAAAAGAGAAAGACAGAGGAGGTAGAGAAAGAGAGAGGAGGAAAGAGGAGGTAGGAAAACAAAGAGGAGTGTAGGGAAAGATACGAGGCAGGGTAATAAGAGAGCTAGAGAGGAGGTAGAGAAAGAGAGGGAGGAAGGAAAGGAGGAGAAAGGAAAGAATAAGCATTAGAGAAAATCAGAATACTGCATTTCTGAAGTCAGTACCATTGGGATGATGCCCTCTCTTCTTCTTCTTCTTCTACGTTATTATTATTATTATTATTTATTATTATTATTATTATTATTATTATTATTATTCGCGAATCTTCTTCTTCTTCTCACGAATCTTCTTCTTCTTCTTCTTCCTCCTCTTCGCGAAATCTTTTAGGGTGTCATCTCCCCAATCACTTACAGTTGGGAGATATATGATCTACGCCAGCACTGCCATAGCTGTGAATTCATCCACCCCTAACACACACCACAAAAAAGCCAAGGGTACCACTCCGTCATTCTTTTGTTCGTGTATCACCACCGTCATTACTTCCTCTTTCACAATACTTGCCACTCTGATTGCGATAGTATATCGATTACAGATTATATCTCAGTACCTATTTTAGAGTTGTTCCTGGTAGAATGTCACGTTTTTTCCCCCGATAAATTCCTAGTTATTACATTCGTTTGTTTAAAATAACATGTTTCCATTAGACCGCGCACGATAATTATAAGCTCAACGCTTGTTCCTGATCAAATTGATGTGTACTGTGTGATTTTGTTACGATGCTTTTAGAACTAAACATGTCTATTATCAAATCTACCACTTTGAACCGAGTTACTAATCAAACGTCAGGATTGTTAAAAGAGCTTTAGTGTTATTTTGTTCACGAGTTGTTGTTTTTTAATGTATAATGTTTATTTCTCTTCATTATTTTTTCGAAGACGAAGGAGAGAACGAACAAACAAAACAGAATGGTTTCTTATATACAATCTCGTAGACGAAAAAGAAAGAAAGATGACAAAAGGCAAAGAAAGGTAAGTACAGAAAGAGAGGGGGTAGGGAAAGAGAGAGGAAGCAGAAAAATAGAGAGGAGGAAGAGAAAGAGATCACCACAAACAGCAACAGCCAGACACACTCTGGGAATCAAGAAAGAGGGGTCGGTGGTGGGGGTGGTGGGGTGGGGTGTTTTGCGTGTGTTGGCGACCATCTGTCCATGAAACGAGATTTCCTTATCTGGCCTAGCTACTCCAGTATTCCATTTGAAAGCCCCCTTGTCTCCAAGAGGCCCCTAGCTGCTTGCCGATCCATTCTTCATGGGCTCAAATCTGTTCTCTTCTCTTCATGACCTCTTACCTTAACAATTCAAGACGGAGGGAGGGAGGGAGCTAGGGCCTACTGTTCTTTTGCTCGGAGCCAGAAAATCACTCACGAACTCGAGGGCATGGATGTTTGTTGCTTGCGTTTCGTCTCTTCGGGCGCTCACGAGCGCGCGCGCGCGCGCACACCGCACACACATTCACACACACACACTGGCAGGCACGCAGGCACGCAGGCACCAGCACACACAACACACACACACACACACAACACACCACACACACACCCATCTTCTTACCAGCTTCTTGTCTCTCTGGTGCAGTGGTTTTTGTTTGTTGTTTGTTGGGTTTGTTGTTTTTTAACCTTTTTTCGAACATAACTTCGTGCATCCTTTCTAGCGTTCTTCCTCATATCAAAATAAATATGTCACATACACGTGTCACATGCTCGTGTGCGCGCTCATATTTATTCATACACACACACACACACACACACACACACACACACACACACACACACACACACACACCACACACAAGAAATTCGACTCAGCCAATTTTTTTGTGTGTGTTTAGACCGACAACTTCGCTAAACTCTTTAGGCTAAGTCACGGCAGATTTCTCTGCGTGAAATTCAGGCTGCTCGCTCCCCCCCCGGAGAGAGCACGTCGCAACAAGAGTAGCGCCACCCATTATTTTTTGCTTCTTTTCCTGTCTGCATGTGTATTTGTTACCTTACCAGAGTGGCTTTTTTCCTCCAGAATTTTGCCAGGAACAACTCTCTCCTATTGCAGTGGCTTCTTTAAAAGGTAAAAGGTGTCCCATAACCTGTGTGGTCGTAGGGGGGCAAGGCATCAGAGACCTCAGCTTCTTGGCTTCTAATGCGTTTTAGCACACGGGACCTCGGTTTCTCGCCTCATCCGAAAGACTAGTACCCAGACCACCACTCAAGTCTAGTCTAGTGGATGGGGGACGAGTTTCGCGTACAAACGGGGATCGAACCACCACACACTTTGAACCCGGACTTTTTGCTTTCTAGGCAGGTAAGTTACCTCTTAGACCACCGATCCGACTTGGGTCTTCTGCTTTGATTCAAATCAAAGACCGTCTCTAATAGACACGTATCTCTCCACAACCACCTCCCCTCTATTTTTCTTCCTCTTCTTCTTCTTTTTTTTTTTTTTTTTTTTTTTTTTGGGGGGGGGTAC
>CM060335.1:34924772-34927272 GCA_030674155.1 Stramonita haemastoma | reverse complement strand
CATCATTGGTGAACCGCAGAGCTTGTGCTGAGAAACGCAAGAGTATGTATGCACAGAGGCAATGAGTACTCACACATATATATGCACACTTATGCGTACTCACACACAAACACATACATTTACATCCCCCTCACACACGCGCATGCACGCACGCACACTCACGCAGACACACACACACACACACACACACACACACACACACACACACACACACACACACACACACACACACACACATTCTGCTAGTCTGTCTGGTGTCCCTGTCCTGTAAAAAAAAAAAACCCACCCAAAAAACCCCCAAACACTCACACTTACACTTCCCTGGCAAGTTGCAGGGAGCAAGCAGAAAGTTAATGACAAGAGGTAGTAGGCCCTAGTGGTCTGCTTATTAGAATTCCTGGCAACATCAGCTTTTCCCCCCAAGACTGCCTTTGCCTTTGCCAGTGGTCTGGCTGTAAGTGGATTAGCCAGCTAGCCGCCTTCATACCTCTGGCAGAGAGAGAGGAGAGAGAGAGAGGAGAGAGAGAGAGAGAGAGAGAGAGAGAGAGAGAGAGAGGAGAGAGAGAGAGCTTCACTGGGCTTCACTGCTCAGCTGACTGACTGCAGCAGTATGTACAGTTAAGTCTTCCTTCCCTGGTATACTGTAGTATGTAGGGTCAGGGCTGCTGCAAATTGCGTTATAGCCTGGCCTAGACCTGCTCCATGGTGTTGAAATTGTGACGTCGGTGCATGCGGTGATTGAAGGGTGGGGGGGGGTGTGGTTATAGGTTTTGTATGCAGTATTCATGAGACTCAGGAGGGGGTGGGGTGGGGGTGGGGGTGGGGTGTTCACTTTTGCTTGCACACACACACACACACACCTGTGTGTGTATGTGTGTGTGTGTGTGTGTGTGTTCGTGGGTGCGTGCGTGCGTGCGTTGTGTGTGTGTGCATGTGAGTGTAAGTGTGTGTGTGTATGTGTGTGTGCTTGTGTGTGTTTGCTTGTTGTGTGTGTGCGAGAGAGAAAGTGCACACTTGCATGGACAAGAATCGTGTGAATAGTCACCCTGTAGCGCTCACCCACCCACCCACCCATCCACCCGCTTGTTGCTGGGAAGTATCAAGATACCAACAGGAAAAAAAAAAAAAAGACAGACCGATGTTTGTTATGCCAGTTTTATTGTGTCAAGCCCTTTTCTCCTGCTGACGATGTTCTGATGCTCTCTGCCTGGCTGTGGGCTGTTTCCACTGAGTCCATGATTTATCTATTTATTGACGCGTGTACAGATGGTCTGGAAATACATCCATCCATACTTTTGCAGACATCCGACCTTCCTGCATCTGCAGACGCCAGCAGAATCACACTTAACCAGCCGCCATGGCGCAGTGGTTAGCACACGCACCTAGGGTTACGTAGGATGGAAGGTCGCAGGTTCAATTCCCAAAAGAGTCATAGGGATTTTTTTCGGACTCTGACCAGCTCCTACCCAGAGTGAGTTTGTTATAGGTTCATTGGGGAGACTGGGACCACACAGTCGAGCTTCGTCCACTTTTTCTGATGAGATTTTGAGAGTGTTGTTCAAATTGTCTGACCAACAAGTGCGGGTGACTTGTTATCTCTCGGGTCCGAATGATGCCGGGATATGTTATGATAGGAAGCGTAGAGTACTACAACCCTGTCAAGTAGTCTCAAAGCAGATGCACTTCCATAGCAGCATTGTTACATCATCCTCATCGTCATTGATCATCTTGCTGCAATAAAAGAAAATTGTCTCTGATTCGGTGGCTTACAGAAGATGAAGCAGTCCCTCCCCCCGCCCCTAAAAAAAAAAGGAAAACGGAAAAGATTTACTGCTGTTTCCAAACACACGCGTGTGTTACCGCATACCCGTAGATTTTACACCTGTCATGAGTATGTATGTGCAGGGGTGTTATTTCGTAGACATTTTGACAAACACAGATTATCATGATATGCATGCATGTATGCACATGTTCACACATATAAATCTGCAGTGCATGCACACACATGTGCAGACACACAGTTGACACACAGAAACAGACACAGACGCACAGGCACAGACACACACTTACACACGTACAACACACACACGCACAGACACACAGTACAGACACACACACACTGTACCACACACACCACACACACACACACACACACACACACACACACACACACACACACACACACACACACACACACACACACACACACTCACTCATCACTCACTCACTCACTCACACCTCCCTTCCTCATCTTTTCCCCCTCCCACGCCCGCCCTCCCCCCCCCCCCGTCTTTGTCTCCTTCCTCCCTCACCACAGTCACACACACCACCACCATCTCCACCCTGATTCCACCCCATACCCCATGGAAACCCAAACTTTTCCAGTGACTGGGGGTGTGCAGGGAACAGCACTTAGCGGATACCCGTTAATTAGTCAGGGTAGTGGTGAAGAGAGGTCTGCTTATTACAAGTCAGGCTGGCTACCAGCAGCAGCAGCAAC
>CM060335.1:34907272-34909772 GCA_030674155.1 Stramonita haemastoma | reverse complement strand
TACCTCCACAGCAGCATCATTACATCATCCTCATCATCATTGATCATCATGCAATAATAAAATTTGCCTCTGATTCGGTGGCCTCCGTTGCTCTGGTCTCATGGTGACCTCAGATTTGGTTTCCCATACGCTTCTGTGCCTGTGGTGAATTTGTGTCAAAGCCTTTGGGGTTGGGGTTTCGTGGGGTGGCGGTCGTTGGGGACGTTGTGGTGGTCGCCACCTTGGTGGGTGACTCACTCAGTCTGGCTCCGCGACTGAGCTAATACTGTCGTTAGTAGCGGGCTTAGTAGGTGGTGTCCTGCGTATGTTAGCTCAGAACAGGCACCCCTGAACACCACCAAAGTGACCAGCAGAAGTGCAGGGCCCTCTGGTGGTGGCCCCGCGGCGGCCTAATATTGATGAGCTCCTGTGGACTCCCGACCCCGGGGGTGAGACACAACGAATCTGGGTATGGCTGTGGCGGGGAGATTGAATGAGCGGCGTAGGAACAGCAGTACGGGAACGTCACAGAAGACGAGGCAGCAAAAAAAAAAAAAAAAAAAAAAAAAAAAAATCCTTGTCTTCTGAAAAGAGGAGGACTGAGCAAAATGCCGTTCAGTTCATTTTTGTTAGACGTGACTTAAAAAGGAAAAAAAAAAACACCGAGGAATTTAAAGTTCTTTCCAGAAGCTCGTTACAGTTCAGCGTTACATCAGATATGACGTTTTAAAAAAAAAAAAAAAAAGGGACGGAAGAATTTCAGATATTTACTGGGGCTGAATCGCAATGCATTATCATCATTATATATGACATTAAGAGATGTGAGGGAGGAATTTAAGTTATTTACAGGAGCTGAATCATATAATTATTTTTTTATGTGTTGTGTGTGAAGATGAATACTGCGATTGACTGTTGCATTCCAAAATGAGTTGTTTCATATCTCTAAAGGAATGACTGGTGAGAGAACTTGAATTAAGAAAACCAGAAGACACCAAAAACCAACCACCACCACCACCACACACCCCACACCCCAAATAGACAAAAAACAAAAAAAATTGGAACTAAAAAAACGAAAGAGCATGATTGAAACTTTCAGCTTGTTGTTGCTTAGAGTTATGCCTTGCGTGGTCAAAGTATAGTGTCCACATTAATTAATATGAATTAAAAAAAATATGTGATATGTTATTATCTCTAAAACGAGCTTGCATTTTTCTGTCAACGCTCTCTTTGTCGTTCATTGAAACGCAGACCTTTCAAGACTGCTTTGTGTAGATCTATGTGTGATGCTGACACTGCAGTCTGCTGCAGTGAAGCTAACTGCTTAATGCTTTCAGACATTATTCTGTTGTGTCATATCGTATTGCTCTGTATTGCGTTGCATTGTATTGTGTTGTGTTGCATCGTATTGTATTCAATGTTTCCTGTATTGGCGTCGTTTATGAGTGCAAATTCAGCGGTGCCCCATTCCCCTCCGTCCGTTTCCTGCCTGGGCTGTCAGTATTATATAATATATATATACTTAGGGCCTTTATGAATTTAAAAAAAAAAATTTGCTTTTAATTTTTAGATTTTTTTTTTTTTACAAACCTTTTTTCTGGAATAGCGGTCTTGATGCTGAAGGTTTTTTTTTACTGGCTGTTTTTGTTTAATGTTGTTTTTGGCGTCTTGTGTGTGTGTGTGTGTGTGTGTGTGTGTGTGTGTGTGTGTGTGTGTGTGTGTGTGTGTGTGTGTGTGCGCGCGCGCGCGCGTGCGCGTGTGCGCTTGCTTGTGTGTGTGTGTGTTTTCAAACTTAACGCGCATTAAATGCGTGGATGCACACGAGCCCCCGGTTTATCATCTCATTGAGTATACAAAAGCAAATGCCAGATGACTGGTTTTTTTCCTTACCGCTCTAAGCACCGCACCTCTCTCTCTCTCTGTCTCTGTCTGTCTGTCTATCTGTTTCTCTGTCTCTCTCTTCCTCTGTCACTCTGTCTCTTTGTCTCTGTCTGTCTGTCTGTTGTTTCTCTCTGTATGTCTCACTCACTACGCACTCGTTCACTCGCTCGCTTTCTCTATTTCTCTGTCTTCCCCCCCCACTCCTCTCTCTCTCTCTCTCTCTCTCTCTCTCTCTCTCTCTCTCTCTCTCTCTCTCTCTCTCTCTCTCTCTCTCTCTCTCTCTCTGCCTGTTTCTCTCTGTCTGTCTTCCTCCCTCCCTCCCTCCCTCCTAGTATCTACCCCTTCGCCCCCCTCTCTCTCTCGCAGTCTCTCTCAGTCTCTCTCTCTCCCCTTTGTCTTTGATGCCTGCCATTGAATCTAATTGGATTCTCAGGGAGACGAGAGAGAGAGAGAGAGAGAGAGAGAGAGAGAGAGAGAGAGAGAGAGAGAGAGAGAGAGAGAGAGGAGGGAGAGAGAGGGAGGGAGGAAGGGAGGGAGGAGA
Organism: Stramonita haemastoma; assembly: GCA_030674155.1. NCBI lineage: Eukaryota > Metazoa > Mollusca > Gastropoda > Neogastropoda > Muricidae > Stramonita > Stramonita haemastoma. Next base: position 34,907,374 of record CM060335.1, on the reverse strand, counting down.
CACCACACACACACACACACACACACACACACACACACCATCACTCACTCATCACTCACACACTCTCTCTCTCTCACACACACACACACACACACACACACA
>CM060335.1:34897272-34899772 GCA_030674155.1 Stramonita haemastoma | reverse complement strand
ATCACTGCGGTGGTTCGGAGCCCAGAATTAAATTCTGAAGCCAAAATGTCTCATTATTTTTTTCTTTCAGTTTGTAAGTCTTGTATCCTGGGTTGTAGAAGTCAGGAGAATGTTGTTGCATGTATTCACAGTACTTCTCACCTAGCATGGTCACTCTCTCCACCTGTGAACCTCTGATTATTGCATTTTCATCATACTCGCATATGTACTCAAATGCCCTCTCGTATGCCTGTAGCCGCTCAGTAGATTTCTGGTCTGTTGATGTTTCAACATGCCTGTCTTCACATCTCAGATAGTCTTTTCTACAACCTTCGTGATAGTGAGCTTCACGTACTACAAGATCTGTATCTTGATAATGAGTGAAAATGTCATCTTGTTTAGTTTTGGCTGCATCCTGTATAGACTGTTCTGCTGTCTTGGTGATACATTTTACAAGTTTTCCAAAACATGGAACCCCTTTTGAAACTTTCTTTTTAAATTTCTTCTTGCAAAAAATGCAACTGTCTTTTGGAAGCAATGGGCCTGAAGTAGCGACAGTCCTTTAGGTTTTGATGGTCCTGCAACCTCTTCACTACCTGTCTCACGCTTTCTTTTCCTGGCAAATTTCACACTTGTAAACTGTGCATAACAGCTTCTGTGATAACCATGGCGTGTAAAGTCAAGGTCTCCTGGAATACAATTACAAATCTCATCTAGTCTATGACATGCCACATCTGAAGAACGTCTCAAGTGAAGAGACTTTTAAATAGTTTTTTGTGCTTTCTTCAGTTAGTGGAGTTACAGTCTTTTCTGTTATTTTGGAAATGAATTATACAAGTTCTCCCACCCCTGGAAGTTTTTCTTTTGCACTTAAATGTACTTTTGAAGGTCACTGGATGTTCATCTGCCATGTTGAAATGTTCATTTTATACAGGAAACGTCACATGGGGAAGATGAAATACACTTTCAGTGAGAGACTGCACACTTGCCAGTGACTCCACTCTCCTCAAAAGTCTTTCGGATGAGACTGTAAACCGAGGCCCCGTGTGCGAACGTACCCAGAACGTCTTACGCACACGTTAAATCATGTTCCGCTTTTCGTAAGAGTAGGCCATTGTGTGTGGGTGGGAACAGATGAAAATATTTACACAACTGCATACACACGAGGACTGGATGAAAAAAGCACATGAGTGCTTATTCCATTATCCTCGATATAAAAGAATAAAATAAAAATAAAAATAAATAAAATGACCTGAAACATGATGGTTAAAATGGATACTAAAAGTACTACTCAACAGTTTGCCTTATCCCCAACGTTTGTGGTGGAGGACGCGGAACTGAAAAGAACAACGAATTATGACCACGCCTTGTTCTATTTTTAGATGTATGTTATCGTGTGTCACTTGAATGTGCTGTGGTGTGTGTGTGTGTGTGTGTGTGTGTGTGTGTGTGTGTGTGTGTGTGTGTGTGTGTGTGTGTTACACGCGTGCACACGCGTGCGACTGATCTGCATATTATGTGTAATTTCTTGAGGAAAAAAAAAAAGAAACTCAAAAAAATCATAGACTCAAAGGGCTGTGGTTAACACATCCTCTTCGTTAATGATACTTATGGTTGTTGCAGTACTTACTGTGTGTTACAGACATTCTCTGATCAATAATAACATCTTGATCTAGACTTATTTGTGCATACTTTGTGGAACATACTAATAGTTGGATACATTTCTGGCACCGGACACACAAGGCGTGAGATGAGAAAGTGCCGCTCAACTGATGGTGAGAGAACGGAACAGCGCTCGGCTGTGGTTGAGTGGTAAGACAGATTTCAGCTGCGTGCGGTTCGGACGGCCGCGCATTAAAGTCATCACTGTAGTTTTGTTTTAAATATGTCAGCAAAAAAACTGTGCCTATATAATCGGGAAAATTATACTAGATGCTATTCACAATAAAATTATGAGAAGTTAAGACAGATTTTGTGCAATAATCGCAGCGTGAACATCCCTACCCCAAAAACCTAAATATAGGGCGCAAAGAGGGGAAAATGCACTGTTGATACACCTCTCACTCCTGAAATAACCTGTATCCCAGAGGGTAACATGTCAAATGTTTCTACCAACATCATAAGCTTTCAGAAAAACAAAGTCAAAAATCCCCCCAGGGGGGGGGAGGTTTCCCTCTCCTAGATCATGGTCTATTATTGCTACACGCACGCACATACGCACACACGCACTCTCTCGCTCTCTCTCCCTCCTCCCATCTCATCTCCCACATCTCTTTGACTGGAAGAGATGCGGAAAGCTGGTTGCAAAATCTTCAGTAGTGCCCCCCCCCTCCCCCAAGGTCCGCGGTACTACGCGACAGATGAAAGTGAAAAGAAACTGACGCATTGTTGTGACTCACTGGTGTGACAAGATCCCTTCTCACTGGGAGAAAAAAAAACCAAACCCAAACCCCAGTAGTCCCTCTCTTTAACTTCTTGTCATTTTCACACCCCCCCCCACTACCCCTTTCTCTAAGGACTA
>CM060335.1:34892176-34894672 GCA_030674155.1 Stramonita haemastoma | reverse complement strand
ACGCGCGCAACACACACACACACACACACACACACACACACACACACACACACACACACACACACACACACACACACATCCTTCCTCCTATATATCGAGTGTCAGAAATAGAGCTGTTTGTATTGAACAGTTTTTGTGTGTGTGTGTGTGTATTTGACATTCTGCAAAGAACAAGGATAACGAAAGGAAAGGCAGGATGTGCCTGCTTCCTATGTCGGACATCTCAAAGCCAGTTAAAAAAAAATGAATAGGTAAAGGTGTCCCATAGCCTAAGCGGTCGTAGGGAAGCGAGGCATCAGAGACCTCAGCTTCTCTAAGGGCCAGCATGTTGAGGCGGCGCCAAAAAAAAAAAAAAGCCATGAATTAATGTGTCTCTCTAACTGTACTTATATATGTACGTACCTCTGTAAAATACTTCGTGGTCTTCATACAGACAGGAATATAATTATATGATCCATGGCACGCGACACATGCATGAGTCAATCGTTGATAATCATTAAAAAAAAAAATTGGGGGTGGGGGGGGGGTGGGGGGGATGTGGCAGGTAGGGTGGAGGAAGGGGAGGTGGAGAGAGAGGTGCATGTTATCACCGTATTGTCTGTGTGTCAGTCAGTCTGTCTGTCTGTCTCTCTGCCTCTGTGTCTCGCACTTAACATTGCATACATGGGAGAGAAGACAGAGACAAGAGACACACAGAAGAGGCAGAAGCAATATGACAGATTTTTTAATTTATTATCTCGTTTATTCATTTCATCATATTTTTATCATCATTCTTTTCTAATCTTTCTTCTTCTTGTTCTTCTTGTTGTTGTTGGTCTTCTTTTTTCTTTTTCTCTTCTTTTCTTTTTTCTTCTTCTTCTTCTTCTTCTTTCTTCTTCTTCTTTTCTTCTTCTTCTTCTTCTTCTTCTCTCTTCCTTCTTCCCTCCTCCTCCTCCCCGTCCTCCTCCTCCTCCTCCATCTTCCTCCTCCCTCCTTTTTCTTCTATATTTTTTTAAGTCATGTTCTTTTTGAAACACCAAGGATGGTTACATTACAGAGAACAATGGCAAAGGTTGGTTAGAGAAGGCTGGGTCAAGTTATTGGCAGTGTTCATGTTTGTTGTTTTTTTTCCTCCTTTTTTTTTTTTTAAACGTTTCTTTGTTTGCTTTGTTTTCTTCTTTTTGTTTTTTTGTTTGTTGTTGACAGCTTGTACATTGTGTGACCTTTCATGTAGCTGCGGTTTGCGCTTTCCCTCCCTCCTCTTAATCTTTCGTTTGGCTTCCGTTCCGTCTTTCTGGTCGATTTCTTTCTGCCCGTTGTTTTTCATTTTATTTTTGTTTTGGAGTATGTGGGTTATTCCCCCCCCCCCCCCCCCCCTTCATTTTTCTTAAAAAAAAAAAAAAAAAATGTTTGTGTCATTTTTGTATGGATATTTGTAGGTTTGAAAGATGAATCTAGTAGGGTTTTTTGTTTTTTGTCCCCCCCCCCCCCCCCCCCCCCCCCCCCCCGGTAGCGTGCGAAAGCATACGGGTTTGTGCGATACATAACCGGACTGACATGCACATGGACGTGTGTGGGTGCATGCACGCACTCACATGCTACTCGTGCACGCATGTGCATAAACACACACACCGCGCGCAGCGCGCGTTAACACATTACTTTAGCGCACGTAAAAGAACCCACGGTAACAAGAGGGCTGTCCCTGGCAAGATTCTGTAGACAAAAAGCCACTCTGATACACAGCGATAGGGAAACAAATAAGTTGCAGACAGGAAAAAAAAATGGGTGGCGCTGCACTTGTGGCGACGCGTCTCCCCGGGGAGAGCGGCCCGAATTTCACGCAGAGAAACCTGCTGTGACTAAGTGGTATACATGAATAAATAAATAAATAAATAAATAAATAAATAAATAAATACCATAAGAACTAGATATGATGAATGCGAATGAATTTTGGAATTGGAATGAATAGAGCAAGACAACAACTGGGCGTATGTGCGCTGGAGAATGATTGTGTAGTGAAGTTTGTGTGTGATTTGTGTGTGTGTATATATGTGTGTGTGTGTGTGGTGTGTGTGGTGGTGTGTGTGTGTAAGTGTGTGTGTGTGTGTGCGTTGGTGCGTGCGTGGTGTCATATTTCTTTTGCGTTGTTGAAACCTGATCTGTTCCTCTGCGCTGGAAAGAGAAACACGTCTGAAAGTTTAACCCTCCCCACTATCCACCCCTCCCCTTCCCCCTCCCCTTCCTTCCCTTCACACAGACAAAACACGACACACACACACACACACACACACACACACACACACACACACACAACAACACACACACACACTCTCTCTCTCTCTCTCTCCTTTGTCACACGCACGCACGCGCGCACACACACCACGCACGCACACCACACACACACACACTCTCTCTCTCTCTCTCACCTCTCTCTCACACTCTCTCTCTCTCACACACACTCCTCTCTCTTTCTCACACACTACACTCACTCTCTCTTCCATACACACACACACACAC
>CM060335.1:34877176-34879676 GCA_030674155.1 Stramonita haemastoma | reverse complement strand
TCACCACCCCCATCAGATTCTGTCTGAATGAATAATGACTTCACCACCCCATAAGATTCTGTCTGAATGAATAATGACTTCACCACCCCATCATAAGATTCTGTCTGAATGAATAATGACTTCACCACCCCATATATAAGATTCTGTGTGAATGAAAAATGACTTCACCCACCCCATATCAGATTCTGTGTGAATGAATAATGACTTCACCACCCCTATAAAGATTCTGTCTGAATGAATAATGACTTTCACCACCCCCTATACAGATTCTGTCTGAATGAATAATGACTTCACCACCCATAGATTCTGTGTGAATGAATAATGACTTCCACCAGTAGATTCTGTGTGAATGAAATGATTCACCCTACGCATTATGTAGTTCTGTCGATGAATAATGACTCACACCATATAAAGTTCTTCCGATGGAATAATGACTCACACCAGAAGATTGTGTATGAATAATATTACCCCCCATATATAGTTTGCTGATGAATATGACTTCACCCATATATAATTCGTCCTGAATGAATTATGACTTGACCCATTTTAGATTCGTTCTGATGATATGACTTGACTCCCGTAGATTCTCTGAATGATATGATAGATTTTGAGCGTTACGCTGGTAGCACTGAGTTTTCTCTGCTTCCGTCGTGCATTATACGAATTAAGTTTTTACGGGGTCTGTCGTCGTTGTCTTGTGTTTTCTTTTTCTCTCGAATTTTGTTGGTTTTTGTACTTGACTCATACTCCGGATTCACAGTGGTATCTCTGTCTTCTGTCTCTCTCTGTCGTCTCTCTTTCTCTGTGTGTCTGTGTCTGTTTGTCTGTCTCAGTCTCTGTCCTCCCTTCCTCGCTCTCTGAGTCTCTCTCTCTCTGTCTGTGTTTGTCTTCTTCTGTCTCTCTCCACTCTCTGTGTCTTCTGTCTCTCCCCTCTCTCTCCCCTCCCTCCCTCTCTCTCTCTCCCTCCACTCTCTCCCTCTCTCTCTCTCCCTCCCCCCCACACTCTCTCTCTCTCTTTCATCCCATCTCACCCACACACTTCTCAGATCCCCTCAAAATATTAATGACAACTTTTTTTCTCCTGTCTCCTCTTGTACCACCAACAGAACGGCTACGACAGCTGAACGCAGAGGCCGAGAATCGAACCGCGCCTTCCTGTCCCGCCTGCACAAAATCCCCTGGGCCGAGCACCGCCCCGTGGTGGCCACCCTGTACAGCGGCCTGCAGGCCTTGGTGACCGGTAGCCCCGCGGCCCAGGGCCAGAGGAGCGAAGTGGACGAGGTGGTTCGAGACTTTTTCGTCAACCTCTTCCCGGCTGTCTTCAGTTACGTGCTGAGCGCGCGCGAGCCCGGTAAGACAAAGGCGTCTGCTGCAGTTGTATTTGTTTTGTTTTGTTTTTTATTTTTATTTTATTTATGTATTTATTTATCTATTCGATTTATTTATTCTTTTATATCGAGGATATTGGAATAAGCACTCGTGTGCTTTTTTTTTTTTTTTTTTTTTTTATACAATCTACTCACCCGTGTGTAAGCAGGTTTTTGTGTAAATCTTGTCATCTGTTCCTACCGGCCCACAATGGCCTTGGCCTACTCTTACGAAAAGCGAAACAGGGTTTAACGTGTGCGCGAGATGTTCTGCGTGCGTTCTCACACAGGGCCGATGAATGATTGTTTTAGAATTTTAGTATTTAATCTTTATTTCTCCAGAAAGACTAATAAAAAAAAAAAGAGATGCTGTTCTCTCCTGTTGAAGTCGGATTAACACACACGCACGCACGCAAATACTACTACTACTATACTACTACTACTACTACTACTACTACTACTACTACTACTACTACTACTACTACTGCTACTACTACTACTATACTACTACTACTACTACTACTACTTACTATACTACTACTACTACTACTACTACTACTACTACTACTACTACTACTACTACTACTACTACTACTACTACTGCTACCTCTGCTACTACCAATTCTACTCTCCTCCTCCTCCTCCTCCTACTCAACTACAACTACCACTATCACTACTCCACCACCCCTCCCCACCTACCTCCTCCTCCTAACTACCTACCTCCTCCTCTACTTCAGGAGAAGGCGGCGGCCCATCAGCCCGGACTATCACGCCTGCCTGAAGCGCTACGCGGACCAGATCCAGCCTTTCGGCAACCAGCCCCCACCTGCTGCTGAAGAAGCTGCGTCCCCTCCCTGAGGCAAAGCCAGTCCTTTCAGCACACCCTGAAAAACCCTGGTAGAGGCCCCTGAAACCCCCACCGAGGCCCGCCCCCCCTGGGGCGGCCCGCTGCCGGCGAGCTTCGCAGGGTTTCAGGTGGGGTTTGGTGGGGGGGTTTGGGTTTTGGTTTGGGGGGGGGTGGTTTTGGGGGGGGGGGGGAAAAAGGGGGGGGAGGGGGTTTTTTGGGGGGGGGGGGGGTGTTTTTGGGGGTTTGGTTTGGGTGGGGTGGGGGGAGGGGGGGGTGTTGTGGGGGT
>CM060335.1:34869631-34877076 GCA_030674155.1 Stramonita haemastoma | reverse complement strand
TGGTTTTTGGTGTGTGTGTGTGGTGTGTGGGTGTGTGTGTGTAGGCCCTCTGCGCGTGTGCATGTGTGCGTGCATGCGCACCACATCAACACTCGATGCTTTGGGCGTAAGTGTCCTATCGGGGGTTTGCTTTGCACAGACTACGTATTTTTTTTTCGAATACATAGAAAAAAATTTTTGGAATTCAAAAACAAATAACAAAAATTAATGATACAGATTATTAACACCAATAACTCAAATCCATAAAAAAACTTTTGACGCTTTTTTATTTTTTTCTGGTAAAAATTACTAAATGACTTTTTTTTTCCCACAACTGATACCTTCAGTAAAATTCATTTAGCAGCCCAAAAAATGCAGGTTCTAGTAAATTTGATACATAAACCCCTTATAGTGAATGCAATCATTAAAAACCATCCCCCTTTTTTCCTGCATCACTATTCAACGCGTCCCCTTGCCTGCACCGGGCTTGTTAAGTGTCCGTCCCCTGCGGTCTACGATTTTTGGGTCTTATTTTTGGGATACCCCTTAAAAGCCTTTTTACGTGACCAGATTTCTTTTGCATATCTCGCCTCACCTCCTGCTACGTCCAGGTTCGCAATACACAAGCACATATGTGGCCTGGTTCACCCAGTGCAGCAGACGATATAACGATAAGTGAAATTTGGGGGAGCTGTGGCAAAATTTTTGGAATGTTTCCCTCCAAATGGAGCGGGGGGGTTTTTTTTTTTTTAATCAGTTTTTTGCTGCGTCGGGGTTTTTTTTAAAAGTTCCCTTCATTTAGCGCACAGCCTGTTTTGTCTGCTACACTCACAAAAGAGTGCACTCTGCAAAAGCTTTTTTGTTTTCTGGGGCCCCTAGCCCCTATTACTTGGGCCTTAATTACGACTTTCATTGCTTTTTTTTACCACGTTTATACGTGACGTGGTGTTTTTTCCTTCCCCTCTCTTTCCGATTCTTTTCTCTTCTCTCTCTCTCTCCCCTCTCTTCCCCTTCCTCTCTCTCTCTGTGTGTGTGTGTGTGTGTGTGTTGTGTGTGTGTGTGTGGGGGTGTGTTGGGGGTGTCTTCGTCTGTCTGTTGTCTTCTTTTTTCCCCCCCCAAACACACACACACACACACACACACACACCACACACACACACACACACACACACATCACCACCACCTCCACTCACCACTCATTTACATGCATGTTGTGAGAGTAGCTGTGTGTCAGTCCCTATCTGTCAAGTCTGTCTGTAAGCCATGTGCACGCATGTCAAAAAATGCATAATCCTTCATTTACATATCTTTGTTTGTGGCCATGCCGCGCACGCACACCACACCACACACACACCACCACACACACACACACACACACACCACCACACACACGCACCCCAAACACACACACAAAAAACCCACCCACACCAACACACACACCACACACACACACACACACCCACACCACCACACCACACAACCCCCCGCGCGCGCGGAGCATGCTTTTTTTCCCTTCCCACCAGCGTGTTTTTATATTGTGTTTTTGGGTTTTTCGACCCAGAATAAAGCAGGGCGAAAGCCTAGGGGATTCCAATCTGACGTCACACTTACAGGGATCTTCGAAAAGGATCCTTCAGTTTCTCTTTGGGGAATTATCCCCAGAGAGGCTTTTTTTCACTGGGGATTTTCTTTTAATAGTAAGGGGATGTCGGGGGTTTGGGGAAAACCCCTGCCTAAAAGCGAGAAGTGTAGGTTTGATTCCCCTTTTTACCCCAAGCTTTTCACCCACTATGAGATTTGGAGGGGTGGTCTGGGTGTGTCTTTCAAGAGACGAAAAAAACCCCAGTTCCCAGGGCAACACGCATGCGCGTTTTACAAGCCCACAGCAAAAAAAGGAGTCACCCCAGCAAAATTATTTTTTTTAAAGGGCCCTCTGACCCGGGAAATGCACATGCAGACAAGAAACGCTTTTTTTGGAAGAGTAGGCCCCGTTTTGCGGGGGACAATGACAAAATTTACAAAAGTGCATAACACAAAAACGATGTAAAAAAAAAAAAAGCACATAGGTTTTTTCCAAATCCCGAAAAAAAAGAATAAAATAAATAACAAATAAATAAACAAAAATTTTTGATTAACAGAAGTGACTGGGGCAGCCAAAACAATAACCATGCCACACTGCTTTAAAAAAAATGTAAAACATTAGATAACCCTTTTTCCAAAATTAACAATTTTAAGACAACCCCCCAACACAGTCAAAAACTCTCATTAACCTCCTGACCACACTTTTCATGTCCGTGGCACTGGCAACACTCACTTTCACTGCATCCTCCCGGGTGTGTGTGTTGTTGTGTGTGTGTGTGTGTGTGTGGGGGTGTTTTGTGTGTGTGTGGTGAGGGGGGGGGAGGGGGGGGGTATCAGTAACCAAAAATTTAAAACCCCTTCTCATGGCGTTTAAACCCAAAAAAAAACCCCCTGAAGAAGATCAGATGTCAGCCCCTTGGGAGAGAAGCGATGATGACGTAAAGCCATGGAAGGGGAGGGGGGAGGGGGGGAGGAGGGGGGGGAGGAGGGAGAGAGAGAGAGAGAGAAGAGAGAGAGAGAGAGAGAGAAAGGAGAAGAGAGAGAGAGAGAGAGAGAGAGAGAGAAGGAGAGAGATGAGAGAGAGGGGAGAGAGAACAGACAACAGACAGACAGACGAGACAGGAGAGACAGAAAGGACAGACAGAAGACAGAGAGAGACAGAGACAGAAACAGAGAGAAGCTCTGTATATTGGCCTTAGAGGGATAGTGATTTGCCTAATTAACATACCATTGCCAACATTTTTAAAATTCCCCTCAGCACCAAAGCGGTGTTCCGCTTCCTTCACAATAACGCTTTTGCAATGCCCGGGTTCTTGACTCCTGCCCCTTCTCTAATCACACCTTGGGTGGCTTTGTTTATTTATATTGCAGATCCCTGTTTGCTATTTTTTGGGTTTGGGTTTGGGTGTTTTTTTTGTTGTTGTTGTTGATGTTGTTTTTTTTTTTTTTTTGTTTGCTTGTTTTTTTTTTTACCAGTTTTCATTGGCGACTCGTGAGGGCGCGAGTTTTGCCTCACTTAAGCTATCAGGTAGATGTGTGTGTGTGTGGTGTGTGTGTGGGGGGTTTGTGGTGTGAACAGACGACAACAACAGACAAAAAAAAAGGGGGGGGCAGGGGAAACAGAAGGACAGACACAAGACAAACGGAGAAAGAGAAAGGGGGGGGGAGCACAAACAGAGATGACGCGAAGTCGTCAGAACCCATAAGCGAAAATTTGCCCAAAGAAGGTAGACAAAAAATTCAACCAGTCCTTAATTTTCAGACCCGAAACCCATTTTCTCCCTAGGCCTACAACCCCAAAGTCAAACCATTTTCCTACTCAACCCATATCAACCCCATTTTAAATTTAAACCCCTTTTCCCCCCAAAATTTCAGACCCAAACTAAAACCCATACCCCAAAGCAACCTAAATCAACCCAATTTCCCCACAGATTCGACCCAAATTCAATAAATTTTTCCCCCATGTAGTCAACCCAAATTCAACCAGTTTTTTTTCCCCACGTAGGGACCCCACATTCAGTACTTTTTCCCCCGGTAAACCGTTTCAAAATACACCCAAATTCAAACTCAGCACCCCTCCCATCCTTAGAAACAAATTCCCCCTTTTCCGGTTAAAAAAAATTCAATACTTATTTTTCCAAAGAAACCTACTTCACCATTTTAATGATGGAGAACCAAATACTCCCTCCCCCGGCCCCGTGAACTGTCTTCAATGCAGCCCCCCCCCCTCCCAAAGCCCCTCTCAAAAGGCCCAAACTTTAGTCCCAACCCCCCCCCCCCCCACAACACTATTTTCCCCAAATCTCACAGCCATACATACAGAGGACACAAGGGCCCTTGAAAAAACTTTTTCAAAAAAACTTAAATAAAGAACACTTCGATTTTGACGTTTTGGCAGCTCGTTTACTATTAACAACATTACACTTCTAAAAATTTCCAACCCAAACGGGAAAACATTTTTCGAGCCCCCGTTCCTTTTTGCAATAATAAAAAAAAAAACTTTTTTTTTACACTGTTAAATATCGTAATTTTGGTTGGTTTTCATTTACTTTAATTTCTGAAATTCAAATAAGTATGAAAAAGAACACTTTCAAGGTTTTTTCGTGAAAAAAATAGGAAAATCTTTCATCAGAACGGGTCATCAATATAAAGTAAAATGCATTGATATATTAATTTGTCTGAATTAATGCTAAATAAAAAAAAATCCACACACAACAAACACACACACACCACACAACACACACACACACACACACCACACACACACACACAGGTTTTTTCCCCTGAAGTTAACATCAGTGCCACTCCACTTTTCCCCAAAATTTTTCGAGAGACTATAAACCGGGCCCACGCAAACACGCGCCACTTTAAAAACCTTTTCCGCTTTTCTAAGAAAAGGGCCCATTGTTCCCCGGGGAAACAGAGAAAAAGATTTAAAAAACTGCAGACACACGGGGACTGGATGTAAAAAAGCACATAAATGCTTATTCCATTATCCTCCATTAAAGAATAAATAATCAAAAAATAAACAAACTGCACATTTTCTTTATGGTTCGGTCATTTTTCTCTTCACAAAAAACCAAAAAGTTTCACCAAGAAAGAAAACCCAAATACAATAGAAAGAAAGGAGAAGTATGCGGAGTCAAGGAAGCCAAATCCCCAATTTCTTCCCTCGCCCCTGGTTTATAATCAACTTACCCCAAAAACCCCTTCCGCCGCACCTTTCCTCCTTTCTTCCTTTTTCTCTTTTTTTTTTTTTAAGACATTTCCCTTCACAGTTTACTAAAAAAAAAAAAAGTGTGGCATCGATCTCCAGTGCTTTTTCTGCCCCCCACCCCTCTTTCCCTCCCTCCCTCCCTCCCTCCCTTCTGTCTGTCTGTCTGTCTGTCTGTGTGCATTAATTTTTTGCAAAGTTTTAGTTGGGGGTTTACTTCCCTTTTGTCACCAACTTAAACTTTTTATGGTATTTTCTTAAGTGATGCCCCCCATCCCCCCCCAAAAAAAAAAACCCCCCCCCAATGATCCCCCAATAAAAGGTGGGAACTGAAGGGGGGGCGGGGGGGGGGGGGGGCCATGAATGCAGTGTTATTCTTTTTCTATCCTGAAAATAGCGAATTTTGCCCTTTTATTTCCACTGTTGGGGTGTGTGTGTGTGTGTGTGTGTGTGTGTGTGTGTGTGTGTGTGTGTGCTCTCTCTCTCTCTCCCTCTCCTCTCCTCTCTCTTCTCTTCTCTCTCTCTCTCTCTCCCTCTTCCAGCAAATTTCCGGTGTAACAGATGTAATTGCTCCTATCCCGGCAATACGGGTACAGTTCCTTTCATCTAGTATTTCCCCTAGTTGTTATTTCTCTTCCCCCTGACGTGACGGTTGCCTATTAAAATGCGTGCAAAAGTTCCGTAATAATTAAGTATGTTAAAGTGTGCGAAGTGCGTGCGGCGTGCGTACGGTTTTGTGTGTGTGGTGTGTGGTGTGTGGGTGTGTGTGTGTGTGTGTGGGTGTGTGTGTGTGTGTGGTGTGGTGGTCCGTGCATGCGCGCTACTGCTCTGTCTGTGTCTGTAATTTGTCGGGTATGTGTGATGACTCTGTGTGTGTGTGTGTGTGTTGTGTGTGTGTGTGTTGTGTGGTTGTGTGGAGTGTGTGTGTGTGTGTGGTGTTGTGTTGGAGAAAAGATAGAGAGATAGGGGGGGAGAGGGGGGGGGGGGGAGAGAGGAGGAGAGAGGAGAGAGAGAGAGAGGGGAGAGAGAGAGAGGAGAGAGAGAAAAGAGAGCGACGACAGACAGAAACAAAGACAGACAGACAGACAATGACTGACTGATGATGATGACTGACTGACTGATCTTTTTTGAAGTAAAAGAAATTTAAATTCCCGTCTGTCTGACGTATGTCTGTCTGTCTGTAGCTATGCATGGGGGGTCTGCCAAAAGGGTTTAAAGAAATCAAATCGTTCGTTCGTTCGTTCGTTCGCTCGTGTGTGTGGTGTGTGTGTGTGTTTTGTGTGTGTGTGTGTGTTTGGGGGTGTGTGTTGTGTGTGTGTGTGCGCGCCGCGCGCGCGCGCGCGCGTAGGGGTGGTGGGGTGGTGTGGTTAAATTTTTCTTTTTAATCCCCCTCCTCTCCTCTCTTCCCCCTTCTCTCTCTCTTCCCCTCTCTCTCTCCTTCTTTCTCTCTCTCTCTTCTCTTGCAAACTCTCCATCTTTATTACCGTTTTTAAAGGAAACCCTGACATCCAAAGGGCCCTTTGGTTCATTAGGGGGTATTTTTCACGATGGTTTTTTTGCTCTCTTTTTTCCTTTTCCCCCCCTCCCTTCCCCCTTTCCCGGGAATATTCACACACACGCACGCAGGTGACCCCCAATAAGCAACAAACAACCTAACACACACAACACGCACGCGCGCGCGCGCCACACACACACACACCACACGTTAGTACCGGGCACACGCACGCACGCCACGCAGCATGTACACAAACCCCCCGCACGCACAACGAACGCGTGCGGAAAAAGGGCCCCGAAGATTATAATCGTTGCCGCATAGTAACAATAAGTACAGTACAAAAAACCGCCAGTACAGTTTTTCTTGCAGCTGTCGGTGTGTGTGTGTGTGGTGTGTGTGGTGTGTGTGTGTGTGTGTGTGTGTGTGTGTGTGTGTGTGTTGTTGTTTCGTGCGTGCGTGCGCGTGCATACATGCAACGTGCGTGCGGGGTGATATTTTAACTGTTTTTCCCGTCCGCTGTTTAGTTGTGTACACTTTACAAAACAAAAGGGGGGAGGGGGGGAGGAAAAACACAAAAAACAACGATATCACTCAACGAGTAAAGAAAGAAGGGAAAGGGAAAAAAAAAAAAAGAAAGAAAGAAAGAAAGAAAGAAAGAAAGAAAAAAAGAAAAAAGAAAAAAAGAAAAAAAAAAGAAAGAAAGAAAGAAAGAAAAAAAAAAAAGAACGAAAGAAAAACCCTAGGGAAAAGAAAGGAGAAGAGAAGGAGAGGGGAGAAGAGAGGAGAGGGGAGAGAGAAGGGAGAAAAGAGAGAGAGGAGAGAGAGGGGAGAAACAGACAGACAACAGAAAACGACAGACAGACAGAACAGAGACAGACAAACGAAAAAAAACACAGACAGAGACACAGAGAAAGAGAGAAGAGAGGGGGAAAAACAGAGAGATGGGGGAAGGGGAGGGGGAGAGAGAGGGAGGAGAGAGAGGGGGAGAAGAGAGGAGAGAGAGAGAGGGAGAGAGGGGAAAAGGAGAAGTTTGGGGGGGGGCCCAAAAAGAAAGGAAAAGAGAAAAAAAGAAAGAAAGAAAGTAAAAGAAAAAGGGAAATAAAATTTCAAAGAAATAACGAAAAGAAAAAAAAAAAACAGAAAAAAAAAAAAAACAGAAATGAAGCGGGGAAAAAA
>CM060335.1:34852131-34857131 GCA_030674155.1 Stramonita haemastoma | reverse complement strand
AAACAAAAGTCCCCAAGCACTAACAACCAAAGACTAAAACAAAACCATCAAAATCTCCAAACAAAGCTGCAGACTTTTCAAACCAGCAGCCGGCTCCTGGATTATGAATCAATCCACCAAGCATAAGATTAATACTAATTTGGATCGATTTTTAAATAAAAAAATTTCTCCATCTTTCCTACTCTGGCTCCTTTCGGTGCCCAGTGTCTTATTGGCCCTGAAGATTAATCCCTAAACCAGCAACGGAGTGGCTAGATCCATTGCCCATATCATATTATGACGGTCGCTGAGTGGTTAAGCGCGTTTAACTTTCCCCGGGCAATTTTCATCCCGTGGGTCCATGGAATGGTCGTGGGTTCCAATCCCGTGGGTCCATGAAGGTCTGTGGGTTACCAATCCCGTGGGTCCATGAAATCGTGGGTTCCAATCCCGTGGGTCCATGAAATCGTGGGTTCAAATCTCGGAGTTAAGAGCGTTTGACTTCTATCTCGTGGACCCATGAAATCGTGGACTGAGCACCACCAAAAGGACCCAGCAGCAGCGCGTGCCATTCTGGCTGATGGACCCATGGTGATTTGAATGATTATAAGCTCCTTGTGGACTTCTGACCTTTATGATGCTTCATAACAAAGTTAGGCATGGCTGGGGTGGAGAGGTCAAAATGAGCGGCAATGGAGTTGAAGGACAGGAATGTCAAATAAGATTCGAGCGAGTAAAGGAAAAAAATGATCCTTCACTTCTGATGGGTTGAATGCGGCTACACTAGAGACTTGCAAGTGGTAGGCTGAACACTAAGTTATCAGTATGCCAACTATTGGTTTCTAATTCCCCCCCAACTGGCGATTTTTCCCCCACAGAATAATCATCGTGATGAAGACCCCTTAGGGTCTGTTTTTAGAACAGAAAACAGTGCCACCAAGAGGTATAGCCCGGAATTTTAAGACTTGCACAACAGAAATCTTCGAAGTGTATGGTTGGAGCCTCTGAGTATATTGACCGCTTGTTTGTTTGAGTGTGTGCGCGCGTGTCTGTCTGTCTGTCTGTGTGAGGTATAGCCCCCCCCCCCCCCCCTCCCCACACACACACACACACACTGCCTTTTCCAACCGTATTTTCCTTAACCCTTTATATACCCCTCTGACCGTCCGTCCTTCTCTTCTCTTGTCTGTCTCCTCCTAACCAATACCATTCCCCACCTGGTCCCGTTTTCTCAAATGGCCTTGTTGTGTAGTAACTTGAGAAAATAAAGTGCTACACTTTCGTTAACGGGGCCAAGTGCCGCAAGAGCCCACAACGGTATATATACCATCTAGTCTTAGAACACTCTCAGGGCCGGCCCCTTCAGATACAGTTCTGCTTGTTAAACTCGAGCTAACTCCGTTGAACTTGGAATGCCTGCAGTCAATCAGTGAGATGGCGGTAAAGTGCCAAAGACCTGAAATATCACAGAACTCAAAATAATGTGTTGTGTGTGAGGAGGATCAACCCAGATTCACAATGCACAAACTGAAACTGAAGTCTCTAAATCACACAAGCAAACCGCCCACACACACAAACACCAACACATACAACACGCGCGTGCGCCGCCACACACACACACACAACACACACACACACACACACACACACACACAGTCATTAACACTTGTTAATAATTTGAGGCACATACCTTCTGCTGCAATTCAAATGCTTGTATCTGTTAACGTTTTTACGTTGCAGTGCATTAAACTTCACCCTGCAGCAATCAAAATGCTTGTATCTGTTACGTTTTACTTGCAGTGCATAACTTCACCTGCAGCAATTCAAAATGCTTGTATCTGTTAACGTTTTACTTGCAGTGCATAACTTCACCTGCAGCAATTCAAAATGCTTGTATCTGTTAACGTTTTACTTGCAGTGCATAACTTCACCTGCAGCAGTCCAAAATGCATATGTTATAGTTTACAAAGGATTCCAGATGGTTGCATATAAATTGAAACTGATCTGGATATTACGTCAAGGATATGTGGAATTTATACAGCGCTATGTCTTGTAAAAACAAATCAAAGCCCTTGCATTCGTTGTATCTTGTTTTTTTTTAAAGTTTAAAAACAAATCAAAGCGCTTGCATTCAACCTATTCTTACACATGCAAAATAATCACCCAATCAATCCAATCATGTTGTTTATAGCCCCGCCAAACCACGCAGGCCATGTCGGGCTGTCACCAAAAAATCACGAAAAGTTTTAAACAAAATCAAATTTACAGACACACATACACACACTCGCACGACACGCCACCGCGATCGCCGCTGCACACACACACACACACAACACACACACACACACACACACACACACACACACACACACACACACATGAAGGTTATACCCTTTGGCAGGGTGACGGCGATTTCGACTGTTGAAGGCAGGGACACATATGAGATGAAACAGGAGGGGATACTATGTCATACTATGGTGTAATAACTTAGTTTTTATTTCTACATTACCGTAATCATATCTCTATAAAAACTATATTTAAAAATGCAGCTAATGTGGTTGAATAAGATCTCTACGAATACATACACGTCACTCTCTAGCCTGTGAAAAGGAGCAAGGTGAGAACGGAAGTGAGAACATAGAAGAATAACAGTGAAAGAAAAAAAATGGGGTGTGGGGTGGAGATGGGGGTAGGGGTAAAGGAGGGGGGAAGGGGCAGGAATGAGGGGATGGGGTGTTGAGCTTTATGAGTGAAGGCGAACGGAGGAGACAGGTAAGTGATTGCCATCTTTTACCTGCCTCCGCTGGTTCTATCCCAGCACCTTCTTCGGCCTGGCGGTTCTTCTTCCTCTTCTTTCTTCTCTTCGAACTCTTTTTCTTCG
The DNA here is from genome assembly GCA_030674155.1 of Stramonita haemastoma. NCBI lineage: Eukaryota > Metazoa > Mollusca > Gastropoda > Neogastropoda > Muricidae > Stramonita > Stramonita haemastoma. The sequence goes on along the minus strand of CM060335.1, from coordinate 34,854,271 downwards.
AACTCTTCTTCTGGTTTCCTCTTCTTCTCTTCTTCTTCTCCCTGCCCTCTTCCTCGTCCTGCTCTTGGATATTCTCCTCCATTCTTGTTGTTCGTAGTCTAGAGAGTATTTGCGCACGTGCGTGAGTGGTGATGATATCATGTATTAGTCTCTACGGATATGGGTGTGTTAGCATAGTATACCCAAAGGAAATACGGCTTACATCAAGGGAAGAAAAGGATCTGAAATGCGGTTTACAACCTTTCACAAGGAATGGTTTCTTGTTTTCTGCGAACACCTCTAATGGCACTATGAGGCGAAGTGCATGGAATTGTTTCTGTATCCCTGTTACACTCAGTAGGAAAAAAGCTCTCTTCTCTCTCTCTCTCTCTCTCACTCTCTCTCTCTCTCTCTCTCCTCTCTCTCTCTCTCTCTCTCTCTCTCAGTTCTTCTTCTCTCATTCGCTTTACACCGTCAGATGTGTCTGCGAAAAATAATGGCATGTCCTTTCCACCTCCTCTCGTGGGCCATACAGCTTGGTCTGTAGGGTCATCTCCATCGGCCACACTTTCTTCCTCAGGTGGCTGAATAGCGTGCACCTCTGGAGGATATGCTCGCCTGTCTGGTTTCCTTTACCACAGGCACATAGAGGAGCAAGTTTCAGCTTTGTGGATATATAATGGTGGTTTAGTCTGTTGGGCCCAGTGCGGAGTCTTAGAATTATGACTTGTTCTTCTCTCTTGAGATGGTTGTTAGTCGTCCTTTTGTACTCTAGGTCGCGGGGCTGTAGATTTGATGATTGTCTTCTTTCTCTCTCAGTGAGGTGACCTCAGACACAATATATCTAGGTTTATTTCTCCCTCCTTCAATAATTAGAAAAAAAGCATTTAACTTCATTGTGTGTAGGGAATAAGACAGAACGAGTTGAATAATGTGCAAATAGTGTGTTTTCTTGATTGCTATGTTTATTACTGATAATCATTATGGATCAAATGAAGCACAGCAGTAAATTTTGGATAGACTAGTAGTGGTCAGCTTCAGATTTACTGATCACTTCGGTTTGTGGCCATTATTTTTTAATACATCGTGCTCTAATTCGCCCCCAAACCCCGAGTATTGTCGCCAAAACTTGATGTACATTGAATTTGTTCAGTGCTCTCCCTCTCTCTCTCTCCTCGTCTCTCCTCTCTCTCTCTCTCTCTCTCTCTCCTCTCTCTCTCTCTCTCTCTCCTCTAAGAAATATCGCAATTTCATACGACAAATTCCTTACTATACCGCAGTCCCAAGGGAGGGAAACCGCAAGGGAGGCAATACAAACGCACGGGGCGAGGTACAGAAGAGAAAGGAGAAAAATCGCCCAAAAAATACTGAAAGAAAACGAAAAAAATTTGCCTTGCTGCTTAAAGTAATCCCCCCTTCTAACACCCCCCCCCCCCCCCCCCCCCTCCTTTAACCCACTACTATCACCACGACGTTTCCAGCCCAAATAATCTCTCTCTCTCTCTCTCTCTCTCCTCTCTCTCTCTCTCTCTCTCTCTCTCTCTCTCTCTCATCCCTCCCCTCCTCTCTCCCCTTTCTCCTCACATCCTTCCACGCAACAACTTTTCATTTATCATTACAGAGGATGATTAAATTACATGCCTTTGCAGGAGAAGAAAAAGAGAATTGCAGGGTGAGACAAACAACAGTCAGACAGACAGACAAAGAGACAGACAGATAGAAAGTGACAAAGAGACAGACAAAGACACAAAGAGACAGACAGAGACAGACAAAGACACAGAGAGAGACAGAGACAGACTGTTTTCAAACAATTCATCTCCTCTCCCACAGGGTAACCCCCCCCCAAAACACACACACACACACACACAAACACACACACACACACACACACACACACACACACACACACACACACACACACAAACAATTTTTTTTTTAAGTTTCTTCAGCCTATTTCCCTTTCCTCTCTCCTCTATCCTCCAAGCCTACATCAAGGAAGAAAAGGATCACTTGTCAAGTCACAGGGCCCCGGTGGACTAACTCACAGGGAGAACGGGAGAAAGGAGGGGGGGAGGAGGATGGAACAAGGGAACCGAACCGTCACGCAGCTGCACATTTGGGTCGTTTCCTAATCAGCGCGTATTTATCTTAGCGTTTGACA
>CM060335.1:34844059-34846559 GCA_030674155.1 Stramonita haemastoma | reverse complement strand
GGCAGGCAGAGGAAAAGAAATACGCTGCTGTAAAATAGAATTGAACCCTTTTCAGCACCACGGTCAAGATTCAAGATTCAAGATAACTACTATTTCAAGGAAGAAGAAAAGAAAAACCACCCAACCAAGATGTATAATTATGAAACGGCATATGAACCACTTAAGGGGACGGCATAGCTCAGTGGTCAGAGCGCTCGCTTTCCCCCAGCTAAGGTTAAGCAACGTCGAGCGTGGGTTGCCAAGTGGATGGGTGACTGTTTGCGCGCCTCGGCTACAGTACAGTTTCCCCCCCCCCCTCCGCCAGTTCATCCAGCTGTAAATGGGTACCTGCCCTCTTATTAAGGGTCAGGGAAGGCAAAGCAGCGAGGAAGAGGAGATGGGCGCCGCCCTCAACATGCTGGCCCCCTAGAGAAGCTGAGGTCTCTGACGCCTCGCTCCCCATACGACCACATAGGTTGTGGGACACCTTTACCTTTACCTTTCATATGAACCACTTGGCGATAGCATGTATCACTTTTATCGGGTGAAGAGGATTCAGTTTCTTTCTGTGTGGGCAGATCCTGTTGAGGGCTTCCAGTAACCTACATCATCGTCTGCTGAAACGGACCATGACCTGCCCCATGAAGTTCTTCGATGTCACCCCTCTGGGAATCATGCTCAACCGATTCTCAGCCGACATTGATGAAAGTGAGTGTTCTCAATGGTGTGTTAATGTGTGTTAAGTGTGCCAAGTGTGTGTGTGTGTGATTTGATTTGATTGGATTTATTCTTTTATATTGAGAATAATGAAATAAGCACTCTTGTGATTTTTTACATCCAGCCCCCGTGTGTATGCAGTTTTATAAATGTCATCTGTTCCCACCGGCACACCTTTTTGTTAAAAACCTTTTAACCATCAAACTTAACCACAAGTCATGCTCACGCCTCGCTCCCCTACCACCACCTAAGCTTATAATAGAAACACCTTTACCTTTTTTCTTTTTCTTAAAAACCTTTTACCATCAAACTTACCACAGGCCATGCTCACGCCTCGCTCCCCTACCACCACCTAAGCTTATGGTGATAGAAATACCTTTACCTTTTTTAAAAAAAACCTTTTAACCATCAAACTTTACCACAAGTCATGCTCACGTCTCGCTCCCCTACGACCACGTAAGCTTATGGTAGGAACACCTTTACCTTTTCTCTAAAAAAACTTTTAACCATCACACTCAAACCCACACACACACACACACACACACACACACACGCACGCACACACGCACACACACACATTACACACACACACACACACACACACACACACACACCACACCACCACCACCACCACCACACACACACACACACACACACACACACAACACACACACATCGCAAACACACACACACTCGCAAACACACACACACCACACACACACACACACACACACACACACCACACACACACACACCCCACCACACACACACACACACACACACACACACACACACCACACAAGTCCCACCCTCCCGCCCACACACTCACTCACTCACTCACTCCTCACTCCTCATAACCATAATAATCCTCATAATTATTTTTCCAGTCGACGTGCGCCTACCCTCCAACCTGGAGCTGTACATGCAGAACATCTTCCTGGTGCTGTGTGCCCTGGCCATCGTCTGCTACGCTTTCCCCTGGGACCTCCTGGTGGTGTTACCCTTGGGTGTGGTCTTCGTGCTGCTGGCGCGAATCTTCGTGCCCGTCTTGCAGCAGCTCAAGTTCGTGGACAGCGTGACCCGCTCCCCTTACCTGTCTCACCTGGCGTCGTCCATGGATGGCTTGGCCACCTTGCACTCTTTCGATCAGTCCCGCCGTTTTTTTCAGCAGTGAGTCACCTTGTCTGTCTGTCTGTTGGGTTGGGTTTGTTGTTGTGGTGTGGTGTGTTTTTGTGGTGTGGTGTGGTGTAGTGTGGTGTGATTGTGGTGTGGTATCGTGTTGTGTTTGTGCTATGGTGTGGTGTGGTGTGTTGTGTTTGTGGTGTGGTGTGGTGTGGTGTGGTGTGGTTGTGGTTGTGTGGTGTGTTTGTGGTGTGGTGTGGTGTGGTGTGGTGTGTTGTGTTTGTGGTGTGGTGTGGTGTGGGTATGGTGTGGTGTGGTTGTGGTTGTGTTGTGGTGGGGTGTGGTGTGTGTTGTTGGTGTGGTGTGGTGTTGTGTGGTGTTTTGCGTTTTGGTATGGGTCAAAAAATGAGGAGGAGAATTCTGAAAGAAGGAAGGTAGGGAGGGAAGAGATGAAGTGTACCATCTGGAGATACAAATTTTTGACTTGACTTGACTTGTATTATTGTCGCTATTGTTGTTGTCAGGTTTTGCGAGATGCTGGATCGCAACAGCGTGCCCTTCTTCCTGTTCTACATGTTCAACCGCTGGCTGGCCATCCTGCTGGACCTGATGATCGTGGTCATCATCGGGGTCACCGGCTTCCTCACCGTCTTCACCCTCTCCTCTGACCAGACCTCTCAGG
>CM060335.1:34829059-34836559 GCA_030674155.1 Stramonita haemastoma | reverse complement strand
TCAGCCTATATGTGTGTAGTCAGCCAACATGTGTGTAGATTGTTTTTTTATTCTTTTGTATCGAGGGGTATATAATTATATTTATATCAAGGAGTCAACCTATGTGTGTGTTTAGCCTATGTGTGTAGTAAGCGTACATGTGTGTAGTCAACCTATGTGTGTAGTAATTGTGTGTAGTAAGCCCTATGTGCATAGTAATTGTGTGTAGTAAGCCCTATGTGTGTAGTCAACCTATGTGAGTGGTAAGCCAACATGTGTATAGTAAACCCTATGCATGTAGTAAGCCCTATGCATGTAGTAAGCCCTATGCCTATACTCAACCCACACGCCTATACTCACCCTACTCTAACCACGAACCTATACACACAACTGACTCCCCGACAGATCCTAGTACTGGACGAGGCCACGGCCTCAGTGGACACGCGCACGGACTTCCTGGTGCAGCAGACGATCCGCGAGTGCTGTCTGGACAGCACGGTGCTGACCATCGCCCACCGCATCAACACCATCTGGGACTGCGACAAGGTGCTGGTCATGGAGAGAGGCAGGGTACGTTGAGTTAGTTAGTTTGGCTGGCTGTCTGTTGGTCTGTCGGTGTGTCGGTGTGTCTGTCTGTCTGTTTGCAGGGTGGTTGGGAGGGGAGGAGGTGAGGTGGGGGGGAGGTGGGGTGTGTGGGGGAGGGAGGGGGAGGGGGGAGGGGGGGCAAGTAGTAGTGAGCTGAGGCGGGTTGAGAGGGGAGTGTGGGGGTTGGGGGAGAGGTAGATAGTAGTGAGGGGGGATGAGAGAAGAGTGGGGGGAGGTGGGGAGGGAGGGAGGGGGAGAGCAGTGAGGGGGGGCTGAGAGGGGAATGTGGGGGAGGGAGCAGGTAGCAGTGAGGTGAGGGGGGCTGAGAGGGGAGTGTGGGGGAGGGGAGGGGGAGGTAGCAGTGAGGGGGGATGAGAGGGGAGTGTGGGGGGAGGGGGAGGTAGCAGTGAGGGGGGATGAGAGGGGAGTGTGGGGGGAGGGGGAGGTAGCAGTGAGGGGAGGATGAGAGGGGAGTGTGTGTGGGGGGAGGGGGGAGGTAGCAGTGAGGGGGGGATGAGAGGGGAGTGTGTGGGGGGAGGGGGAGGTAGCAGTGAGGGGGGCTGAGAGGGGAGTGTGGGGGAAGGGGAGGTAGCAGTGAGGGGGGATGAGAGGGGAGTGGGGGGAGGGGGAGGTAGCAGTGAGGGGGGATGAGAGGGGAGTGAGGGTGGAGGGGGTAGGTAGCAGTGAGGGGGGGATGAGAGGGGAGTGAGGGCGGAGGGGAAGGGGTTGTAGTTGGTTTGTTCTTGGGGGGTGGTGGTGGAGGGGGGTTGAGTTGGTTTCTTTTGGGGGTTTGTTTGTTTGGGGGAAGGTAGGTTGGGGGCGGGGGGGGGGGGTCTTTATTGGTTTGGTTATGGGGGTTTTTTTGGTTTCTATGTGTGTGTGTGAGTGTGTGTGGGTCTCTCTCTCTCTCTCTCTCTCTCTCTCTCTCTCTCTCTCTCTCTCTCTCTCTCTTCTCTCTCTCTCTCTCTCTCTCTCTCTCTCTCTCTCTCTCTCTCTCTCTCTCTGGTAAATTAAAGTCCCTTGTGCCACACAGATTCAGTGCATGTAAAAAAATATATATATATAAGCAAACCATGGCATCAACAACATGTTAACAGTTTTCAGATTATAAAACCAAATAATGATATCTGTCCAGGCAACATATGTTCAATATTTGTTGTTGTTGTTTCCAGACCATAGTGTATCAATACATGTTAAATATTGGTTGTTGCTGTTGTTGTTGTTGTTGATTCCATGCCATAGAAAAGCAATATATGTTCAATATTTCTTGTTGTTTGTTGTTGTTTGCAGACCATAGAGTGGCAACGCATGTTCAATATTTGTTGTTGTTTGTTTTGTACGTGTTCTCCAGGCTGTAGAGTGACAATACATGTTCAATATTTGTTGTTGTTTGTTGTTGTTGGCAGGCCATAGAGTAGAAACACATGTTCAATATTTGTTGCTGTTTGTTGTTGTTCTTTGTGTTCTCCAGGCTATAGAGTAGCCATACATGTTCAATATAATTTGTTGTTGATTCCAAACCATAGAGTAGCAATACATATTCAATATTTGTTGTTGTTTGTGTTCTCCAGGCCATAGAGTAGCAACATATGTTCAATATTTATTGTTGTTTGTTGTTGTTGATTCCAGGCCATAGAGTTCAACCACCCCCAGGTTCTCCTGCAGAAGCCTCACTCCAAGTTCAAGGCCATGTACGACACCATGAAGACCAAACCTCGCGGCGACTCCATCGCTGAGGAGGACCTGTCCCCTGTTCCCGACAGTGCAGAAACTGATGGCGTCTTTTCCTGATGGACAGTGCAGAGACTGGTGGCGTCTTTTTCTGATGGATAAAGCCGTGTTCTGCAGAGATTATGGCGTCTTTTCCTGATGGATAAAGCCGTGTTCTGCAGAGATTATGGCGTCTTTTCCTGATGGATAAAGCCGTGTTCTGCAGAGACTGATGACGTCTTTTCCTGATGGAAAAAGCCATGTTCTACAGACACTGATGATGTCTTTTCCTGATGGAAAAAGCCGTGTTCTAAAGACACTGATGACGTCTTTTCCTGATGGAAAAAGCCATGTTCTACAGACACTGATGATGTCTTTTCCTGATGGAAAAAGCCGTGTTCTACAGACACTGATGACGTCTTTTCCTGATGGAAAAAGCCGTGTTCTACAAGAAACTCCACACAACAGCAGTGTTGCAGGCTAAACCAGGGTATGGAAGGTTGGGGGGTCACGGCGACGAGCTGGGGACAGCGACAAGAATGTGCTGAAGATACTGACCGTTTTGTGTTGTTTCTTTTTTTTTTGGAGAGAAGATCTTACAGGTATATAAATTAACTGTCAGCGAGAGAAAAGACGTTCAGTGACCTGACGGGTTCCCGGCCCTTGATTTTTGTGGCTGAGATTGCTGCCAAGCTGGTTGGAAAGACAGAAAGTGATCATCCCAAGTTCTGAACAAACTTGTGGAGGGTTTTTTCTTTTCTTGTGTGTTGGGTTGGTGGGTTTTTTTGTTGGGATGTGTGTTGGGGTTTTTTTCTTGTTTGTTTGTTGTTGTTTTGGGGGGGGATTTTTTGTTGTTGTTGTTGTTTTTCTCTTTCTGAAAAGGTTGACGAGTCCAGGTTTATTTCCCTTACAGTGGAGAATTTGAACACGAGAGAGAAAGAAACATTTGAACAATCAACCTTTGTGTGATTTCAGCTTTTTGGGGTGTCTAAAAGTTACACTGAACAGGTGGGAAAACAAACTGAGACTGTATTACCGAAGAGGAGTGAGTGTAAAGTCTGCTTCGTTCCTCCACAGAAAAGGAAAGAAAAAGAAACAACAACCGTACAAGTTGACTGGAGAAGGAGAACAAACTCTGTACAAATTATTTACGGACTATTTTGGTGCTCGCTCTCTCGGTCCACTCAACAACAATACAAAGACTATAATTATAATTATTGTCTCCGTGGGGAGGGGGGGGGGTCCCCCCCAGAAATTATGGTGCATTGTTTTTTTGTTGTTGTTGTTTTCTCAAAGGAGCAGAATGAATATGTTGTTGGTAAGCTTGCTCCATCAAATCCGCTTTCACACAACAATCTCGGGATAACGTGTGTGTGTTTTGTTTTTGTTTGTTTTTTTTTAAGAAAAAAATGAAACAGTTCTCCCGTGGAGAATGTACACTGTGAGGTGAGGTGAGGTGAGGTGAGGGAGGTAGGAGAGAGGAGATAATGATCCACATTGTATAGTGAAGGGAAAGATTTGTTGTTGTTGTTGTTGTTGTTTTTAATATATATATACATATATGATGTGTGTGAGATGCATATACTTCAATCTGTTGGCTAATGTATGTATGAGTCCTGTTGACTACTAATGTCCTCATTCTTTTTCGTCTCATTTTAGGGTGTGTGTTTTTTTTAGAATAATTTATTTTATATTCTTTTATTTTGTGTCCAGGATAATGAATAAGTAGCTACACATTGTGTGCTTTTTCACATCCAGTCCCTGTGTCTGTGCATGTGGTTGGGTTAAGGGTTGTTGTTTTTTTTTCGTTCCACGGCTAGAGTTCTGATGTTCACCAATGGTGAGATTTATGCGTATGCGACCGTTACTCTCCTGCCCCCCCCCCCCCCCCCCCCCCGCGAACCATTTAGGTAGCCGCATTATTATTTCGGGGATTGTGTCCAAACACGACACCTGTATAGGCATGCAGGTGTTTTTTTTTCTGTCATCCGTTCCTACCGGCACACAATGGCCTACTCTTTCGAAAGGCGGAACAGGTTTTTAACGTGTGTGCAAGATGTTTTGCGTGCATTCTTACACTGGGCCTCGGTTTATCGTCTCATCTGAAGTTTATTTTTTTTTGGGGGGATCAAGCTGGGAAGACAGGGCGAGGCTGGGAATGGAAGCTAGTATCTCACGGTTTACTTGTTGGAGGCGAGCGTCTTAAACCATCCTGCCACCCTCCTTCTTAAGGGTTTTGTTTTGTATTTTGTACCACTTTATGTCACAGCAGATTTTTCTGTGTGAAATTCGGGCTGTTCTTCCCAGGGAGAGCGCATCACCACAAGTGCAGCGCCTTCCCATTTTTTTTCTTTTTCCTGCATGCAACTGTATTTGTTTCCCTATCAGAGTGGCTTTTTTCTACAGATTTTTTCCAGGGTCAACCCCCTTGTTGCCGTGGGTTCTTTTACGTTCGCTAAATAGTGATGTGTAACACACGGGACCTCGGTTTATCGTCTTATCCGAAAGACTAGAGCCCAGACCACCACTCAGGGTCTAATGGATGGGGAAAAAGTGTTGGGCCCAAACGGGATACGAACCACCGCACACTCCGACCCGGACTTTTTGTTTTCTAGGCAAGGCGCATTACCACCTAGACCACCGATCCACAATTTGTTGTTGTTGTTGTTGTTGTTGTTATTTTGTCATCCCTTCCCACTGGCACACAGTGACCTACTCTTCCAAAAGGCGGAACAGGTTTTAATGTGTGTGTGCATTATGTTCTGCATGCGTTCGCACATGGGACTTTGGTTTAGAGTCTTATCCAAAGGATTTTTTTTGGGGGGGAGGGGAGGGGGGGGGAGTGGAGTCGGCACTGATGTTAACTCCGGGGGGGGGGGGGGGAGTCCCTTTGAACGGGTGTCCCGGTGGTGGCTCGAACCCAGGCCGCCAAAATAGGAATGCAACACTCTAACCACCAAGCTATCCCGACCCCTATGAGTATGTGTGTGTGTGTGGGTTGTGTGTGTATGTGTGTGTGTGTGTGTGTATGTGTGTGTGTGTGTGTGTGTGTGTGTGTGTGTGTGTGTGTGTGTTGTGTCTGTCTGTCTGTCTGTCTGTCGGTCTGTGTCTGTGTCTGTGTGTCTGTCTGTCCTGTTTCAAAGAGAGAGAGAGAGAAGAGAGAGAGAGAGAGAGAGAGAGAGAGAGAGAGAGAGAGAGAGAGAGAGAGAGAAATACAATGTTCGTAATGTTTTCTTATTTTCTACATCACCAAAAAAAATCAATATGCTTTCTTGTCGTATTTTTACGCTTGTATACAATAGGCGTACTGTATGGTTATTATTTCTGGATTTTTGTTGTTGTTGTTGTTGTTGTTGTTGTTATTGTTGTTGTTGATGATGATGATGATGATGATGATGATGATGATGATGATGATGATGATGATGATGATGATTTTTTTATTATTATTATTATTATTATTATTATTATTATTATTATCCTTATTATTATTATCATTGTGTTGTTGTTTTTTCTGCTGCCTCATCTTCTGTGACGTTCCCGTCCTGCTGTTCCCACGCCGCTCATTTCAATCTCCCTGCTACAGCCATACCCAGGTTCGCTATGTCTTATCCTCAGGGTCTGAAGTCCATTAAGCCCATCGATATTAGGCCACCGTGGAGCCACCAGCCAGAGAGGCCCTGCACTTCTACTGAGTCACTTGGGTGATGTTCAGTGGTGCCTGTTCTGAGCTAACATACGCAGGACACCACCTACTAAGCCCCCTACTAACGACAGTATTAGCTCAGTGGCAGAGCCAGACTGAGTGAGTCACCCACCTAAGGTGGCGACCACCACAGTGTTCCTCCAACGACCGTCCCCCCGCGAACCCCCAACCCCAAAGGCTTTGACATAAACTCACCACAGACACAGAAATGCATGGGTAAACCGAATCTGAGGTCACCATTAGACTAGAGCAACTGGGGCCACCGATCAGAAGATTTTTTATTTTTATTGTACGACTATGATGATCAATAATAATAATAATAAGGATAATGAAATGATGCTGCTATGGAAGTGCATCTGCTTTGAGACTACTTGACAGGGCTGTACTCTATGCTTACTGTCATAATATATCCCGGCGTCAACCGGGCCCGAGAGATACAGACACCTGCAGTGTTGGTCAGGTAATTTGAGCAACACTCTCAAACTCGCATCCGTAAAGTGGATGAAGCTTGACTGTGTGGTCACAGTCTTCCCACTTAGCCCACAGCACACTCACTCTGGGTAGGTAGGAGCCGGCCGGAGTCATAAAAACCCTGTAACTCTTATGGGATTCGAACCTGCAACTTTCCAGTCCGTAACCTAAGGCACTAACCAGTGTGCCATGGTGTCATTATTGTTGTTGCTGTTGTTATAATTATTATCATTATCATGATTAGTGTTGTTTTTATCGTTATCATTGCTGCTGTTATTATTGTTTTTGTTGTTTTATTCTTCTTGTTATATCATTCGAGTAATACATTTGTTCAATCGATATTCTAGCATCTACTGTTTAATCCTTTCACCATGCCATCGTATTTTTCATGAACGAATGACGATCCGCACAAGAGATCAAAGTGTTTGCAAAAGTGTGTGCAGGTTAACGTACAAGTGCTTTGCATTCTTTATCAGTTCCATCGAGTTACAAGTTCAGAACAAGAAGAAAAAAACTAAACTGGTGACGACAGCATACTGCCATAGCTGGTGGCCATACTTAAATCATGGATTCCTTGTGCAAATCCCCGCTACTGTGCTCATGGGTTGAATTGTTTGGGGTTGTTTTTTTTATTATGCTGAGAGCTAGCTTTTCTCTTTGCGCGCGTGATGAATCAGATGTGTGTGTGTGTTTGTCTGTTGGTATAACTATTTCCAAAGATGTTCTCTCTCTCTCTCTCTCTCTCTCTCTCTCTCTCTCTCTCTCTCTCTCTCTCTCTCTCTCTCTCTCTCTCTCTCTCTCTCTCTCTCTCCTCTCTCTCTCTCTCTACCTATCTATCTATCTATCTATCTATCTATCTATCTATCTATCTATCTATCTATCTATCTATCTATCTATCTATCTATCTATCTATCTCTTTTATTTTGCTGATGCCATTGTTTGTGTACATAGCTTACTGCTTGCTTGATTTTTCAGATGCGATTTGATTTTGTGTTTTTCAATATATCTCCAAAGAATGGGTGGGTGGGATTTTTTGTGGGTGGTTTTTTTTT
>CM060335.1:34811559-34824059 GCA_030674155.1 Stramonita haemastoma | reverse complement strand
CTCATCTCACAAACACACACACACACACACACACACACACACACACACACACACACACACACACACAGAGAGAGAGAGAGAGAGAGAGGAGAGAGAGAGAGAGAGAGAGCAAATGCATTATAAAACACAAATTAAAAATGTGTCATAAATCCACGCACATTCCAGACAGACAGAAATGACAGCCGGTACACATGAAGCATCATGTCTTCACAATGGTTTATTGTCAACTGATAATGACATACAGTATTTACACAACAGTATAAATAAGGTGGCAGAGAAGGGGAGGGAGGGTGGGTGGTAAGAAAGTGATTGTTCCGGGCCGTACAAAAATGATAAGGGGAGGAGGGAAGGTACGATTTGCATATTGTAGAAGAAGCTTTTTTTTTTTTTAACACAGAAAGCTAACACAGTACATGTTACATTGAAAAAAAAAAAAGAAAACAAACAATGTAGATGTGTTCACTCACACATCACCTACAGTTTGAACACACTGGCATCAGAACTACCAACATCCTAAATTCCCATTTCTATAAATTGCTCTCTCTCTCTCTCTCTCTCTCTCTCTCTCTCTCTCTCTCTCTCCATTTCAAAACTGGAGCCATAATTTAAGTTCAGACTATGCCTGTTCCTGGTATTGCTATGCTCATGCTCTTTTCATAGAAATGCCATTGGGACTCCCAACTTAAAACACACTGATTGAGAATTCGTTCCGGAATTGACTCTTTAATTCCTATGAATTTTGAATTTGAGGATTGGGGGGAGGGGGGGGGGGGGGTGCTAAACAGATAGCTTTCTGCTCTATTGTTGAGCACTATCTGTTTGCATTGTTCAGTGGGCACTAACCTTCTGTATGTTGCTGAACACTGTCTCTGCACTGTTGAGCATAATCTCTTTGTACTTTGAATAAAGTTTTGTTGTGTTTTTTTTTTTAAGTATGGTGAGCTTTGAACTGAGCAAAAAATAATATTTTTGGAAAGATTCTGTAGCCTACATTATAGAAAGGTAACGGTAAAAGTAAATACCTTTACATTACAGAATAGTCTCCTTTAAGTCATTCCTGGGCTGTATTCATATTATACTCCACAAATGAATTTTACACGCTTCCTGTGTCCACTTTTCCCTTTGCCTTTCGATCTGATGTTATGATTGTTGAGCTCTTTCTCTCTGTATAATTTTTAATGTTTTTCAGTATGCTGAGCTGCTTTACACTGAGCAAAACGAAACAAATATTATCCAAGCCCTTTAATTTAAATCACAGGCACATAGTTTGTTTTTCTTCCTGCACAGACCTTACTCAACAAAGGCATTTTACATACTTGCCCACTTTACTTTTCCCTTCCTTTATCTTTCAATCTGAGAGTAAGAAAAACTATACATGTGCTTTTTTTTTTTTTTTTTTTTTTGGGGGGGTAAATTTTGGATACTTCTGCTGAGTTAGTAATTGAGGCTCCTCTGCACACTTATTCCACATCTTTTGTTATATAAAAAAAATACACAATTTTGTAAACTGCGCATGCATGTGCCCACCACACACACACACACACACACACACACACACACACACACACACACTTGTCTAAAATCACTTGATGTGAATAGACGTTAAACTGAAGATATTACACACACACACACACACACACACACACACACACACACACACACACACACACACACACACACACACACACAACCACTACATGTACAAAGAAGGGAGAGAAGACAGACGATGCTGAACACATCACAGTCAGACATGCAGTCACACTGACTGAACATATGACATCAACATCAATGACATATCAATCATGATGATAGGGGAAGCGAGAGTACACAGATGGTTCTGTCCCAACTTTCAATGTGCCCTATTTTAAAACACTAGCACCTGGCACATTTGACCATGGAGATAAAAAAAAAACATACCAGTTTAAAATAAGAATAAAGAAACCTAACCAAATAATGAAACTGTGGCAAGAAAACATACCAGTTTAAAAGAAAAAATACAAAGTGCATGACAAAATAATGCAACATTTTTTAAAGTTAGAAACAAAATCATTAACAATCATGAAAAAAAACACACTCCTATCCCACCCCTCAAAAAAAACAACGTTTAAACCCATTAACCCTCAATTTTATAATAAAGTACCCTGAATTTGTGAGAATATCAAGTCTGAAATTTTGATTATCTCTCATTGACATGTCTGTGGTGAGAGGGCATCCATGCTTTCTGGATAATTATGGAGATCCATGAGGAATCTTAATCATAAGACAAATAATATCCATAATAAGACAAAGGCATGGTCTCTACAGACTGCAAAACAGGCTTCATTCTAGTCTGCTATGTAAGTGCTGCGACTAAGCTATAGTAGAAGTACAGGCTGCTCAGTAGGGGTGACCTGTGCTGTGACTAAGCTATTAGTATTATAAGCACAGGCTTCTCAGTTGGTGGTGACTGTCTATGCCAGATCTTATCAGCAACAACTATGATGTGTGAGTGGACAGCAAACTGATTCAGCAACAGTGCAGGGTCTTTCTGCTTGAGAGGCCTGATGATGCTGTCAGGCTCTCCAATGGCCCCTGACCCCAGGATGGGCAAAGAAAGAGGCATGGAAATGGCTGTGTGTGATAGATAAAACTTCAATTCTTTTTCTTCAACATACGCAAGCTTGCAAACTGAGCAAGAACCCCTAATCTAAACATACAACTGCACAGATTCAGATTCTCTCTATTCATTTTCTCTATGAGGAGTTAAGTTTACATTGTAGCCTATGATCTTGTTGAGCAAGACTGCGATTCCTTCAGTTGACTGTGTAATTCTCTCCCTTCCAGCCAGTCCTAGTGGTCTTAACTGGATTGCATGTCCTGACCAGAAACAGCCTGATCTGACTGGAGGAAAGGAAAAGAGTACATGGAGTGTCCCACATCCTCTCTTCTTTACCCCTCACAGACAGATCCATACAGCTCTACAGCATGGCTCTGCTTGTTTAGGACAGTGTTCAAATTCAATGAAATTTATTTTCCCCAGAGTCGGAATGCGGCTACCTTAATGGTGGGTAAAAATGGTCGCATTATTATGGAAAATCTCATACTGACACTGGTGAACCTCAGTGTTCTAAGCAACTTAACTTAATCCTCCTCACTCTGGGTGGAGCAAAAGGCGCCAACAAGTCTCCTCCAGCTATCTCTGTCTTGGGCAAGCCAGCCAATCTCATTCCATGTTTTGCCCATTATTTTAATTTCTTCTTCTATAGGAACGAGAAAAATAAATGAATAAAAAAAAATACATAAAACATATTTTAAAATATCAGACCCAGTTTCACTGGATTATTGTTAGATAAAATAGGGTCTATCATCTTACTCTGTTCCACACTGACAAGCATTATTGACACATACATTACATAACCTGTGTCACTGACAGCTTATCCAACTGTCACCAAAATGCTTTTAACTATTGCCAATGCCTGAACAGACCTGCAGTAAATAACACAATCAATGTGCTCCAGATGCCCAAACCCCTATTTATCATCCCAAAATTAAACAGTTACTAATGACAGTCATATTAAAATCATGAGCAAATGAAATACGGTTTCACACATAATTTATGCACACACTCGGTCATATCAGCAAAAATACTCAGCATTTTTTTTTAAAACAATATCTTTTGGATATGAAACAAAAATATCCATACATCAATGTGTAAACCACTCAGCTGCTTGGTTACACATGCAGAACAAAATGGTGATAGACATTAGTTGACATGGGGGGATAGCCTAGTGCTTACAGCACTGAGCCCCATCTTGATCTGACGACACAGGTTTGAGCCACTACTAAGAAGCCTGTTCAAGGGGATTTCTACCCTGGAGATATCAACATCAGTACCATTCCACTTCCCACCTGAATTCCTTCAGTTGTGACTATAAACCAAGCTTCCTTGAGCAAACACACAAGCAAACCATGTTAAGTCCCATTCCACCTTTTAGGGACGTAGGCCACTGCATGCCAGTAAGAACAGATCATAGATGGCAATTTTTTTTTTTAAAGCATATTTGCTGGTGTTATGGTTACAACATCATACCTGAAATCAGAATGCTGCTACTTCAGTGGCGAGCAAACGGTCCATTGTCATACAAAAAATCTCCCCATAGGTGAAATAAGATTACATCAACATTTTTCCTTGCTATTCGAAAGCTACTTTTCATGTGTGTTTGAGGACAGATCTTTCGCGTCCACTATAGTTTCCTCACAGTGCAGCGGTTCCCATTTACTCCCATTACAGAAAAGCTGGTGGGTGATAATTAGACAACAAAAACTATCATAGCAACATAATCAGAGAAGCAGACAGTTAACATGTCCACACGGGCAGTGGAAGGAAGACAGTAATTTTGCACTCACTTTCTTGTTCACTCCTAGCGCACGCGCGCACACACATGCGCGCACACACACACACACACTATCACCACCGCCACGTAAGCAGCACCATCAAAGTCAAAACATCGACATAATCAAATTGCAAACATGTCAAAAATGCCTGCACTTGTTGCAGCACAAAACTTGGTCTGTACACTGAATGAATATGCGATAAAAACAGACAAACAAACAAACAACGCATGCTGCATATTTAACTTGATAGCACGAAGGGGAAGAAAAGAAAAGATTTGTCCAAATGTTTCTGAAGAGGGATTGGGGGGGGGGGGGGGGGCAGTAATGCATGACAAAATATTCAACCCCACGTTTGTCAAATCACACTGACAGTCCTTCATACTCTGTTATCGATTCATCATTTACTCAATTCAGACAATCTTCCTTTGATCTCTGTTCACATGTTTACTTCAAATATTCACGCTTTAAAAAAAAAAAAAAATTTACCCTCTATTCTTAATCCTCAAATACTACAGTACACACATTTTAGGTAATTATACACAGCACCCTTACTCTTCCATTCTCTCAAGCAATATCATATTCACCACAATAAATTGAACATTGTATTCCAACACTCAACCACCCTCCCCCACCACCCCAATTTTTTTTTTTTTTTTTAATAAACTAAAACTATTCCTCTCATCCTGCATGATTCATGAATAATCAGGAAGGACTAAAAAATGAGCGACACGTAGGGGGAAAGGAAGAAAAGGGAAGACAACCAACACTTCCATCAAAACAAGATGGCCACTAGAAGTCAGAAAAAGAAGCCAACACGCACATTCCACACATGATAACACGCAGATGATGAAAGATCAAGAGTTATGAGATTAACGGAGTAAACGATGCCATACTGCTATGTAAACATGCCATACAAGCAAGGTAAACACGCTAGTACACTGTTGCAGTATGATAAAGAACACTGCATATGATAACATAACAAATTGCAGTATGATAAACGTAACACACTGTTGCAGTATGATAAACATAACACACTGTTGCAGTATGTAAACGTAACCACAGTTGCAGTATGTAAACGTAACACATGTTGCGTATGATAAACATAACACACTGTGCAGTATGTATGCATACACAGACATTATGAACTCTTGAAAATAGCATGAGGATGATGATGATGTACATTGTTCTCAGTTTGAAAGGGGGGGAAAAGTACAATTGCACATGTTAACTGGCCTCCACGTTACTCCCACTCGTTTCAAACAGCATGTGTGTGTGTGTGTGTAAGTGCATGGGTATGCAAGCGCACACACATGCACACACACATGCATATCTGCTCCTGTGCATGCATGCACACCCACACCACACACACACACACACACACACTAATGTGCATACACTCGTGTATGTACACCCACCCACACACTCATGTGCATACACATGTATGTACACACACACACACACACACACACACACACACACACACACACACACACACACACACACACACACCCCTTTGCATTTTTGAACATTATAAAGTCTGCAAAGAGTAGTAGCAAGAACTTCACATGTGCATACGTGGTAAACAACCAAAGTTTTGCATATATATTTTTTTCATAAAACAAACATAAAACACACTAACCATCAAACACAACTTAAAAAAAAAAAAAAAAAAAAAAGTTTCTGTACAAAAATGTTCTCATTCCAGCTTCAGAAAATGTGTACACATAAATTCACAAACCAAAGACTCATGCCACTGAGTTATCAGCACATGTACACCACCATGGCTACATAGCAAAGCTCAATAGCTCACAGCCAAAATCAATAGCTGTGCAAAAGGATGAAAACCATACCTAACTGCGGTGATCACTAGCATACATACACACCACAGACAGTTGAAAACATGCACTCACAAACATGGTAAATGCTGTAGTATAATATGCATACCACAAAATGATTCTTCTTATTGTATAAACTACTATGGGCTACATATATATATATATATATATATATAATATATATATATATATATATATATATAAACAAGAGCAACACAATGCCACACACAAAAAAAGAATAATAACACAGCAGTGAAATAAGTGTTGTTGTAATAATAACTCAAAAACTTGACAAACCTTGCATCACCACCAGCAAGAAATAAAACTCAGCACAAACAAGTTTAAAAAATCTTTTTCTTTTTTTTAAAAAACTCTTATGTGATGTTGTCAACATAACCAAAAATATGTAATGTTCTCATCAATATGATTCATCATAATTATATGTAACAACCCCACTCCCACCCCACCCTACCCTCCCTCCATCCGATTCATTTCACTATCTTTGTTTTTGATTTGTGCACCAAAAGAATGAACAGAAAATTGTTTACACTGAACTTTTGCAGCACTCTGAATTTGACATTTTGCAGACACACCGGTTGTTATTACCCAGCTTTAATAAAAACATTTTTTTTTAATTTGTTTTGTCTACCTTTGCCATCAACAAAGCTTTTTTTTTAAGGTGAACCCTTTCTTTTGTTAATATGTCAGTAATACATTATTTGAGATGGGACTTTTGTTCAACATCGGGTACTAATAAAACAAGGGTACAAAAATCAAGATAAAGCACACACGCACCACACACACGCACGCACGCACGCACGCACGCACGCACGCACGCACGCACGCACGCACGCACGCACCACACACACACAACACACACACACCACACACGCTGTGGAGACTTTCTTTCGCTCTTTACGAAAACAAAAATTTCTTTCTGTAATAATTGTTTGCATCAAAAATCCCAAAGAAATAAAGTGCACCCACAGCACACACACACATAGTCACCACTACACCATGTAGAAAAACAACAAAGAGCAAATTCCGACAATACTTTATACTGTGTATATACTTAACTACCATCCCTCCCTACCCTCTGTTCTGAAGCATGTTACTCCTCCTTTGTCCAGGTGAAGCACTCTACAACAGAATGGCAGCTACAGAAATTATACACCTGTAAACACCTACAGCCCCAAAAACAGAACCAGCTACACCAAATTTCAAAACAAAGCAACCTGCCTATTCAAATTAACATGCATCAATAAAAAAACAACCCCCCCCCCCCCCCCCCCCCCCACCCTATTACCTACCTCATAAAAACATGATGTGAGCTTGTGGTAGGACGTGTTGTCCACTTAGCAGGTGATCCATGATTGTCTATGCAGAATGATTCGGTTCCTCTAGTTCAACCGCCCTGCAGCTTTAAATATGTGACAGTAACCTACACCCCCCCCCCCCCCCCCCCCCCCCATCCCCAACACCATTTCTATTTGGTACTATCTTCAATAAAGTGTAAAATCTCAAACATGCAACCTGGTCACATTATTATATAGGTCTACAAAATGACGTACATGGAGCTGTGTTTTGTGTGGTGTATGGCATATACCCTATGTGCTTGCACTCGTGCAGATCCACATGCATGCACATGTGCGTGCATGCACGCACAAACACACACACCAACGCACACACACACACACTAAAAATGAGCTGAACAATACAACATAACCAATACTGTTCTAAGTAGCACATGTTTCAAGTGACACAACTCAAGCTGTACAGATAATCTTCAGTCGTGACACCTACATACATACATGTATGCATACATACATACATACAAACATACACACATACCCTTACACACAATATTTCCCATCATGGCTGGCTGTTTTCATACTTCATACTGCTCCAATACTTTCATACTTCATATTACTCCATCTTTTCCATACTGCTCCAATACTTTCATACTGCTCCAATACTTGCATACTCCACACTGCTCCAATAATTTCATACTTCATTACAACTGAAACATTTTTCATAACTGATAGTGATACTACTCTAAAACATTTTTACAAAGGAAGCTATTCCAGTACTTTCAAACTTGGACAGGACTCCATGACAATGAACAATTTTCAATGCAATATCACACAACGAGCAATTTTCGATTCAAAAAAATAAAATCGGGCATTTCTCGACTCGCCTAAATGGTTTCGAATTTATAATTCAGACAATCGTTTCAATCACACAGGAAAAAAAGAATCATCCATTATGGCCACAGTTTCAGTCCATAGCACTGAATAATAACGGAAGACATACACAGCGTAGGTAGGGCAGGTCCAGGGATGAGCAGACAGGCAGAAACACACGCTTGTAAATCTACAAACCAGCAGCCCTCGCCACCCACAGCGAGAGATTGGTGTGTTAAGTACAAAGACCACGAGCTATACCCATAAATGGTAGATCTTTTTTGGGGTATACATATATATACATTGTCTCTATATCCTGAATTTTGGTTAAAGGCTGCTTAAGCCATTTATAAATGTAAGACTTTTGGTGTATGTACACGGTTTCAGCGTTTTTTTAGTTTGGTTACTGCTTCAGATGGGATACACGTGTATACTTGGTGTTCCAACATCATCACTTCACGAAAATGCACGCATTGCTTTTTTGGATCAACTGAATCTTTCTTTGTGTTTTTTAATCCTACAATTTTAAACCACCTGATGTGACCACATTATCGCGAGTCATAAAACAAATACGTCAAAACTTTTTCCTTTTATCTTTAAAACCCTCAAGGAAATTATCCTAATTGTTGTCTCCACACAGACATAGAAAAAAAATTAGCAAAAATGCTTATTTTTGTACCTGCCCTCTCCCCGTCCCATCAATAAAAATGAAAAAAAAAAAAGGGAAAGGGAGAGGGGGTAATGTTATGATAATCAAAGAATACAGCATCCTGACAGCAGAGACCTTCAAGATCTCCATGACCTCAGATGAGGCCAAGGGAAGACAGCATTCACCCTAGTACGTGCAATTTGTTCTTTAGGAAGCAATCACTTAGCGCAAAGGTTTTGGTCCATAATTATTGCACAGATATAGTTCTTTCAAAATATTACCATTTTTACAGTATAGCACAATCACCATTTCTTCATCTGTAAGCATTATCAGCATCTACAAAGACTTTCAAAAAAATATGTTGCCAAGAGTTTCAAAAGCAGTAGGAAGTTTGGCTTTGTTTCTCTTGTTTCCAGTCCTCAAAAAAGTTGTCATGAAGAAAAAAAAGGATCTAGCAATATTAAAAAAAGGAGTTCTTTCTTTGGTTGAACTAAAAGCAAAGGTGCTGCAATAGCAGCAGCCTTTCAGTTTAGTGGAAGATAAATCTGTGAAGGAAAAATAGATATCCTCAACTTTTTGTTATTATATTTGGTAGCTTCAGTTAAATCATGGCACTAGTATAACAGCAGTGGAAAACTCTGTGTGTGTGTGTGTGTGTGTGTGTGTGTGTGTGTGTGTGTGTGTGTGTGTGTGGTGTGTGTGTGTGTGTGTGTGGAGTGTGGGAGTGTGTGTACATGCATGTGTGCATGTGTGTGCATACATGTACGTTTATACGAAGTGTATGAGTACATGCAACCATGTATCATGCATGTGTGTCTATGCATGGATGTATCTGCTTCCATGTATACGTAGGTAAGTATATATGGTTGCATTACTACACACACACCTGTACACATACAGGTGCATGTACACATACATGTACACAGTGATACAAATGAGTTTGTGCGTGAAGGATCAGTGAAGGATCAGTTTAAAATAGTAAAATAAGGAAGTGTGCAGCACAGCTACACCAGCAGCAGAGCTACCTTCAGCATCAAAGCTCTTTACCCACACAAATAAAGGCAGTTGTCTCGCAAAATTAACTGTGCTGTCAATGTCAAAACCCCCACAGCCTATGTCTTGATTCTCTCTCTCTCTCTCTCTCCTCTCTCTCTCTCTCCTCTCTCTCTCTCTGACTTTTTTTCTTCGCACAAGTTAGCAACTCCATATCTCTCTCTCTCTCTCTCTCTCTCTCTCTCTCTCTCCTCTGACTTTTTTTCTTCGCACAAGTTAGGCAACTCCATATCTCTCTCTCTCTCTCTCTCTCTCTCTCTCTCTCTCTCATCTCTCTCTCTCTCTCTCTGTGACTTTTTTTCTTCGCACAAGTTAGCAACTCCATATCATGCAGACATACTTTCAGAAATGCTTTCTGTCCCTCCATTTCTTACACAAGGCTAATGTATAGTATAACTAACTGTTGATTCCTTCAGCAGCCAACATATTCCTCAGCAGTAGGCCTACAACTTCTAAAAAGATTCAAAATGGAGAAAGCCCATGATCAGGTTTCAGATAAAAATTTGCCCCGGTTTTTCATGGTTTTTTTCCATTAATATATTGCAGCAGAGAGAACGAATATGATAAAAAGCCTGTTCAAAAACTTGCGACGTGATGGTAGCCTAATTTTCCCTTTCAGTTTCTTTGACTCATGTTCATGAGATCAGTTAACATTGCTTTCGAACCCTGCCTCTACTGTGATTAATGGGACACAAAATAAAACCAGAAAGACATGATTTAAAAAAAAAAAAAACACAACAAAACAACAACAAAAAGAGACGGTACACATTGATTTTTAAAGCAACCTGTTTCCTAGCCAGTGAGTTCCTAACTTACTGATTGTCACTGTCACTATTCATTGTCACTTTTTCTGCACTGCTCATCAAGCACATGTTTCTCGTTACTTTTTTTACCAGTATTATTGTTTCAAACCCTGCTACACACACATTTACATGACTACTATACACTCATACCAAGTCAGTGTCGTTTTAATTTACCTGAAGCCATTCTTCTAACGCTGATCAAAAGCAATATCATTGTTTTTTGGTTTATCTCAATGCTGCACTTTGTGCTTTTCTCGTTTTCTTGTTCCGTCTGGGCAGTTTTGACATGGGTCCATGCCACAGCAGACAGCAGAGCATGGGTCCTCTTTCCTCTCACACTTCTTCACAATAGTCCGGTGATTCATTTTTGGCCGATGTGATTTGGAGGATGTCAGTGACTTATCTACACATTGCTATTTTGACGGAAAAGATCCGGTTATTTGGCTAAAGCAATTTGGGAAAATATGGCATAAATATGTCACTGAGGCGGTCAAGGTGATGTGCAGAGGTTCTGAGGATCAATAACACAATCTGAAACATGATCGGTCCACAGCGTGCACACCATCTGTGAAGGAACATGTCTCTTTCAGTCCTGTGTTCACTTTAGTCTCCTCCGTGAC
Organism: Stramonita haemastoma; assembly: GCA_030674155.1. NCBI lineage: Eukaryota > Metazoa > Mollusca > Gastropoda > Neogastropoda > Muricidae > Stramonita > Stramonita haemastoma. Next base: position 34,812,542 of record CM060335.1, on the reverse strand, counting down.
ACACCTGGGTGGTGATGGTGGCACTCATGCACAGTAAGTTCCCTGTACAGCCCTGACTTGTTCTGTTTGGACCCTGGTCTATGTGTGTGGAGGGGTGCTGAAACTCAGCCTGTGTCTGCCTCACTGTCCACAGCAGCTGTTGCTGTTGTCGCTGCTGCAGTCTCCTGTTCCTTCTGACTCCTTGTTGTCACAGCCCCCAGAAACCTATCAGGAGGATTCCATGAGCTTTCTTCCTCAATCCCTCTCTCTTCTGTGGTTGTTTCAACCCTTGCATGTGTGCGATAGCTCCTCTCTCTCTCTCTCCCCTTCCCTACCTCCCCCCCTCCACACACACACATCCCTGACCCCCCCCCCCCCCCAGCTTTGGCAGTGTCCATCTTGCTATTTCCCTACCCTACCAATGACACCCCCCTCTCCCACCCCCCTCACCCACAATCCAGTTTTGTCACCCATCCAGCACCAAGAACAAAGCGATGCACACACACACACACAACGATGAAGCCTCCTGCGAGCCTGTAGACACAGCAGCAGCAGCAGTGTTGTTGTTGTTGTTGTTGTTTGAGTCTGCAGGAGGCTGGCACAGCAGTTGTTGCATATACACACACGCACACACACAGCTGATACTGATGTCCTCCAACACGCACAGCAGCCATTGTGTGAACAGACAAGGGCTGTTATTCAGCGATGATGATGATAACCAGAGTCTGGCCAGATTCTCCAAAGCTCTGTCTCCTACTTAGTGATCATACATGCTCTGTGTGTGGAGTGACTGATTGTCACACAGCCTGTATGCACACTATCCTGCAGGAAACTGAGGACCACGACACATGTAGAACGGCTTTCCTCACGTCACAGGCAGTCCTCCCACAGAAGACAGTCAGACAGTTAGTTCTGTGTGGCATAGTGGCCCAACCATCCTCCAACAGAAGACAGTCAGCTAGTTCTGTGTGGCACAGTGGCCCAACTATCATCCGACAGAAGAC
>CM060335.1:34799059-34806559 GCA_030674155.1 Stramonita haemastoma | reverse complement strand
CACCTGTGAAAAGCGGAACAGGATTTCACGTGTGCGCAAGATGTTCTGCGTGCATTGGCACACGGGGCCTCGGTTTACAGTCTCATCCGAAAGACTTTTGGGGAGAGTGGAGTCAGTACTGATGTTAACTCCAGGGGAAAAATCCCCTCCAACGGGAATCAAACAGGTGTGTGTGTGTGTGTGTGTGTGTGTGTGTGTGTGTGTGTGTGTGTGTGTGTGTGTGTGTGTGTGTGTGAAGGTGTGATATAGGTGTGCATGGAAACACACACACACATATATATACATGTATGATGCTGACAAACCTTCATACAAACACATGCATGCAAGCATGCATGCATGCATGCACACACAAGAACACCTTGTGCACACATTAAATCCTGTTCCGCATTTCGTAAAGAGCAGGCCATCATATGCCAGTGGGAAAAATGACAAGATTTGCGGATACCTCCATACACACGGGGATAGGATGTAAAAAAGTACACGAGTGCTTATTCCATTATCACACACACACACAACACACACACACACACACACACACACACACACACACACACACACACACACACACACACACACACACAAGTAAAAAAACAAAATAAAAAAATAAGATTCTTCAAAAACATGAATCACTGATTTTCTTGATTTTCACAATATTATCTATCATTGACAAAGAAATCAAACGTAGATACTTATAAAACCTTCAACACAAAAGTTACGGGGTTATTTTTCTCAAAAATATATATTACTGATTGTGTTAATTTTGATCAGACATGAAGGATAATGAAATCCTCAACACAGATATCAATTGTTTTTTTTTCTTATATATGAAATAATTCATACTACTCATATAAACTTTTCTTTTTTAAATACCCGAGATAGAAATCTAACTTGAATTCTGATGAAATCTTCCACAAAAAGAAATCAGAATTGTTCTCAGATATACCAATACATAAATTACTCATTCTCTTACTGTTTCTCAGAAATACACTTATAACTAACACAGAAATTTAACACGAATTCTGATGAAATCTTCGACACTCAGAAATCATAAATTTTGACCCTGAGGGCAGAAGAGACTATTTTCATTTCTTTTCAAATTATTTATAGCCCCACCGACCACAAAGGCCATATCAGGGCTGTCACCTCACATCAATATCAGCAATTCTGATAACATTCACCTCAAGTTCAAAATCACTGCCATCTCATCCCTTCAAATATCTAACACTGCCAATCTAAAATACAAAAACCAAAAAAAAAAAAGACCCGTTAAATGACAAAACACCGTAATCATTTCTTTCTGCAAGGCCAATAAAACCAGGCCGTGCTGAGGGAACTTTCATTATCATCCCCAGGTGACAAAAAAAAAAAAAGAAAGAGACTACTTACACACAGTTGCGTGTGGCAATGTCTCTATGGATGATCTTTTTCCTGTGCAAAAACTGGATGCCGCGGATGATCTGTATGGCCATGTACACCAACTGCTGGGTGTTCAGAGTCTGAAACACAATGCACACATAACTTCATGGATCAGTTAAATAATAATAATGATAATAATACATGGAAATTATATAGCACTATATCTTGCAAAAAACAAATCAAAGCACAGTTAGTACAGGGGACAGGATAGCTCAGTGGTCACAGCGCTCACTTTCCCCCAGCCAAGGTTAAGCAGCGTCGAGCGTGGTTGCCAATTATTGGATGGGTGACTGTTTGTGCGCCTTGGCTACAGTGCAGTTCCCCAAGCTGTAAATGGGTACCTGCCTTCTTTAGGGTCAGGGAAGGTAAAGCAGTGAGGGAGAGGAGATGGGCACCGCCCTCAACATGCTGGCCCCTAGAGAAGCTGAGGTCTTTGACGCCTCGCTCCCCTACGACCACATAGGTTATGGGACACCTTTACCTTTTCCTTTACAGGGAGCAGAGTAGCCTAGTGGTTAGAGCTCCCGATTAGACGGCCTGGGATCAAGCCCAGGTTCCAGCCACCACTGAGACACCTTTTTTCCTCTTTTTTTTTGTACTGAGACACCTGTTGAAGAGGATTTTTCCCCTGGTGTTTACATCAGTACTGACTCCACTCACTTACAGGTCCTGATCAGACAACAAAATTGAGTTCCTGTTTGTGAATGCATGCAGAAAAGCTTGCACACACATTAAAACTTGTTCTGCTTTTCAGAAGATTAGGCCATTGAGCTTTCAAAAGAGTACATTTGTGCTGGTAGAAACAAGACAAAAAATACCCCCACCCCAATGCATGCCCACTGGTGGTATGTTTAGATATTACCCTATAAGACAGAAAGTGGGGACTTTAATGGTGGGCAAAAAATAGTTGCATATGCAAAAATCTCACCATTGATGAACCTTGGGGCTCTACAAGCTTGATGAACACTAAGAACAAAAAAGAAAATGACTTGTCATTCTCACAGCGGTAACCAACACCCTTGACTACTTTCGTATCATTCAATGACAGCCACCAATCATCTGCTGGCAAAACTTGGAACCCTGTCAATTCAGAGAAAAGTTGTCTTAAGAACACACCCTACCACAGTATGTAAATAAACACAGTAAAGGCAAGGCAAGGAAGGGGGCTGTACTTCATATAAATAGTTTGAGGGTTTTTTTCTTTGCCCCCCCCCCCCCCCCCCCCCCCCAAAAAAAAAAATCATCACTTCAACTTTGGGAGGAGAGTCTGCAATGTTTGCTTTCAATTACAGGGCAATGTTTTCAAGAGATTGCATGTTGGTGAAAAATGTTAATCCTTTTTTTGTTTTTTTCCCTTTTTTTTTTAAACTCGGCATGGTGGGTGGAAAGGCTTTTCCTGCAAAAGTCAAGAAGGTTAAACCCATAGAAAAAAACTTCAGAGAAAAAATATACGCCCCCTGTAGCCAAAGTACTATCTATGCACACATGAGGGATGGCATACACAAAAACACACAGAAGCCATGGAAATTTCTTCACTATTGCAGCAGACAATCAACACTCACTCACACTCACTCACTCACTCTCTCTCTGTCTGTCTGTCTGTCTGTCTGTCTGTCTGCCTGTCTGTCTGTCTGTCTGTCTGTCTGTCTGTCTGTCTGTCTCACTCACTCATTCACTGACTCACTCACAAACAAACAAACAAACAAACAAACAAAAACATGCCACAATATGTTGTACTAGATGTTACTGATGATGGTTTTTTTATTCTTACATAGATGGTGGACAGGATAGCCTAGTGGTCAGAGAATTGCGCTGGCAATTTGATGACCCAGTTTGATTCCCGTTGGAGGGGATTTTCCCCTGGAGTTAACATCAGTGCTGACTCTACTCTCCCCAAAAGTCTTTCGGATGAGACTGTAAACTGAGGCCCCGTGTGCAAACGCACACAAAACATCTTGTGCACACGTTAAATCCTGTTCCGCTTTTTGTAAGAGTAGGCCATTGTGTGCCCGTGGGAACAGATGACAATGTTTACACAACTGCATACACACGGGGCTGGATGAAAAAAAGCACGAGTACTTATCCCATTATCCTCAATATAAAAGAATAAAATAAAATAACCTCCCCCCTAATAATTACACTCACATAGCGTGAGCCGCATTCGGACATGCGGCACTTGTGCAGGAACTTTTTCATGTTGCCCTCGAGGGTGAGAGGGTAGAGCACCATGGGGGGGAGCGGTGGCAGGGGGGACATCCCCCCCACAAGGCTGTCCCCCCCGTCCTCCTCCTGCTGCTGCTGCTGCGTGGTGCAGACGGCCAGCAGGGGATAGATGTTGGGGTGAGCCATGCCCTTCAGCATCAGCGACTCTGTCAGGAACAGCGACACCTGGTCTGGCCGAGCTTGGTCTGCAGGAGACAGCAAGGCAACACACACAAAAAATGGTTTTTATTAAGGTTTGTGTTCCTTGCTTGGAATCCCAGCAAAAACCGTTGTGTCCCTATGAAAATCTTGTAACAATCGTAAAGATGTGTGTGAAAACTGCAACACTGACCAGAGGTGCAGTGCATGCACGCGCGTATACACACACACACAACACACACACACAACGGCCTAGGGATGGCCTAGTGGTCCTAGTGGTCAGAGCATTGCGCTGGCAATTTGAAAACCCAGGTTCGATTCTCAGTCGAGGGTATTTTTCTCCTGGAGTTAACATATGTGCGGACTCCAGTCTCCCCCAAAGTCCAGATGAGACAATAAACCGAGGCCCCATGTGCAAACGCACGCAGTACATCTTGCGCACACATTAAATCCTGTTCCGCTTTTTGTAAGAGTAGGCCATCATGTGCCGGTGGGAACAGATGACATTTACAAAACTGCATACACACAGGGACTGGATGTAAAAAAGCACAGGAATGCTTATTCCATTATCCTCAATATAAAAGAATAAATAAATAAACACACACACACACACAGAGAACACACACACACACACACACACACACACACACACACACACACACACACACACACAACACACACACACACACACACACACACACACATCAAAACTCATCCAGTCCCACACAAGCAAAAACTTGACAACTCTATACACAGTATACACTTCATTGACCGATAACCCTTACAACTCCTCCCCTCTTGACACAAAAATTCCATCGTCCACTTGCAACTACATGCTATTATGGATTCAAGACAACCAGAAAATATCTTTTAAAACCCACCCCACCCGGCCCCCCCAAAAACAAAACAACCCCACTCCCCCACCCTCGCCCCCCTTCTTCCCCCCCCCCCAATAAATTTGGCAGACGTACCTGTGACCGTTTTGACCATCACCTGCTGTTCCCGACTCTCCTTGTCTTCATCTTCCCATAAAACTGTTCCGTGGTAAATGCGCCCAAAAGTGCCTGTTGTCAAACACAATGAATAAGCACTATGTCATAGTGTTCCACTGAAATAATTAAACAACAACACAACCAAAACCACTCAATGTGTCAGATTACACTATATCCAACTGAATGGACTTGCTCAAAGTTATAACCTTTGCATAGGAAAAAGAAAAAATTACTTATGCTTCTGGGTTTTTTTTTCAAAAATTGTCTCCAGTCTCACTTTTTATGTTGTTGTTTGTTTCTTCTTTTGTATACCTCATCCTGGCTGTTTTTGTGTCAGTGATTCCTTCTCGACTCACCGAGAAAAGGTGTATCAGTAAGATCTGCATAGTATACAACAAGATGTCATGACTGACACCCTTCGCACATCCTTTCCCTACAAGCACACACTACACCACTTGTTCGCATATTTAGCGTTGATCAGAACAGTCTTCGCACACCCAAAGAGAAATCTTTACCCTGTGTGGGAATGCTGGAGAGGTGGGAGTGGGTAGCATGTCACTATAAAAAGCATTCCCACCTTCTGGAAATTCTGTGCTAGGAATTCCCTCTTTTCTATCCCTCGCTTTTTTTCTGCCTTGTTCCTTTTCTTCCTGTCATCCCCTCTTTGCCTATTTCCTGCCTTCTTGGCTTATTCTCCCGTCTTTTTTTTTCAACAAACTTAGAAGATAACAATTTTCTCCAAGGCTGAGTCTGATGCCTGGTCCTGACTTGTCAGGCACTTAACAGTAGTGGATCACATTTTTGCTTCTATACGTTAACAATAGTTGTTTGAGGTTCACAGAAGAAGAAGAAGAAGAAGAAGAAGAAGAAAAAAAGAAGAAAGAAGAAGAAGAAGAAGAAGAAGAGAACAAAAACAACAGAAAAGAAGAAAAGAAGAGAGAGAGAAAAAAGAAGAAGAAGAACAGAGGAGGAGGAAAAGAAGAAGAGAGAGGAGGAGGAGAGGAAGAGAGATGAGGAGAAGAGAAGAAGAAGAAGAAGAAGAAGAAGAAGAAGAAGAAGAAGAAGAAGAAGAAGAAAAAAAAAAAAAAGAAGCAACAGCAGCAGCAGCAGCAGCAGCAGCAACAGCAACAGCAACACAACAACAACAAAAGACATTTGGAGAAAATTGCTCTGACATTCGGGTTTGTGTCCTACCCAAGAGATCTACGCCCTTATCTGAAGACTGTAATCTAACAGCTGATCAGACCTAGAGGGCGCTGAACTTCAGAGCTCTAGCTGAGGAAACATGAGCAACAACAACAACAATAAAAACCCCAAAAAACAACCTAGAAGAGCACCATTGTTAGGCCTCCTGTCCTGCCATGAATTCTCAGAATCTTTATGATGGCTGATTATACACAGAAATTTTACATCTGTCCACATCAAACCAGACCAAGAGAGTACATATATCATTGGCAACTTTGATTTGTTTTCACTTTTTACAAGATATAGCGCTTTATAAATTCCATGTGCTGTGTTGTTAGTTGTTGTTGTTGTTGTTGTTGTGTGTTGTTGTTTGTTGTTATTATTATTATTATCATCTCACATCTATATCTTATTCAGCCAACAGATTCTACACTTTTTACCAGGGCTGCTCACACAGACATAGTTTTCTCTATGACTCCTATTCTTTTTTTTCTTTTCTTTTTTAAATTGAAGCCTCACCTTCCAACACGAGTTCCCCCAGGGTGACGGATTTCCTCTCTATGGCAATTTCTTTCAGCACGCTCTTGATGTCAGTGGGCTTGAGGTCTGCAGCTGGAGAAATGCCTCGTCGGAAGTTGGGCAGACCTGCACAACAATCACAGCCAGCATCATCAGTAAGGATGACAGGGAGGAATGGTAGCTTACATTCTATTTCTTTTTTTATTCATTTATATCGAGGATAATGGAATAAGCACTCTTGTGCTTTTTTACATCCAGTCCCCGTGTGTATGCAGTTTTGTAAATGTCATCTGTTCCCACAGGCACACAATGGCCTACTCTTACGAAAAGTGGAACAGGATTAAAATAAGCACAAGATGTTCTGCATGCGTTCACACACGGGGCCTTGGTTTACAGTCTCATCCGAAAGACTTTTGGGGAGAGTGGAGTCAGCACTGATGTTAACTCCAGGGGAAGAATCCCCTCCAACAGGAATCGAACTCGGGTCGTCAAATTGCCAGCACAATGTTCTGACCACTAGGCTATCCCGTCCCATACCATTGTGTATGCATCCTTCTACTTCTTCTCTATATTTGTCCACACGTTAGCGGATGTAGGAGGAATGAATGCAGAGACCAGTTCCTACAGATAGCTTTTTTTTTCAGGTGTTAACACTGCAGGATCTTTAAATTACTCCAAGCCCAGCTGTGTCTTTCAACACTTCACAAAGAGGATCAGTACATGCAAAGGCTCACGTCCTTCAGATGTTAGTGGTTATGACAAATTACATAAACATCCCCTAAGTTGGAATGTGGCTACCTAAATGGTGGGCAAAAAAATCGGTAGCATTCACAAAAATATCACCATTTGTGAACCTTGCATGGAGCTCTAGCCGAGGCATTGTGAGGGAAAATACAATGAAGACATGAACAAACACACACATATTACAGGAAAATGAATTTTCAGTTTCACTCTCTCACTTAAATCAGAAGTCTGAGGAAAGTGACAGTGACCACAAAGCTCTATGTGAGATTATATCATATAAAAC
>CM060335.1:34791559-34794059 GCA_030674155.1 Stramonita haemastoma | reverse complement strand
AGCAATACACATTACATTTTTCAGGCAGAATATCTTGAAAAAGTTGAACCTGGCTGAGCCCACCCCTCTGTGGACCCCAGACTGCATGCTGTGCATGCTCCATTCATTTCCATCCATCCTTTTCCACCTCCCAAAACAGGCCCTATCTTCGACAAATGATAAACGGGTTTTTAACGTGGACAGGGTGTTTTGCGTGAGTTCGCACAGGGGACCTCCCTTTACTGCCTCATCCAGAGGGTTGGTAGACGAGTGGAATATCAGTGCCAGTAATAATAACTCCCATAGAAAAATCCCTCTAAATGACACCTTAGCAGAGACTGGAAGCCACTTGAATGTGTGTGTGTGTGTATAATAACCATATTTCCCTGAATGAACATCTCTTTAAACCACTTCATGCCTGCAAGAGGTCTGCCTGCTGGCCTCAGCCGAGGCATTCCAATTTTAAAGCAGCTTTATTTTTCTCCCTTTTCTTTTTTTTTTTTTTTAATTTGTTTTTGTTTGTTCAGGATGCCCACTGGGTATGCTCATATTTCTGTAACCCACCAAAATGCTGACATGAATTATTTAAAGGATCTTTACCATGCCTATTTCATCTTCTCCATGTGTACATGCTTAAAGAGAATCAAGACACTGGCAGGTCTGCATTTTTAGGCTGACCTAAGAGATTGTTTATAAAAAAATTTAAAAAATTAAAATAAAAAAAAACACCCCTAATTCCCCTGATGCCACTGCCAACATTTGAACCCACAACTTCATAGACCCACAGTTTGGAATCAAACTGTCCTAACCAACTGGATATAGAGTCCATCAGAGTAGTTTTCATACATGTTCAAGATGTTGAGTGTTCCCACACAGGTCTGCAGTTGATAGTCTCGTTCAATGGATTGATTGGCAAATAAAGTAGGCACCAATGTTAACTCCCTTCAAAAACACCTCTTCACAGACTTCAATTCATACTCTCAGTTAGAGGCGGTATAGCCTGCATTGTGCTCGCGATCTGACGACTTGAGTTTGAGGGGATTTTTTTCCCCCTTGAGTTAACATCAATACTCTCTCCACTTCCCTGACAGTCCTTCAAGTGAGACTATAAACTGTGGTCCTGTTTGACAAACACATGCTGGACATCTTGCACACGGGTTAAAAAAAAAAAAAAAAGATTTTAACCTTTTCTGCCTTTCACAAGAGTAGGCTATAGCATGCCAGGAACGGATGACAAAAATTTTTTAAACGCATGCACAATGGTATTATGTTTAAGCATCATCCCCAAAGTCAGAATGCAACTACCTTAATAGTGGGCTGACAGTCACCTACCAAAAAAAATGTCACCGTTAAAGAACCTCAAAGCTCTGGCCAAGGAACAAACAAAACAACTACAACAATCAAGAAGAATCTGACATTTTCACCTGTAAACTACAAGGGTTCCCTCTCCCCACAGCTACTACTAGATATTACAGGCTCATGGAGAATGGGGGGAAAAAAACAACAATTTCAACAGTACCTGCTATACAAAAGTTCATGCAGGGATGCATCATGAACAAAACCAAAAAGAGAGCAGGCTGTACCCTAGATGTGTTAGATCAAAACAGGCACTACACACTGAAAAAAATCACTGAGGTAACTGAAAACAAGCAGTATGGATACAGTCCTCTTTTTCGTTAGCATAACAATGTGTACTGCTTGGGCTTAAATCAAATACCATGAACTCAGTCGTGCATGCTAAAAAACCACTATCAGCGGTGAAGGATTAAAAGCTGGCTAAAAGAGATTAAAAAGTTGCTACAGAGGGAGGAAAAAGTGGCTATGAGGGATTAGAAGGTGCTTGAAAAATCCTTTTGAAAGAAGTTTTTTTTTTAATTTAAGTTTACAAAAACCAACAAATAAACAACCTAAAAAAAACAACCTATAAAAAAAAACCTGAAAAAAGCAAACAAACTTTTCTTCTCTGCGTTCTCTTACTGGGTGGGGGATGCGTAGTGCCAGGTCTTCTCCTGTAGCCTGTAACTCTGTTGCACATCTGTCTGCTGGCCACTGCTGACACATTCCGACTTCAGAGCAGCTTTTTTTTTTTTTGGCACAGAATGCATGCTGGGTATGTTCATGTTTCCATTACCCACTGAATGCTGACATGAATTATGGGGTCTTTCACGGGCATATTTGATCTTCTGCATGTGTATATATAGAAGGAATAAAGGATGTGTGTATACAAACAAGGAATCGAGGCACTGGCAGGTCTGCGCGTAAGATCATAAAAAAACGCTACCCTGAATTCACCAGATCCTGCTACTAAGCACTACAAAGATTTGAACCCAAGACTTCATGAACAACCCATAAGGGACTGGAACCAAATGTATGAACCACCTAGCTATCACGTCTGTCAAGCCAACAAAACAAAAACAAAGCAAAAAACCAAAAACAAAACATAACAAAAAAAGCAAGCCAAAAAAAAAGGAGGGGGTGAGAGAGAGAAAGCCACCACAGTGGTTCAGGTAGGTTATATATA
>CM060335.1:34779059-34786559 GCA_030674155.1 Stramonita haemastoma | reverse complement strand
AAAAAAAAAAAAAAAGAAAAGAAAGAGGAAAACAGAAATAAGGATAGAAAAATGAAATGAGAGTAAAGAAACAGAAAAAAAAAAGAAAGAAGAGAAGAAGAAAGAGAGAGAAAGAAGAGAAGAGAAAGAAAGAGAAGAAAGAAGAAAGAGAAAACCACAGCCCAAGAAAGAAAGAAGAAAAAGGGGAAAAAAAATAAAAAAGAAAATAAAGATAAATGAGACAAAATAAATGGAGGAAAAAGCATCACCAACAAAATGAACGACATAAAGATGTAACAGAGGAAGAAAAAGAAAGGAAGAAGAGACGACGAGAGAAAGAGAGAGAGAGAAGAGAAGAGAGAAGAGAGAGAGGAGAAGACAGAGACAGTAGACAGAAGAAGAGAAGAGAGAGAAACCACACCACGAAGAAAAAGAAAGAGAAAAAATGGAAATGACAGAAATGAGAATGAAGAATGAATGAATGAAATGAACATGAAAACGAAAAAAGAAAGGAAGAAAAGAGAAAAAAAAAGAAAGAGAAGGAAAGAACGCAGTCAAAAAACAAAAAAAGAAAGAAAGAAAGATCCAGACCATGAAAAAAACAAAAGACAGAACAAACAGCTAGAGACAGAAGGAGAACACAGAAAGAAGACAGAGACAGACAAGACAAAACAGCAATAAGAAGGATAAGAAAAGAGAGAAAAATGCAAAAACAAAAGAGAAAAATGAACAAAATGAGAAGAAAGAACAAGAAAAGAAAAAGAAAGGAAGGAAGGAAAAAAGAAAAAGAAAAGAAAGAAAGAGAGAAAACAAAAAGAAAGAAGAAAAAGAATAAAAAAAGCAAAAAAACAAAGAAAAGGAACAAAAAGAAGAAAGAAGAAAAGGAAAGAAGATAAGAAAAAGAAGAAGAAAGAAAAAAGAAAAAAAGAAAGAAAGAAAAAGAAAGAAAAGAAAGAAGAAGGAAGGAGGAAGAAAAAAAAGAAAAAAAGAACCAAATGAGAAAAGAAGAAAAAAGAACAAAGCAAACAAAGAAAAAACAACTGGAAAAAAAAAGACAGAAGCACACGACAAAAATCGGAGGGTAAAAGTACAAACCCATCATAGAGCCATCAACACCATCCCACCTCGCAGCACCATCTCGGATTCACCCTTACCCCACACCCCACACTCACCTATTCCCCACCCCACATCCGTTCCCATCAACAACGGTATTCTGGTAGTCAAGTGCAACCCCCTCCCAATCCCCAACCCCAGACCTCTCCTCTACTCCTCATCTCTCCTCCTCTCTCTCTCTCTCTCTCTTTTGTGTGTGTGTGTGTGTGTGTGTGTGTGTGTGTGTGTGTGTGTGTGTGTGTGTGTGTGTGTGTGTGTGTGTGTGTGAGTGAGAGAGAGAGAGTGTGTGTGAGAGAGAGAGAGAGAAAGAGAGTAACTCTCTCTCTCTCTCTCTCTCTCTCTCTCTCTCTCCTCTCTCTCTCTCTCTCTCTCTCTCTCTCTCTCCTCTTCCTCTGTGTGTGTGTGTGTGTGTGTGTGTGTGTGTGTGTGTTGTGTGTGTGTGGGGTGGAGTGTTGTGTGTGTGAGAGAGAGACAGAGAGAGAGAGACAGAGAGAGACAGAGAGAGAGAGAGAGACAGAGAGAGACAGAGAGAGACAGAGAGAGACAGAGAGAAAGCAGGCAGGCAGAACACAGGCCCAATCACGGCTGGCTCTGGCTCTATCAGGGCAGCATTCATTTCCCTCTACAGAAAAGCACTCCATCATTGAGCCATTTGTCTGAGCCCTTAACAACACGTGGCGCTGGACAAGGAAGGTGGGGGGGGGGGCGCAAGGGAGGGGATGGGAGAGAGGGGAGCAGGCATACAACATACAACAGCCAGATAGACACAGTCACACACAGTCACACACAGGGACACAGACACACACACGCGCACACACACACACTCATATCACATGCACACATTACAGCGCAAACAGTAGCATGCAATCATTACAACTCACTCCCCCCTATTTACTCTGCATCACGTATGTCAACCCGTCCCCTTGCCTGCACCTGGTGTGTGAAGTGTCCATCAACCTGCTGGTCTATCGATCTGCCTGTCTTATGTTTGGATACCCCTTCAAAGCCCTTTTACGTGACCAGAGTTTCATTTGCATATCTCTGCGTCACCTCCTGCATATGTCCAGGTTCTCGCCAGAGTACGACAGAGCGCATATAGCGGCCTGGGTGTCACCCAGTGCAGACAGATGATGATAACATAACCTGCGATCGTGCGAGCTGTGGACAAAATGTTGTAAGTGATTTCCATGCCATCTTAGCGGGTTTTTTCATCATTTGTAGAGGCTGTTGGCTTTCAATTTTTGCTCTTTTTGGGTTTTTTGTTGTTGTTGTTTTTTTTTTGGGGGGGGTTCTTCTTTCTTTTTTTGGTTCCATTTATTTCATGCCACAGTGTTTTGTCTGTGAACCTCACAAAAAGCTCCCTGCTACTGCTTTGTTTTTGTTGTTTTGTTTTGTTTTGTTTCACTCTGGCGTCCCACAGCCCTCTATCACTCTGCCATTAATAACACAATCATTTCCCATGGCTTTTCTCATGACTGCTGATGACGTGGGTGTTCTATCTGTCTGAGCCTCTCTTACTGATTCTCATTTTTCCCCCTCCTTCCTTCCTTCCTTCTTTTCTCACTCCCCCCTCCTTCCCCCACTCTGTGAGTGATTACCTCGTGTGTGTGTGTGTGTGTGTGTGTGTGTGTGTGTGTATGTGCACTCATGCGCGTGTGCATGTGTGCGTGCATGCGCACCACACTCATACACATGCAGATGCATTGGTCTGTAAGTGTCCTATCGGTGGTTGCTTTTGCACAGACATACAGTACATTTTTTTCGAATACATCAGAAACGTAATTTATGGACATATCAAAAACAAATCACAAAAATGTAATGATACAGATGTATGTAACACCAATAACTCTAATCCATGAAAAACGTTGACGCTTCTTTACTTTTTTCATGGTAAAAATTTACTAAATGACTCTTTTTTTCCACAACTGATGACCTTCAGTCACAATTCATTTAGCAGACAAATGCAGGTTCTAGGTACAATATTGATACAGTAAAGCCCTTATAGTAGAATGCAATCATTACAACTCACTCCCCCCTATTTACTCTGCATCACGTATGTCAACGCGTCCCCTTGCCTGCACCTGGCTGTGTTAAGTGTCCGTCAACCTGCTGGTCTATCGATCTGCCTGTCTTATGTTTGGATACCCCTTCAAAGCCCTTTTACGTGACCAGAGTTCATTTGCATATCTCTGCCTCACCTCCTGCATACGTCCAGGTTCGCAAGAGTACGACAGAGCACATATAGTGGCCTGGGTGTCACCCAGTGCAGACAGACGATGATAACGATAACGTGCAATTGTGGGAGCTGTGGACAAAATGTTGGAAGTGATTTCCATGCCAATGGAGCAGAGGGGTGTTTTTTTTTTTAATCAGTTTGTTGCTGCTGTCGGTTTTTTTAAGAGTTCCATTCATTCAGCGCCACAGCCTGTTTTGTCTGCTACACTCACAAAAGAGTGCACTCTGCAACTGCTTTTTTGTTTTCTGGTACCCATAGCCCTCTATTACTTGGCCATTAATAACGACTTTCTATTGCTTTTCTCACCACTGTTGATGACGTGACGTGGGTGTTCTCTCCTTCTCAGCCTCTCTTACCGATTCTCTCTCTCTCTCTCTCTCTCTCTCCTCTCTCTCTCTCTCTCTCTCTCTCTCTCTGTGTGTGTGTGTGTTGTGTGTGTGTGTGTGTGTGTGTGTGTGTGTGTGTGTGTGTGTCTGTCTGTCTGTCTGTCTGTCTCTCTCTTTCCCTCCCTCAAACACACACAACACACACACACACACACACACACACACACACACACACACACACACACACACTCACTCACTCACTCACTCACTCACTCACTTGTACATGCATGTCTGTGAGAGTAGCTGTGTGTCAGTGCCTATCTGTCAATGTCTGTCTGTATGAGCCATGTGCACGCACTGTCAAACATGCATGAATCCATTCATTTACATATCTTGTGTTCGTGGGCACATGCGCGCGCACGACACACACACACACACACACACACACACACAACAACACACACACACACACACACACACACACACACACGCACGCACAACACACACACACACACACACACACACACACACACACACACACCACACACACACACACACACACACACACACACACACACACACACACACAACACGCGCGCGCGAGAGCATGCTTCTGTTTATCCACTTGCCAACCAGCGTGATTTAATCATTGTGATTCTTGGTTTTCGTACCCAGAGATAAAAGCACGGCAGCAAAGCCTATGGGATTCCAATCTGACGTCACACTTACAGGGATCTTCAGAGAAAGGATCCCTTCAGTTTCTCTGGGGATCTTATGCCCAGAGAGGCTTGTTCACTGTGGGATCTTCATTTACATAGTAAGTGGATGATCGGTGGTTTAGAGGGAAAACGCCTGCCTAGAAAGCGAGAAGTGTAGGTTTGATCTCCGTTTTAGCCCAAGCTTTTCACCCATCTATGAGATTTGAGTGGTGGTCTGGGTGCTAGTCTTTCAGATGAGACGATAAACCCAGTTCCCATGTGCAACACGCATGCAGCGTTTTACAAGACCCACAGCAACAAAGAGAGTCACCTCCAGCAAAATTATGTTTTTAAAGGGCCACTCTGACCGGGAAATGCACATGCAGACAAGAAACTGCTTTTTGGAAGAGTAGGCCAGTTTGTGCTGGTGGGACCAGATGACAAAATTTACAAAAGTGCATACACACAAAAACTGGATGTAAAAAAAAAAAAAGCACATGAGTGTTTATTCCAATATCCTCGAAACAAAAGAATAAATAAATAGACAAATAAATAAACAAAATTCTTGATTACACATGAAGTGACTGGACAGCCAACACAATACTACCCATGCCACACTGCTTTAAAAAAAATAGTAAAGCATTAGATAACCCTTATTCCAACATTAACAGATTTCAAGACAACACTCCAGACACAGTTCAAAAACTCTCCATTAACCTCCTGACCATCACTTTGCATGTCACGTGGCACTGGCAACACGTCACTTGCACTGCATCACTCCCTGGGTGTGTGTGTGTGTGTGTGTGTGTGTGTGTGTGTGTGTGTGTGTGTGTGTGTGTGTGTGTGTGTGTGTGAGGGGGGGGAGGGGGGGTATCAGTAACCTAACGTAACCCTTCTCAGTGGCGTTAAACCTAAAAACCCACTGAAGAAGATCAGGATGTCAGCCAGTGCAGAGAAGCGATGATGACGTAAAGCCAGTGGAGAGAGAGGGGGGGAGAGAGGGGAGGAGGAGGAGGGAGGGAGAGAGAGAGAGAGAGAAGAGAGAGAGAGAGAGAGAGAGAGAGAGAGAGAGAGAGAGAGAGAGAGAGAGAGAGAGAGAGAGAGAGATTGAGAGAGAGGGGAGAGAGAGACAGACAGACAGACAGACAGACAGAGACAGAGAGAGACAGAAAGAGACAGACAGACAGACAGAGAGAGACAGAGACAGAAACAGAGAGAGAGCTCTGTAATTGGCCTTCAGAGAGGATAGTGATTTGCACGTAATGTCAACATAGCCATTGACCAGACATTATTATATCCCCTCAGCACCAAAGCGTGTGTTCCTGCTTCCTTCACAATAACGCGTATTGCAATGCGCCTGGTTCGTTGACTCCTGTCTCCTTCTCTAATCGACACGCGTTTGGTGGCTTTGTTTATTTATATTGCAGATCCGCTGTTTGCTATGTTTTGGTTGGTTGGTGTTTTGTTTGTTGTTGTTGTTGATGTTGTTTTTTTTTTGTTTGTTTGCTTGTTTGCTTGTTTTTATCCAGTGTTCATCTGGCGACTCGTGAGGGCGCGTAGCTTTGCCTCACTTAATGCTTATCAGGTAGATGTGTGTGTGTGTGAGTGTGTGTGTGTGTGTGTGTGTGAGACAGACAGACAGACAAACAGACAAAAAGAGAGAGGGGGCAGTGGTATACAGAAGGACAGACACAAGACAAACGGAGAAAGAGAAAGAGAGGGGGGAGCACTAACAGAGATGAGCGCGAAGTCTGATCAGAACCTCATGAAGCCGACAATTGCCCAAAGAAGGATAGACACAAATTCAACCCATGTCCTTACATATTCAGACCCGAATTCAACCCATTTTCTCCACATAGGCCTACAGACCCAAAGTCAAACCATTTTCCATACTCAGACCCATATCAACCCATTTTCAATTCAAACCCTTTTCCCCACATATTCAGACCCAAACTCAACCCATATTCCCAAAGCAGACCTAAATCAACCCAATTTCTCCACAGATTCAGACCCAAATTCAATCAATTTTCCCCATGTAGTCAGACCCAAATTCAACCAGTTTTTCTCCACGTAGAGAGACCCACATTCAGTACTTTTTCCCACCGGTAAACCAGTTTCAACAATACACCCAAATTCAATACTCAGCACCCACTCCCATCCTGTAGACACAAATTCAACTCTTTTCCGGTTAAATAAAGTCAATACTTTACTTCCAAAGAATGCACCTACATTCACATACATTTTAATGATGGAGAGACCTAAATACTCCCTCCCCCGGCCCAGTGAACTGTCTTCAATGCAGTACCCCCCCCCTCCCAAAGCCCCTCTCAGGAAGGACCCAACTTTAGTACCAACCCCCCCCCCCCCCATCAACACTATTTTCCAAATCTCACAGCCATACATACAGAGAGACGACACAGAGTGCCCTTGTAAAACTATTATCAAAGAAACTTAAATAAAGAACACTTCGAGTTTTGAGCTGTTTTGAGCAGCTCGTTTACTATTGAACAACATTACACTTCTACAAAGTTCCAATCCCAAACGTGGAAACACATTTTACGAGCTCCCGTTCCTTTTGCTAATAATAAAAAAAACAACTTTTTTTTTACAACTGTTGAAATATCGTAACTTTGGTTGTGTTTTCATTTACTTTAAGTTCTGAAATTCACAATAAGTATGTAAAGAATCACTTCTCAGAGGTTTTTTCGTAGACAAAATAGGTAATCTTACATCAGAACGGTGTCATCAATATAAAGTAAAATAAGCAGTTGTATATATATAATTGTCTGAATTAATGCTAAATAAACAAATCCACACACACACACACACACACACACACACACACACACACACACACACACACACACACACACACACACACACACACACACAGGATTTTTCCCCTGAAGTTAACATCAGTGCCGACTCCACTCTTCCCAAAAGTCTTTCGGATGAGACTATAAACCGAGGCCCACGCAGAACATCTTGCGCACACATTAAATCCTGTTCCGCTTTTCGTAAGAGAAGGCCATTGTGTACCGGTGGAAACAGATGACAAGATTTACAAAACTGCAGACACACGGGACTGGATGTAAAAAAGCACATAAATGCTTATTCCATTATCCTCCATATAAAGAATAAATAATCA
>CM060335.1:34748780-34773959 GCA_030674155.1 Stramonita haemastoma | reverse complement strand
CGATAGCGCCATAGGACAGCGCCACCCCGGTGCCTCAGCCCTTGCCAAAACAAAGCAGGACACGGACCAAGGCAACCTGACTACCCTGCCCATACAAAGCCTGTCCTTGCCCTAGTGCTATCGTGAACCACACACCGTCCCTCTACCGTTGTTTATCTTCAGGCGGGAGGAGGAGGGGGAGGAGGGGGAGGCGGAGGAGAATCGTTTCATTGTAGTCGTCCATGTCCGAGGATAATTTGTTCATCCGATACCATCCACTGATTTCAATACTCGAGGATCGGATGTGTTTTGTTTTGTCAGTCTGTCTGTCTGTCTGTCAGTCCTGGCTGTTTCCTTCGTCTTTTCAGGTGCTGACTCATTCTGTTCTTGACAACAGTGCTCATATATTCTTTACTAAAACTACTACAATTTTTTTTTTTACAAATATCTATATAATTGAGCATAATTATGTACAAAATTATGTCTGATTCCCCCCCCCCCCCCCCCCCCCCCCCCCCCCCCCCCCCGTAATGAGCAGACATCAAAATGATGAAGAAGCAAGACTACTCTTCAGCCTATATATTCTCTAACTCTGACGCAGACACTGACACTGACTGGCTTTCATGGACAACAAATTTGCAAAACATAAGTTAAGAAAAAGATTTTAAAGTTTCAAATACTGTTATTGTTGTTGTTGTTGTTGTTGTTTTTTAAACCATGAACTTAAAACAAAGAAACATACAGAAAATACAGACGGAGAGACACCACAGACTGACGCTATAGCCGAGTGGTTAAGACCATTCGACTTCCACCCCATGGATCCATGAAGTCGTGGGTTCGAATTTCGACAGCATCTGGTGAACTAAGGGTGGTGATTTTAACGATCTCCCACGTCAACTTCGAGTCCAGACCTACCTGACCAGCCAGTGCCTTAATAAAGATCAAATATGCACATTAAAGATCACGTAATCCATGTCAGCGTTCGGTGGGTTACGGAAAAAACAAACATACCCAGTATACATCCCCGAAATCGGAATGCAGATGATAGGTGATCTGCAATAAAACAGAAGCAATTCTGAAGGCAGGAACAACACTGTACGGGCACACACACCGAGAGAGAGACTGAGACAGAGAGACAGAGAGTGACAGACAGACAGAGACAAAGAGAAAGAGAAACAGGCACAGACAGACGGACAGAGACAGAGAGGCACACACACACACACACACACACACACACACACACACACACACACACACACACACACACACACACACAGAGTCAGACAGACAGCAGACAGAGTGAGGCAGAAGAACAGCAGCAGCAGCAGCAAAAATAGTAGTCTAGTAGGCAAACTGTGATGTATGGGCTTCATCAGCCACTATTGGTCTACTTTGGCAGATCGCAGGCAGGCAATGGAGAGCTCTAACCTTTCCCCAACACAAATGCCACTATCAGTCAAGCCAAAGAGCACCATAGCCGCTATATGGACCCACAGAGACGGGAGAAGAGAGAGAGAAGAGAGATGGAGGGAGAGGAGAGAGGAGAGAAGAGAGAGAGAGAGAGAGAGAGAGAGAGAGGAGAGAGAGGAGAGAGGAGAGAGAGGGAGAGGAGGAGAGAGATGAGGGAGAGAGGAGGGAGAGAGAGAGGGAGAGAGGGAGAGAGGAGAGAGAGAGAGAGAGAGTAGAGAGAGAAGAGAGAGAGAGAGAGAGAGAGAGAGAGAGAGGGAGGAGTCGTTCGTCTGTTTCACTTACAAATGGACCTAACGCTAAAGTGCACCGCCAGGAGAAGATAAATCATACAGCAATGTTGGGCACCCAGGGATCAAACTCACAACCGTTGAAAAGGAACTACAGGGTTGTTCAGACGAAATGACCAAAGTGGACACCATAGCTCTCCAGCCAGACTCATAAAGAAGAAGACTAATACACTGCTTTGTTGCAGTACGAATTGAATCAGTCAGTCATTACATATTATAGTGATGCTGAAGTCGTTATGCTCGTCCCATAAATCTTCATACATCTCAATCTGATATTTGCTTTTGATAAGTTTTGCTATTTTGATTTGATTCCTTAAGACGCAGTGAGAGAAAAAAAAAGTTGAAATGTATCAGTTTAAAGGTGTAACTGAAGGGAGGTCTTTAACATACTTTTTTTTATGTTACCACTACAGAATTTCTGACGTTTGCATTGTGAAACTTCACTTTGTAATAAGGAAATAACAATGTGGGGCATGGTCAACAATCTGCATCCATGTTTTGGGGGATTGGTTACAGCTATTCGAGTTGAAATTAGCCACTTGTTCATTCAGCATAATTTATACTCTTAAATGAATGTTGCTAGTACCCCGATACCAAATCTTTTTAGTGTTCTCTCTCTCTCTCTCTCTCTCTCTCTCTCTCTCTCTCTCTCTCTCTCTCTCTCTCTCTCTCTCTCTCTTCGGGGGTTCACCTTGCGCACCTTCAGTGACAGGCTGTGTCACAGCGCTCTGTCTTTTGTTGAATGGTTACGGTAGTTCTGGACCATTACCTGTACCAGTTTTCTGCAAGGACCTGTGCGAAGAATCATGCCAGCAGAACCATTGTCCTTTAGGCCAAAATGTGGCTGTTTTCTGTTCGTCTTTCTGAACTTTATGTACCGTCGTTTCAAAAGCAAAATTTTCACCCGGACATTAAAGATGCGCAACCTGCAGGCCGGTGTCGTGGTGGGATTGCTCCTACTCCAATTCTTCTACGGCGATTTTTTGCAGCGGTGTGGAGACGTTGAATTGAATCCCGGACCACCCAAGCGTGACAGCTACCGCCAGAGCAAACTGCCCAGTGCCGACCACACCAGTGATGCCACCTCTTCTCCTACTCAACGAGCCTCGAACCTGGAGCAGTCTATAGCAGATGTCCTCAGTACGCTGCACTCCATGAACACAGCATTGAACGAGAAAATGGACAGTCTGAAAGGGGAAATGAGTCAGCTGCGTGAGGAGCTGAGGGGAGAGGTGGAGCAGCTGAGGGGAGAGGTGAAGAGTCTGCGGAAGGAGAACCAGGACCTGGCGAAGAAAGTGGACGACCTGGAGGGAAGATCGAGGAGGAACAACATCATCATCCACGGATTGCCGAAACTCTCCGGTGAAACCAGTACAGACTGTGAGGGGAGACTGAAAGACATGGTTACTGACCAGTTGGAACTTACTGAAGACATTCAGTTTGACCGTGTGCATCGTCTCAACTCCAGGCCAGATTCTCCCATCATAGCATGCTGTACCTTCTTCAGACAGAAGCAAGCCACCCTGAGGGCCCGACAGAAGCTGAGGGGAACAAATGTGTTTGTCAATGAGGACTTCACGGCACGTGTCAGAAATGTCAGGAAACAATTGGCACCACACTTTAAAAAGGCACGTGCTGATGGCAAGAAAGCAAATCTAGTTTTTGATCATTTGTTTATTGATGGTGTGAAGTATGGCGTGAATGATGGTGGGGATCTCTGTGTTTTGAAATAGGGATTTGGCCGGCCAGTTGTTGATTTTGCTGAGGGTGGTTATTTTGATAAAGCACCGGGTTGTGACAGGGAAACCCAGACCCCGTTTGGCAAGTTCTGTGAC
Source organism: Stramonita haemastoma (assembly GCA_030674155.1). Classification (NCBI taxonomy): domain Eukaryota; kingdom Metazoa; phylum Mollusca; class Gastropoda; order Neogastropoda; family Muricidae; genus Stramonita; species Stramonita haemastoma. The sequence continues at coordinate 34,770,388 of CM060335.1, read as the reverse complement.
TTGCTCCCCTCACGTGCCGAGCGTGATGCTAGCTCTGCCATGGCGGAGACAGTGTCAAATAGCGCTGGTCCTTCCCTGCCAGATGGCAAGGAATGGCGGGGTGTTGCACGTGCGTGTGGCACAGAGGGGGCAACAGATAGCTTTGTAAATATAAACAAAAATGATAAGAATGACAATCTTTCGTTTTCTTTTTTGAGTTGGAATGTTCATGGTCTGTTGAACAAAATGTCTGAAAATGAATTTGTTTCATATGTCCGTTCATTTGATTTTGTCTGTTTACTGGAAACATTTGTTGAATATTTTGAAAACATTTGTTTTGTAGAGTACGAGTTGTTCTGTGTACCCGCCCTGAAATTGTCAAATCAGGGGAGACGATCCGGGGGGGTTATTTGTCTGATAAAAAAGAGTCTTTGTAAATATGTAAAACAAATAGAAACTGCCCTTCATAACACGTGTGTGTTTTTGATCAACAAGTCTTTATTTGGCACGCTGAAAGATGTTTTGTTTGTATGTACTTACATTCCTCCAGAGGGTGCACCATATTATTTGCATTACGACATCGATAATGGCATATCGTCACTGGAAAAATTTTTATGTGATTATATGATGGACTCAGATGATGTGTATATGCTGTTATGTGGAGACTTAAATAGTAGAACTTCTACTACATCTCATGTTTGTGGGAATTTTGGTTCCGATGTTGAATTTACATGTGACAATCATCTTATTAGACCGGATCGAAATTCAGAGGATGAGAAATTAAATAATTATGGGAAAATGTTATTGAACATGTGCACGGTTCTGGATCTACATATTTTAAATGGCGTTTGTTCTGGTGATTCTGTTGGTCGTTATACTTTTATTTCTGATGCTGGTAGTAGTGTGAATGATTATTTTCTTGTTTCATGTGATTTATTTTTTATGTTTATTGATCATTGTCAGCTCATGGTAAGTGAACGATTAGAATCAGACCATATGCCTGTAGAATTTTATATAGAGTTCCCTCAAGATAACCCTAACAAGTCAACAAAAAGTAAGCAATCATATACTATGGAAAAATATGTATGGAATGATAATTGTTTTGAAGATTTTTTTGATAAGTTGTGCTCAGAAGACATACAGCGTAGATTAGATGAGGCGATTAGTCACCTTGATTCAGATGTTAACACTGCACTTAGTTTGTTCAATGGTTGTCTTAAAGATGCGGCTGAATGTATGAAAAAGACTTTTAAAAACAGTGAAATCAGTAATGTATGTAGTTGGTTCGACGAGGAATGTAGCAACCGTAAGAAATATGTCCGTAATTTATTACAGAAATATAGACGCACTCTAACAAAGGAAGATAGAGATAAATACTGTCGTACCAGACGTGAGTATAAGCATCTTTTAGAGCGAAAGAAAAGAGAATACAACGAGGCTATGATTGAGAAATTGACTCTTTCAGTGAATGATCAGAAAACTTTTTGGAACAATATGCACAAAATTTCCTGTAAACGAAAGCAGCCACATAACACAATAGATACTGATACTTGGTATCAGCATTTTCGAGACTTACTTGAAAAAGATTCTGCAAATATGCATACTGATGAAATAACTGAAAATGAAATAAGAGATGAAGCTCGTGAATTCAATCGTCCGATTGCTATAGATGAAGTTGTTTTAGCCATAAGGAAACTAAAAGATAAAAAAGCAGCAGGTATTGATGGTATCATTGGAGAATTTTTCAAGAATTCTGTTAGATGTAGTCAAGTTATTAGTTTCTTTGTAACTTTGTTTAATGCTTTATTTGATAAAGGTATTTTTCCAGAAGCTTGGTGTGAATCTATTGTTATTCCCTTGTATAAGAAAGGTGATGCTGCTGATCCGAACAACTACAGAGGTATATCGATCTGTAATATTGCAAGTAAACTTTATAGTTCAATTATTAATCATAGACTTCAGGAATGGGTAGAAGCAAATAACATAACAGACGAATTTCAAGCTGGTTTTAAGCGCAACTATTCAACAATAGATCACATATTCACATTGTTTGCATGTGTACAAAAACAATTCAGTTTAAACCGTAAGTTGTATGTTGCCTTTATCGATTTTCAGAAGGCGTTTGATTCTGTCAATAGAAGTATCCTATGGCCTATTTTGGTAAAAAATGGAATTTCTGGTAAATTACTTGTTTGCATTATGAGCATGTATAATAGTGTGAAAGCTAGGATTAGATGTGGTGGTTCTATAACTGATTGTATCAACTGTACTACTGGTGTTAAGCAAGGGGATGTGTGCAGCCCTGTTTTGTTTTCTTTATTTATCAATGAAATAACTAGAGACGTTCTTGAATTTGGAAGACATGGTGTTTCTTTTCAGGATGATGCCTTGGAATTGTTCATTTTACTTTTTGCTGATGACGTTGCATTGATATCTGAAACTGTTGTAGGTCTTCAAAATCAGCTTAATTGTTTACAAAACTCAGCATCGAAAGCTCAACTAATAGTTAACATGTCAAAAAGTAATATAATTGTTTTCAGAAAAGGTGGTTATCTTGCCGCGAGAGAAAGATGGACTTTTGATGGTGTAATGATGCCTGTGGTAAATGCATATAAATATTTAGGACTGTATTTTTCCACACGTTTGAGTTTTATGTTTGCTTGTAAAGATCTTGCATGTCGGGCAAAAAGAGCTTTAATTTTAATAATGCAGAATTTAACTAAGCTGAACAACTATTCTTTTTGTTTATTCATGAAACTATTTGACTCACAAGTACAGCCAATAGCATTGTATGGTGCCGAAATATGGGGACTTGATGCATCATATATTCATAGTGAGAAAGTTCATTTATTTGCCCTTAAGAAATTTCTTGGCGTGTCTGGAAAAACACCTAATAGTCTTGTCTATGGAGAAACAAACCGTTACCCATTGCACATTATTTCAGCTCATAGGTGCATTCACTATTGGTTGAAACTGACTCAAATGGAACAGTATAGACTTCCCCGTAAAGCTTATAGAATGCTATATTTGTTAGATGAAAGGGGTAAATCAAATTGGGTTACTAAGGTTAAACAAAAGTTATATGAAAACGGTTTTGGTTATGTGTGGCTGAACCAGGGTGTTGGAAATCACTCAATGTTCTTACGACTTTTGCGTGAAAGATTAATTGCATGTCAGTGGCAGGACTGGCATTCACACATTGAAAACAGCAACCGATATGAAATGTATAGTCTGATCAATCCATCACATTGCATGCCTTTATATCTGACAATGAAAATGGATAGGCATTTGAAAAGAATATTAACAAAATTTAGATTTGGTATCTCAGATTTGAAAACGCATCATTTTTACTATAGACAAGCAAATGAGAATGATTTGGTTTGTCCTCTTTGTAATAATTCTATTGAAGACGAAATCCATTTCCTACTTGATTGTTCACAACTTTCAGAATTGAGAAAACAGTTTATACCTCAAAAGTTTTTACGCCAACCATGTCTACATAGGTTAAACATGCTCATTACATCTGGAAATGAAGTTACTGTGAAACAGTTAGCCATTTTTCTGTATAAAGCATTTAAACTGCGGGATACTTTGATTAATTCTTGATGCCTTGTTCTGTTGCAAATATGTGCTGTGAAATAATTCCTCGCTTAGTATCTTGATACTTACATTATAATTGGATTCTTTGTGTTTTCCCCCTTCAAATGTGGCCAAGGCCTTTTGAATAAACCATTCGTATTCGTATTCGTATTCGTATTCTCTCCTCTCTCTCTCTCTCTCTCTCTCTCTCTCTCTCTCTCTCTCTCTCTCTCTCTCTCTCAATATATATATATATATATATATATATATATCTCTCTCTCTTTCTCGGTATATATATATATATATATATATCTTTCTCGGTATATATATATCTCTCTCTCTCTTTTTCGGTGCGTGTGTGTGCGTGCATGCGTGCGTGTGTGAGTGCGCGCGCGCGCGCTCATGCGCGCATAATGCTATGAACACAGTTTAGCTCTCATGCTCCGATGGGAAAAGACGCGCTGTATGGGCAGGAATGGGAAGGGGGATAGGAGGGATTGAACGTGATATTCCCTCCGCTCCTATGCTGCTGATCCTGTCATGCAAAAAAAAACACACACACAAAAAAAAATCTTCTGCTGTCTGTCAAAGGGAGGGAGGGAGGGGAAGGGGAGATGGAGCCGTTACGCTACACCGCCAACAAGAGCCGCTCCAACACAAACATCACGCGTCTATCTCCACCAACAGTCAGCACATACATGCATTATTGCACAGCGCCATGTCGCATCCTGAGCATCACTAGTACTTATCACACAAATTACCGCTACCGCTGCTGCCGCTTTACTTGATAGATTCAGACAGAGAACGGAAACCAAAAGAGGCATTATGGATGGATAGACATTCTCCTATAGTGTGATTTTTTTTTTTTTTTTTTTTTTTTTTGCTTCGGTTCATCGTGAACTTAATTTTTAACGATCTTTCTGTTCTTAACTGTTTGATGTTCTTAGCGAAACAAAACAAACACGGGCTCCAACTTAAGGGGATGAGATGGAGGGGGGCTGTTTTGTTTATTTGAATTTAACAGCCTTTCGCCTTACCCGTTTGATGTCAATAGCAAAACAAAACAAAACAAAACAAGCACAAGTCTTCGATTTAAGGGGTTTGGAGTTTAGAGGTTTTTGTTTTGGGAGGATATTTTTTGTTTTGTTTTGTTTTCCTCTTTGCGCAATCCCTGGAGCCTGAACACACGATCACTATCCAGGAATCAGCACTCCTCTTTAAAAAATGTGTTTTTTAAAGATCGTTTTAAAACATCAGAGAGATCTGCGAGAGAGAGAGGGGGGGGGGGAGGAGAGAGAGAGAGAGAGAGAGAGGGAGAGAGAGAGAGAGAGAGAGAGAGAGAGAGAGAGAGAGAGAGAGAGAGAGAGAGAGAGAGAGAGAGAGAGAGGGAAGAGAGAGAGAGAGAGGGAAGAGAGAGAGAGGCAGACAGAGGAGGCACAGACAGACAGACAGACAGACAGACAGACAGACAGACAGACAGACAGAGATTGGGCTGGAGGGGATACGCAAAACTTTCACGAAAAGTACAAGTAAAAGCAACAAAACCACCTTCACACAAGCTGTGCTTTCATGCATTGGTGCTACGTTGTCCTGATCGAATAGCGTTAAAACCCCCTATACTACAGGCACCTTCGATCTGTCTTCTCTGACTACAACGCATGATGTGACAGCAAGAGAACTAGCCACTCTGGACCCAACGATCACTTCTGACAATCAATGATGCTGGACTTGGTCAAACAAAAACACAAAAACCAAGCAGTTGTAAAAATCTGCATCCATGTTACATCTTCAGTAACCTATAACCATCAATCGCCCCCATAATATAATATTCCTACCTACGCATCATACATACATACCCCTCTCACCCCCGTGACGAGCTGCTTGATCGCCAAACAGGGGTATTGCACTGAGGTGAAGATAGGGGTAGAATTAGGCACGGGTAAGGAAGGGAGGGAGGGGGGGGGGGGACGGAAGGAAGGAGGGTACTGTGATCAAAGGAAGGAAGGAAGAAAGAAAGGAAGGAAGGAAGGAGGGAGGGGGGGAGGGGCAAGCTGTGGAAGATGCCTGAGTCAGGGAAGAAAAAGAAAGGAGGTTCCAAAGTAAACAGGCTGCAGAGAAGAACATGGGATTGCCAGTCATTGCACCGCCATAACCCATCACTTTTTTGTATCATCATCATCTCTCTCTCTCTCTCTCTCTCTCTCTCTCTCTCTCTCTCTCTCTCCTCTCTCTCTCTCTCTCTCTCTCTCTATCTATCTATCTATCTATCTATCTCCGTCTCTCTGTCTGGCTGGCTGGCTTTGTCTGTCTGTGTCTGGCTGGCTGGCTTTGTCTGTCTGTCTGTCTCTGTCTCTGTCTTTGTCTCTGTCTTTGTCTCTGTCTTTCTCTCTCTCTCTCTCTCTCTCTCTCTCTCTCTCTCTCTCTCTCTCTCTCTCTCTCTCTCTCTCTCTTCTGTTGTGTGTGTGTGTGTGTGTGTGTGTGTGTGTGTGTGTGTGTGTGTGTGTGTGTGTGTGTGTGTGTGTGTGTGTGTGTGTGTCGTGCCATGCAGAGCTTGCAATGTACATGTAAGAAAAAGGTTTCGGTCATACATCTATGTTTATACCTTACATGAACACATGAAACACACACACACACACACACACACACACACACACACACACACACACACACACACACACACACATCAGGATCGTACAAAAGTGATGTTAGTATCACTGAAAAGTATGGCGTCTATAAATCATGGTTTAAGAGAAAGAGCATCGTTTTCTTCGATATTCTACGCGAGCCTAGTGACCACCATTACCTACAAAATAAGACTAAACGTTCTTTACAACAACAAAAAAGATGAAGAAATGAAAAAGAAGAGAAAAAAAGAGTTTTGCAAAAACGTCAGGTGCATTTGTGGAGGACTACTTTCTCAGCAGCAATGTTCATTGCATTGTCAGAAGCTTTGTTGTTTCTTACCATCACCCACCCCCCACCAAAAAAAATGAATAAAAACCATGAAAAACCCAATGCCGTTATATCAAAGTTCTTCTCTTTTTTTTTGCTGTTATATCAAGTCTTTTTGACGTTCCAAGTCACTTGCACATTGCCAAGTTTTTGCATTCCTTTGGGATTATGTTAGACGGTTTTCCCAACGTTACATTACATAGGTCATATTCGTGTTTTAATGCAAAACTGTTACATGAACTATCATTCCTTATTGCTGTCTATTTTTTTTGTTATTAGTCTTTTATTTCTGTCTAATATCACTTATTGTAAACTCATATTAAATACAAGAACACACACACACACACACACACACACACACACACACACACACACACACACACACACACACACACACACAACACACACACACACACACACACACACACACACACACACACACACACACACACACACACACACACACACACCCACGCCCGCCCGAGCGTTTTTTGTGATGAGATAACACTAATAGCGTGCAATGGTCCACAAAGATCTCAGGGACTCCATCTCTATTTCATGAATTATCAAGAGCTGAAAAGTCAAAAACAACAACTCAGAGAATGATCATAGGAGACCTGGAGGCGCACACACACACACACACACACACACACACACACACACACACACACACACACACACACACACACACACACACTACACACACACAATTTTTACGCGAAATGCCAAGCGAAATGGTTTAGAAGACACTTCATCCAAATGAGCGCTTTTCATTCAGCGTAATTACAGCACTACATCAAGAAAATATTTAATTAAACTAAATCATGAGATAGTTTGAATTCCTCCATCACAGAGTTGTGTTCCGGAATCCTCAGCCCAAACGACCCCACCTCACGACACAACCGTGTCATGCATATTAGCCCTTCATACCCGATCCACCCCCACCCCCCCCGACCTTACCCCTTAGTTACTCATCATTCTTCCAATCCAGTCTCATCATAAACTTTACAGCCCTGTCCACCTCAGAGGCCATGCATCATACCACCGCCTGCCACCTTTGTTGTGGAGAAATAGATTTCGAACTAGCCAAAACCAATATTGTTACAACTTAAAATACCCTGTAGATTTAAAAAAAAAAAATTTTTTTTTTTTAAACTACAAAAACAGCTGTTCCGCCATTTCTTGTCTTAACGCTGCCTTAGCTAACTATTAAGGACTCGTTTATTCCACATCTCTTACTATCTATCCCAGCCAAGAGAGGAAGTTTGGAGGGGGAGGGGGGAGTACCTTGCAACCTAAAGACATTTTCCGATCAAGCATTGTGCGGATAAGGTTCCTGTGACTGACAACCTTGGATGGTCTGATCAAAAACAGCCGTTCTGTACAGTCATCCCTTGACTCAACGCTACCCTAGCCAACCATAAGGACACATTCATCCCACGCCCCTTTCTAGCCAATCCAACAACTCAAAACAGCGGTTGGGAAAGGTGCGAAAGGTAGGGGAAGGGGTGTACCTGGCTATCGATGAATATATCCTGGTCAGGCATTATGCAAACAATGGTTATTGCAACTCACAACCAGGTACATCTCTTTTGCATTAACTCCCCCAATTCATTAAGTTTCATCCCAGTTTCCTGATGCAGTCATCAAACCGCATTTTCTTGACTAAATCATACCGGGAAAGCTCGCACGCGCGCACGCGCGCGCGCGCGCGCCACACACACACACACACACACACACACACACACACACACACACACACACACACACACACACACACACACACACACACACACACACACACACACACGCTGATAACCTCATCCATGGATGGGTGTTCTGACGACAACTTAACCATTTCCTGACACGAACAAGCAGCTGTCTACCCGGGAAATACGTCCTTCTCTCAAAGCGAACCCGGCGGCGGATGCGCACGAACCCTAGCTGTTTGGTTTTTGTAACCGACTGTCTTCCTGTGGCAGTACACATGCAGGCAAAAGCTAAGAGCTCAAAGAAATCGGCAGACGGTGTCAGTTCTCCCAGACAGCAAGCCACTCCACTACAGGCCGGGGCAACATTCTATAGTCAGCGGCAGAAGGCAGCAAATCATGGCCCAAAACAGCTGTGTCATCCCTAGCCTAGCGCAAAAGCAAGGCTTAGTGTGTTAATGTACAGAAAATTCGACATCTTAAATGAACAGCTCCCATGTAGAGATCCCGGGAGGGGGAGGCTGTCGGTATAAATAGCATCTCCACCTTCTGGAAATTCTGTGCTAGGGATTCCATCTTTTCTATTCCCCTTTTTATTTCTGCCTTGTTCCTTTTCTTCCTGTTACCTCCTCTTTATTTTCTGCCTTGCTGGTCCATTCTCTTACCTTCTTTTTTCCAATCAGCCTTAAAAGATATTACTACTCTCCCTTGCGGAAGTCGGATGCGTTGGGCCTGACTTGTCAGGCGCTTAACGGCAGCACAAAGCATTTTCGCTCGTATAACAGACAAAAATAGTTGCTGTCTGAGCGTTCGACAAAGAAGAAGAATGAACAGTCATCCAGAAATCATTAGCAACAGTGGCAAGAAAAGGTTTATAATACCATTTCATTCTCATTTTTAAAACAAAAGATTTTGATTCAGCTCACTGGGCCCTATGAAAACAAGAATGGACGAAGTCCACATCTCCATGACTTGACGGGTGTGCCAGCCTTGCAGGAAGCTGGAAGGAAGCTAGTATCCGAACCCAAGACCTGACTGGCCTTAGAGGTTGCAGTAGAAGGGTTTGCTGGTGGTGTATCTGCTTGTGGCCTTCTGAAATAACTCTCCATTTCTGGAAGAAGAGGACTGGTGCCCCAAAGACGACAGCTGAAAAGTATTCCTGATGGATCTGGTCGGGGAGGAAGAACAGTGAACTTCTTAAAAAGCATTTTTTTTAAAACAACATTTGTCTCTGTAAGGTAGTGGTTAAGACACCACGCTTGAAAGGCAACTTGCCGTTGAGGACACAAAACTTAATAGATTCAAATCTCAGTGTAGGCAGGGAGAGAAAGGTAGTTGCACGAAGGCATCCAAGCCGCCTTGTTCCCTTAGTTAATTAAAGGCCTACAAACACTAGAAAAAGCTTCTTCTCTGAAGGTCCTCTGCTGTCAAAGCTCTCTCCCTACGGCTTCTTACTTTCTTTCCCCTGTTCTCGCCAAAAAAAATGGAGAAACTTTCCCACTCCCATACAATGTACACATTCATGTTGCTTCATGACTGCAACATCCATGGTTAGTTTTCTTACATTCCCTCCATTTCATTGTTTGGTGACACCTGTCACGCTCCTTAGGAGAGCGTGCATAAACCCCCCACCCATTCCCACACTAACTAACCTCTCGACAACACAGAGAAAAAGAAACAGAAGAAAGAAAAAAAAAAAAGAAACACAGAAAAAAAAGTTCAGACTTTACTTTTCCAAAAATTCATAAATAAAATCAATCAATCAACACAAAACTTCAATTTCAGTTTCACACAATCGTCTGCTTTGTTTTTTATTGTTTTTGTTGGGGTTTTTTGCATTCTAATTCCCCTAACCCTCTTCCCCCAAAAGTCCTCAAAAACCAGCTAGGTCTGCCCCAGTCTAACTAACTGACACTGCCCTGGGGCCACGGTCACATGTAGTAGCGCTCTGGGGCTGCTGGGGTCCTTGGCTCAGGTCAAAGGGGGACGGACAACGGGAGAAAGGAGTGGGTCTTGAGGAAAAGATGTGGAGCAAGGGGAAGGAAACTGGGCGGGCGAACTGGAAGGGGAGAGAGGACAACTTGCATGAAGCGTCCTCCAGGAAGCACGAGGCGGGAACCTCACCAGACGCGGACTCCACTGCTGGAGGCAAACAGAAACCTGTAACAGGCAAATACTTGCCGCCCCTAAGTATATGTCGGTAGGTAACGTTAGGTTATTACACATAAAATTCATAATTTTCCTTGCGTCGCCGTGACTCTAAGTAAATCCAAGGGAGCTTCACCTGCATGCAAACGCGCAGAGAAGTGGGGATGAACGACCGTCCTGATTCTCGTGAGAACGTGCGAGCTGGCTTGAACTCGTCACAAACGTGAAGAATGCGTATGTGCACGCAGAACACAGCATGTTAAAAAAAAATATACATAAAAAATGCAAGAAAACATTTGTCAGATTTGCCTAAGAAAAGGGCACGAGAGTTGGCTGGGAAAGTAGAAAATAAGAGAGAGAGAGAGAGAGAGAGAGAGAGAGAGAGAGAGAGAGAGAGAGAGAGAGAGAGAGAGAGAGAGAGAGAGAGAGAGAGAGAGAGAGAGGCAGGCAGAACAGACAGACAGACAGACAGAGACAACGCAGACAGAACAGACAGCGACAGAGCGACAGAGAAGGGTAAGGGGAAAAAAACAGAAACAAAGAGAATAACAGAAACGGGGAAAATTCTAACTCAAACTTTCCAGAAAGTGGGGATGCTATTTAATTTAAAAACTAACAGAGACCCCCGGGAGAACACTCTGATGCTTCCCGCATAGATCTCGCTTTACTTCTGTCGGTTGTCACTGATGAGAGAGCTAAGCTAAGGCAGAGAGAGGGATAGTAGGGTGTGGGTCCTAAAAGGGACGGGGATCGGGCCGGGAGGGGGGAAGGGGTAAGGGTTCAAACCCCCGAGTGCTGTCTGCCTGCACCCCTGACAAAGTCTTCCCGCATTCTTGGCCTGACACCTGAGCCACTGTCGGCAGCCCAGGGAAGAAGGAACGTCAGAATAACTTGCGCAGGCAAACCCCCCGCCATCCAACGATTGCCATCTCGGCTGCAACTCGAGACCACGTTTCTGCGGCACAACTTGACGTTGTTATGCCTTCAAAGCGCTGATGGTGATGGAGTGTGTATATGTGTGTTGGTAGTGGTGGTGGTAGGAGGAAGGGAGGGAGGGTGTGTGTGGTGTGGTGTGTGTGTGTGAGTGTGTGTGTGTGTGTGTGTGTGTGTGTGTGTGTGTGTGTGTGTGTGTGTGTGTGTGTGTGTGTGTGTGTGTGTGTGTGTGTGTATTCGTCTGTCTGGCTCTGTGTAAGTGTATCCGTATGTTTGTGTCTGCACGAATTTTCTCCATTCCCTAACCCATTCACTCTTACCTTCCACTTCCAAAACACACATGAGCACACGCACTCACGAACACGAACACGAACACACACACACACACACACACACACACACACACACACACACACACACACCACACACACACACACACACACCATCCAATCCAATCCAATCCAATCCAATCCAATCCAACCCAATCATGTGTATAGCCCCGCCACCGTACCACACAGGCCATATCGGGGCTGTCACCTCGTCACATTTCAAAACTCAGATTAAAACTAAGCAACTATATACAGATTAAAACGGGGTGTAAAACCAACTTCACTGTCCCTGCTTGTATCGACGCTCTGGTCAACCATAAGGGTCAGCCCAGGACGGCCACCGTATTGGGAAAACCCACATCGATCACACACACACACACACACACACACACACACACACACACACACACACACACACACACACACACACACACACAAAGTGTCACACACACACACACAGTGGTCACACACACACGCAATGTCAAACGGCGGTACCGTACCTTTCAAGCAGACTTTCCGACGCTTGAAGTTAAGGACAGTGAGGTTGGAGGCCGAGAAGATGTTGATGTTCATCTGCATGCGAACGTCCACCTCGGCACTCATCAGCCCCGAACACGGCAAGTTCACTTTGAATACTGCAAAGGAAAAAAATGTTCAAATGCATTCAAATTCCTTCATTCCTGTTATCGCTTTATTGGGATACAGAGGATTATTATATAAAAAATATCAAGAAACCAAAATCATGACTGAACGACTGAAGTTGGACAGGAGCTATTCAATCACAGTATTACAACACAACTGATAGTAATAATGATAAAAACACATCATAATGATAATAATATCATTAAAAAATATATATTTGATAATAATAACAACAACAACAACCACCACCACTATGGCACTTCGGTCAGTTTCTTTCATTTATTTGAATTTGGTAGCATCCGTAGCGCGTTCAAACAGCGACATTAAGTTGTCCTTTTAGTTCCACGCGTTAAATGCTAGAATGGTATCAGCAGTGTGTGCGTGCGTGCGTGCGTGCGTGCTTGTGTGTGTGTGTGTGTGTGTGTGTGTGTGTGTGTGTGTGTGTGTGTGTGTGTGTGTGTGTGTGTGTGTGTGTGTGTGTGTGAGAGAGAGAGAGAGAGAGAGAGAGAGTGTGTGTGTGTCAAAGTGTGTGTGTGTGTCAAAGTGTGTGCGTGTGCGCGCACGCACGCGCGCAAGCATAAATATATATATGCCTATAATTTTCTGTGACACCAATATCTTAAGCAAAACTGATACCGTCTTAACATACCAGACATTGCTTGCAGAAATATCTCATACACAAAAGAAACGTCAACATAACAGAAGCAGAACAGACCTCCCCGCCCTAACCCCACCTATAAAAACAACACAAAAACAAGTCAAAAGCAACAAACAAACAAACTAACAAACAAAACCAACAGAAGAAGAAAGGAACACCTAAAAGACAACAGGCAAAACAGGGTTGTGCAAAAATAAGACTGACAAATAAGAAAAGTGAATAATGTAAGGGAGGCGACAGACAAGGCTCCCAAACAGTACGATTCGGGCGAAACAGATCCCAACTGAGTCGTCTGTCTGTTCTTCTTAACGTGCGTCTGAAGCGGCTTGAGGAGGCAAGTTTAACCTGACCAACTGTAAACCACGGAGGTACTAGACCTATTTTCCATATATCTGTGTCCGGAATAGGTCGTGTTCTGTCTCAAACGGACAGCTCGCAACCTTTAGCCAATCAACGATAACCTTGAGGCCTTACGGCCATGTTGCGCGCGCGAATGTTAGAACTATGTGTGTGTGTGTCTTGTGAGAGTGGACCTGCCTTGAGTAGAAAAGGATTTGCTACGAAAAGATGAGAACCGTGAGGAGTGGAGGAAGCTGGTTGCAAAATCTTCAGTGGTGCCCAAACGGTCTACAAGACAATGGGATAGGTGAAGGTAAAGATGAAGTCTTGTGTATAAAATGAAACTTCAGGACACGCTGGGACCTGTTGTTGGGTCCCTAAATCGGAAATATCCGCTGGGACGTAAATACAATCACAGCAACAACAACAGCAACGTAGCGGCCTTTTACCTATCAACCCTTTCAAACATTCCGTGTGGCAGTTCGACCTCTTCACATTGACAGGTCACAACAAACGGGTTTGAACGGTCTGTCTGAAGGGACAGGTCGAAAAGGATTGTGTATCACTAGCTTTAGTGACAAAAACAGGCTTGGGTGGGGAGAGGGGGGGGGGGAGAGGGACAGGAGAGGACTAGCATAGCTGTATAATAGGTCCTACGCCCTTTGTTCCAGTTTAAAAAAAAAAAAAAGAAGAAGAAGACAAAAGAAAGGTCAACATAAATACAACCCCCAAAATAACAACGGAGGGACAAAATAGACAATGCAAAAAGTGAAAAACAAGCCTAAGAAACAGAAGAAAAGAATGGGTCGAAGAAAGAGGGTAGGGGGAGAGAGAGGGAGGGAGGGAAAGAGTGAGAGAGAGAGATAGTGCGCGTGCGTGCGTGTTCTGTGTGTGTGTACGTAAGTGCGCTGTGTGTGTGTGTGTGTGTGTGTGTGTGTGTGTGTGTGTGTGTGTGTGTGTGTGTGTGTGTGTGTGTGTGTGTGTGTGTGTGTGTGTGTGTGTGTGTTGTCAGAGATGAACTGGCAAAGACATAAACACACAGACAAAAAATACATTTAACACAGACAGACAATCTTCAAGACACACAACACTCACAGCACATATTCATAATATATATCATAACAAACAGCTGAAGAGGGCTCCTAAAGATATAAAAACAGATGCCCACCCAACCAAACAAAGAACAAGACACACCACACAAAATCTCCAGACAAGTCACTATACTAGTGCAAATCGCAGGAAACCAGTTCTTCTCGCCTAGATACATACATGCCTTCCCTTACTGGCTGGGATGCCAATACCCTGCTGGTCTTCTCTTGCGCTTGTAGCTCTGCAGGAAGTCTGCCTGCTAGCCTCAGCTGACACATTCTGACATCAGGGCAGCTCAGGAGTTTGGGGAGTTTTTTTGTTCAGGTTTTTTTTGTTTCTTTGCTTGTTCGGGTTTTTTTGTTTTTGTTTTCATTTACTGTTTTTTGTGAGGGTTTTTTTTTTTTTTTTTTTTTTTTTTTTTTGGGGGGGGGTGTTGTTGTTGTTGGGGGGTTTTGGGGGTTGTTGTTGTTGCTGGGTTTTTTTTGGGGGAGGGGGTCGGCTGCATGCTGGGTATGTTCAAGTTTCCGTAACTCCCTCCCCTCCCTTTGACACTGAAATGAACTACAAAATCTTTAACGTGGGTATCTGATCTTGAAGAAAACAGTCCAGAACAAGAAGCAGGCAGGCAGGCAGGCAGAGACAGGAGACAGGGAGGGAGGGAGGGAGACAGGGAGGGAGGGAACTGACCTGACAGCTGGTTGGGCACCATGCCGCTCAGGCTGATGTCTGGCACCGGCACCTTCATGGCCCGGTTGTTGGATACGGAAAAGTTCATCGTGTAGAACATCTGCAACATCACCGCAGATATCCGTATCATCAGCAGCATCAATATCGATATCTCCAGCAACATCCATATCGCCGGAAACAACAATATCGCCAGCACCATCAATATCGCCAGAAACAACAATATCGCCAGCACCATCAATATCGCCAGCACCATCACTGGCATCAATATCGCTAGAAACATCAATATGGCCAACAACATCATTATTGCTAGAAACATCAATATCGTCAAAACATCAATATCGCCAGCAACATCCATATCGCCAGAACATCAATATCACCAGCACCATCAATATCGCTAGAAAATTCAATATCACCAATAAAATCAATATCGCCACCAACATCAATATTGCCAACAAAATCAATATCGCCAGCAACATCGATATCGCCAGCAACATCAAACATCACCAGCAACAATTTCACTAACATCAATATCGCCAGCAATATCGCCAGCAACACCAATATCATCAACATCAATACCGCAGCAAAATTGCCAGCAAAACCTATATCATCAAAATCAATATTGCCAGCAACACCAATATTACCAACATTATCGAAAGCAATATTGCTAGCAACACCAATACCACAAGCAGCATATGTATCGATATATCACGAGCAACATCAAGCCCCCCCCCCCCTTTTTTTTTTATACAGCATAGTATTTGGTATTTCTACCCCATCCGAATATGACCATGAGACCAAGACTTTTGAAAACATTAAGAGCAATGGTCTACAACAACAAAAAATGCAGGGAATATGTATAACGGTGGGGGTTTTTCTCAAAGAAAATGTCAAAAGCGATCTGAACACTTTAAATTGCGGTCTGATGTGCTCAGTGGGTATGGCGTTTCATACATTATCCAAGAATCACAGGTTCGAATCTTTCAGACCGGCGACAGGTTAGATGAAGGGACTATTTTTCGAGCCAAAAGTGTGCGTAGTCTCCAGCCCCTATCCAGTCCTTCGGATGAACACCTGCATGGCCAATTTTCCTCACACCTGAAAACTCCAGGACATAAAAGATAATTATCTCCCACGCCGAAGTCGGATGCACCGGGCCTGACCTGTCAGGCGCTTAACGGCAGAGCAACGCATTTTCGCTCATTAAATAGGTAGAGCAACACATTTTCGCTCATTAGACAGACAACAATAGTTGCTGTCTACTCTATTATTGGAAGAAGATGAAGAAACTCATTCCACTTTTTGAAGAAGAGTATTGTACCACATGTTCATAAGAATGGAAGAAAACATAAAAGCACAAATGCAGACAGGTGTCATTCTTAGACACCATCTCCTTCGTTCAGGAAATACAGAAGACACCATCTCCTAAGACGGAATGTGGCCATCTGACAGTTGAGAAAACGGTCACATACGCAAACGTTTCACAAAAATTAATTTAATATTGAACTTCAGAGTTCTGTT
The DNA here is from genome assembly GCA_030674155.1 of Stramonita haemastoma. Classification (NCBI taxonomy): domain Eukaryota; kingdom Metazoa; phylum Mollusca; class Gastropoda; order Neogastropoda; family Muricidae; genus Stramonita; species Stramonita haemastoma. The sequence goes on along the minus strand of CM060335.1, from coordinate 34,753,826 downwards.
TAAGGATCGAGGTAGCAGTAGAATAGTTTTGAGTTTTCTTATTCTTTCGAAAGAGATCAGCACATAAAAATCAAACATTTTCTTTATACTCCTTCAAGTCAGGGCAGACTCCTCTACGTGGAATTCGGGCTTCCCAAGATGCAAACACACACAGAATTTATCTATAACTCCATATTGCCTTCACCATTACTGTTTACACCTTACACAAGGAGTGAAGGACCTATCAAAATAGAACGTGCAACACAGAAAAGGGTTTATCTTCATTTGGGACCTCATCTAATAACAGACAAAGCCCAAGAATCAAGATTCCATTCCTTTGACCCATTTTGGGTTCTAATATGGAGGGTTACAAACGAATTCAACAGGAGAATAAACCGAGCAGCAATAAGCCAAACGGGAAGCCTTCTGCTACTTTTATCTGAGTTGGTAAAGGAGAAACAATCTGAAGGATGTCTTCAGCACATTGGGTGTTGCCAGTTACACCACAAGCCCTCGCTAATAGGTCTCAGTGTTGGGAGAGTTGTAGCAATTGTTTTAAATAAACAAACGAAGACTGCTAAAACAAGCTAAAACAAACATGCCGCACAGTTCTAAATACGCACAGACAATTTGCCTCGATAGGCAGAAACAGATCTCTCTCTCTCTCTCTCTCTCCTCTCTCTCTCTCTCTCTCTCTCTCTCTCTCTCTCTCCTCTCATCTCTCCTCTCTCTCTCTCAAGTAATAAGACACAGTGCACTCGCGCCCACACGCACGCACGCGCGCGCACACACACACACTGAATTATTTTATGTATTATCATTAATAAGACTTCAAAAGTCAAGATTACACAGGCACCATATGAGAACAAATTTGGTGTTTGGGCCAAACTTTTTAAAACTTTGCACAAGAAAATAAATCAGTCACATTAAGACTTTCTTTAAAGGAAAAAAAAATTACTTGCGCCATGGTGGGTTTTTTTTTCAAGGAAAAAAAAGATATATACTTACATCATAGTTCTCATTTCCCGAGGGTAAAGAAATACAATTGCATCGCGTTTAGAACTTCCCCGAGGGTAAATAATATATACTTGCATCGCGTTTAGAATTTCCCGCGGGTAAAGAAATACACTTGCGTCATGTTTAGAATTTCCCGAGGGTAAAGAAATACACTTGCGTCATGCTTCTAATTTCCTCGAGGGTAAAGAAATACACTTGCGTCATGTTTAGAATTTCCAGAGGAGTAAAGAAATATACTTGCGTCATGTTTAGAATTTCCCCAAGGGAAAAGAGCATTACTTGCGCCATGTTTCCATTTTCAAGGGTAAAGAAATACATTTGCGTCACGTTCAATTTTTTCAAGGGTAAAGAAATACGTCATGTTTAGACTTTCCCCAGGGCAAAGAAATACACATGCGTCAAGATTAGACGTTCCCGATGGGGAAAGAAAACTACTCTTTATACATTCTAGACTTTCTCGGGGGAAAAGAAAATTACTTGCGCTACGTATATGCATTGCAAGGAGAAAAGAAAACAACTCGCGCCACATTCACACTTTTCCAAGGTAAAAGATAATGACTTGTCGCCTTTATACTTTTCCAGCCACGTTTACACACACACACACACACACACACACACACACACACACACACACACACACACACACACACACACACACACACAATGTACGTACGTACGTCTGTATGTATAAATGTATGTAAACGTATGTAAACGTACGTGCGTATGTATGTATGTTTGTATGTATGTATATGTGTTGATGAGAGAAGTAGAGTGAAGTGTAGTTGTAGTGTGTGTGTGTGTGTGTGTGTGTGTGTGTGTGTGTGTGTGAGTGTGTGTGTGTGTGATGTTGTGTGTGTGTGTGTGTGTGTGTGTGTGTGTGTGTGTGTGTGTGTGTGTGTTGTGTGTGTGTGTGTGGTGTGTGTGTGTGTGTGTGCGTGCGTTCGTGCGTGCGTGTGTGTGTGTCGCGGACACTGCGAGAAAGAGGCTAAAAAGGAGAGGAGCTAGCAATAATGACAATTGCATTATTTACACAGTGGCTTGAAAGCATGGTGACGGACCGCGAAGCATGTGTTAACTACATTGGTTGGCTCATGTCCTCATGTCCAAGGAGAAAGGAAAATAACTCGGCCACGTACACCGTTCACACTTTCCCAAGGCAACAGATAATGACTTGTCACCTTTAGACTTTTCCAGCTATCGTACTGTATTGTGTTAAATTGTATTTTTGTATTGTATTGCATTGTATTGTATACCACTTTCAGTCACAACAAATTTCTCTGCGTGAAATTCGGGCTGCTCTCCAAAGGGAGAGCGCGTCGCCACAAGAGCAGCGCCACCCTTTTTTTCTGCTTTTGTTAAACATGTGTATTTGTTTCCCTACCAGGGTGGCTTTTTTCTACAGAATTTGACCAGAGACAACTTTTTGCCATTGGCTCTTTTACATGCTCTAAATGCGTGCTGCACACGGGATCGGGACCTTGCGCTCGCGATCTGCAGACATGGGTTCGAATCCCGTTCAATGGGATTTTTCCTTCCGGAGTAAACATCAGAGCCGACTCCACTTCCCCAAAGTCCTTCGGATCCCCAGGACCTTCGGATGAGACTGTAAACTGAGGTCCTGTGTGCGAACGCACGTAGTACATCTTGCGCCTACATTAAAAGCTGTTCCGCTTTTCAAAAGGGTAAGCCATTGTGTGCCGGTGGAAACGGATAAACAGTATCTACATCTATGCATACACATCAGGACTGGGTGGAAAGAAAAAAAAAGCACATGCATACTTATACTTATTCCATTATCTTCTGAATGACAGAATAAGAAAAAGAAACAAGAAAACCTCGGTTTATCGTCTCATCCGAAAGACTAGCAACCAGACCACCACTCACGGTCTACTGTTTAGATCTAGTGGAAAGGGGGGGAGAGCGAGATGGGATCCTACTGACGACTACATGCCGTTGCTTACCTGTGGATTATCTCGGAGACTCTGCCAGGTGAAGTAGATGTCGTCGATGTTGGCGTTGATGGGCAAGTTGAAAGACAGGGCGTAGTTGTTGATGATGCCGTTGCGGACATAATACAGCTCCGCCTCGATGCCTGCAACACACAAACACACGTGCAGTCTTTTATTTATCATCCTGGTCATAACAAATATTTATCTAACCTAAGACTCGAATTCCTTTTGTCCGTCGAACGCCTAGTCAGCATCTATAATTGTTGAGCAAAAATGCGTTGCGCTGCCGTTAAGCGCCTGACAAGTCAGGCCCAGCTAGAGGTCTTATTTTTGCTGAAATAACGGATGCTATAAAAGGTAAAAAGGTAAAGGTGTCCCATAACCTAGACAGTCGTAGGGGCCTGGGGCGAGGTGTCAAAGACCTCAGCTTCTCTAGGGGCCAGCATATTGAGGGCGGCGCCAATCTCCTCTCCCTCGCTGCTTTACCTTCCCTGAACCTAAAGAGGGATGGTACCCATTTACAGCTGGGTGAACTGGGGGAGAAAGCTGATGTGGTTTGGTCACACCACAAGACACAACACCCTAGCAAAAACCATCCTGCAAGGAACAGTCGAGGGCAAGAGAAGAAGAGGCCGCCAAAAGAAATCATGGGTTGACAACATCAAAGACTGGACCGCCCAACCCCTGCAACACCTCCTACTAGCCACACAGGATCGTGAAGCATGGAAAAAGATCTCTGTTGCGTCTTCTCTCATGTCCCCCCTACGTCCTTTGGGACATGGGACTGAGTGAGTGAGTGAGTGAGAACTGGGGGACTGTACTGAAGCCAAGGCGCGCAAACAGTCACCCATCCAACTGGTAACCACGCTCGATGCTGCTAAACTTGACTGGGGGAAAGCGAGCGCTCTGACCACTTGGCTATGACTTCAATCCTGTGGGTCCATGATGTCATGGGTTTGAATCTTGGCAGCACCATCTGGTAAATTAAAAGCAAGCTGTTTTAGTATTTGGGGTTTTTTTGGTTGGTTGGTTGGTTGGTTGGTTGGCTGGTTGTTTTTCTTTTTGTTTTTGTTTACGATCTCTCTGTCAGGTGAAAAAAGTAAACCCGCCAGTATATTGATTCCTTCTGTGTATACACATAAAGAAAATCAAATATGTATGCTAAAGATCCCCTAACACATATTGATATATATCAGCGTCCGATGGATTACGGAACACGCCAGCAAGCGTCCTCACTCCTGTACACAAAAATCATCTGATCTGAGGTACGTGGTCGGAATGTGTGGATAGGAGAAAACCAGGTATTATACATCACACCCAATAAGGGAACGCAGAGAGAAAGAAGCTGTATATTTCTGTGTTTCCGTTTATCAGTCTAAACGCTATACATACAGCATTCACTACTAATGCACGCACCAACTGACTAAATATTATATAAGAACTTACCCTTCGCAACATTTTGTCAAAATATACAACAGCGAATTTCGTACCACCAACTATGATTTTCCAGTGTTAAAAATGTTACAGTAAGCAAACTCTGCTGGTCAATAGTTAGAAAGAAAAAAAACAACCCTTTCTCTGTGACAATTTTAGCACGTGTATTTTCAGAAAGACGTAAGCGGCTGTAGTTTTCCATTACGTGGATTGCACACTGATCTAATTATTTCTGTGCGTAATTCTCAAGCTGTGTAGGGCCAGACTCCAAACTTGAAGGCTGCGAATTCAATTTCCGGTTAGCACACGTAAAAATGTGGCCGGTTTTTGGGGGGTGTTTTTTCCTTCCCTCTGCCTTGAGGAATGCTCTTTCTTCTTCTCCTTCCTTTCCAAAATCTCCAGAGTTGTGGTTATCCCCTAGGGCTTTTTAACCCTGAATAGAAAACCATGGTGGTCTTGATGTCTTTTTACTGTCTTTCTTTTCCTTTTTGTTTTGTTTTGGAAACGCTGTCGAGTGATTTCACAGCAAATCAGACTCTGATTTTCCATTCCAATCTTGCTGCTCATCACGTTCTAGTTTGTGACAGCGATGGTTTCTTTCCTGATTAGGATCCAGACTTAGGGTTCCACTCTAGCCGCTTCTGACTCCGGATGACGAGCGATAATT
>CM060335.1:34721280-34746280 GCA_030674155.1 Stramonita haemastoma | reverse complement strand
AAGTGGTCGGTCAAACTCACAGGGATAAGACCTCCCCCCCCCCCACCCCCCCAAAGGTCTGGAAACTTCGAGTGGAAAGATACGTACCGATTTTTAGATGATGAAATGACACATCCACTTAAAATGTGTCACATTCAACCTCGTTATCAAAGGACTTTGATATATTAGTATTACACCTTGCTGATATTCTTCGAATCAGGCCAGACTGGACGGATTTTCCTGATAAGGTCGACAGTATTTCTTTATGTTACGCAGTCTCGGCAGAATTTTTCTTCAATTATTTTTTTAATTCTCTCTATTTTGGGTCATGATTTACTTACATCTGTGTCGATATAACTTGAGACAATGCGCTCAGCAGTTAAAGAAATGATTTTGGTTACTAGTAGTAGTTCCAGCCGCGCAGTTGAACATCTTGAGCCAGTTAACGACAAAAAAAAACACTTAAGGACACACCACACATGACTGTGTCATCATCCCCTGCACCCACTGATACAACACAACCGCCTGCTTGACAACGAGTTGCAGCAATTCTTGAGCCCTTCAACAATAGTCCCCAAGATTCCCACTACCCCCCCCCCCCACTCACACCCTGATTCTCTTTCTCCAGTTCTTCCCCCCCCCCCCCCCCCCCCAAACCTTCCTATCCCGGATAGAGAATGCACCAGCCACCGTCTCCTTTCTCCCCATCCCCTGTCCTGTCTTGTCTTCCCTCTCTGTGCCACTGATTTCCATGGGGATTAAGTTCAGGGGCGGCCATTTATCACTGTCATAGCAATACATAATTGGAAAGGAGAGAGTTAGCTAGCGAGTCAGATAGGCATTGGGGGTTGGGGAGAGGGGGGGGGAGAGAGAGAAAGGGGGAGAGATATGCAGATAGAGAGAGATATGAGAGAGAGAGAGAGAGAGAGAGAGAGAGAGAGAGAGGAGAGAGAAGAGAGAGAGAGAGAGAGAGAGAGAGAGAGAGAGAGAGAGAGAGAGAGAGAGCGCAAATTTTTATGAACATATATATATATATAGCCTATCCTTTATTTTACGTCTCCGCTTCTTCCGTCTTCTTGTTTCTGTCTCTTCCTTCGCCTTTTTCCTTCTTCTTCTTCTCTACAACCACCATCTTCTTTTCTTTTTTTTAAAGCTATTTCATCTTTGAAACAATAACATTTACCATGGAATTATGATTAATGATTATCTGCATTGTAAAGAAGAATCAATTTCATGTCAAGCACTTTCGTGTATCTATGGATCTCATTGTTTATCAAGCAATATTTCCATTTTTTCTTCTTCTTCTCCGTTGTCGTCTTCTTCGTCGTCGTCGTCGTCGTCATCGTCAACTCGATCTTCTTCTTCTTCTTCTTCTTTTCTTCTTCTTCTTCTTCTTCTTTCTTCTTCTCCTCTCTCCTTCCTCCTCCTCCTCCTCCTTCTCCTTCTCCTCCTCCTCCGCTTCCATGTCCATCATTATCATCATCATCATCATTGTCGTCGTCATCATAATCATCATCTCCTCCTCCTCCTCCTTTTCTTCTTCTTCTTCTTCTTCTACTTCTTCTTCTTTTTCTTCTTCTTCTTCTTCGTCATGATCATCTTCATCTCGTGATCTTCATCATAAGCATCTTTTTACTCTTCTTCTTCTTCTTCCTCCTCCTCTCCTCTTCTGTCTTCTTTTCACGCTATCCAGGGCCCCCATTCAAAGAGGGAGGGGGAGGGCAATAAATCATCACGGCTCAAACAGACCGTTAGTATGCACACTGCCTCTCTGTTCAAACAGTATTACAGCTCTTCTGTTTAGCTGAATCATAAATCATTCATGGTCGTTTTCTTCTTCTTTTTTTCTTCTTCTTCTTTTTCCACAACGTCACCTTTTCAAATCTATCTTTGCTTGGGACCAGTGTGCCTTGTCTCGGATCCTTTATTCCCAATGTCCGTGTTTATTTTCCTCGCTTATCAAGGAAAAATCTTCTTTTTTTTTAAATGTTCATTCAGAAAGTCTTTCAAAATGTTTATTCATTCATTCTTCGTGGTCTACTCAAACTTTATTTGTCCTGAAGGATGGTGGTAGTACTACATAATTTCATCAGATACACTGAAAATCAGTCTGTGATCAGAACAGACGCAAAAGAAATACGCTTTTAAGATTAGAAAGAGAAGAGGATGGTGGAGGTGGTGGTGGTGGCTTTGGTGCAGATGATGGTGATGATGATGATGATATGATGATGATGATGATGATGATGATGATGATGATGATGATGATGATGATGATGATGATGATGATGATGAAACTGAACACATTAGCGGCCCCCCAAAAATCAAAGTTCTAAACACACACACACACACACACACACACACACACACACACACACACACACACACACACACACACACATTTTTTTTAATTCCACTTTATGTCACAGCAGATTTCTCTGCGTAAAATTCGGGATGCCCTTCCCGGGGAGAGCGCGTCGCCACAAGTGCAGCACCTACCCATTATGTTTTTTTTTTTCTTTTTCCTGTCTGCAACTGTATTTGTTTCCCTATCAAAGTGGCTTTTTTCTACAGAATTTTACACACACACACACACACACACACACACACACACACACACACACACACACACACACACACACAGATATATAGATATATAGATATATAGATATATATATACACATACATATTACATATAAAGAATTCAATGTAAGATGAGACAGAACCACCATGAAGAGAGGCTAATTCTTATTTAATAAATATTAATCTTGCATATTTATAGGAATAGCGCCAAAGCATTTATTCCGTTTTGATTTTTTTCTTCTATATTCCAAATAATGATCAACCCCCTCGCAATTTATGGATGCCGAATGACAGAATGAATTAGACTAGAAATTGATCTTCACATAAACAAAGGCAGCCTTTGAGAAAGAAATGGAGGGAACAAATTAGCTGAATAGGCAAAGCGCTTGACTCCAAATCTAGCTCTTCCATGAAGTGAAGAAATCAAATCTTGACAGCGTCTTCATCCTCTTTGTCTCAATGCACGTTACAAAATCTTGAAATTCATGCCACATCGATATGACCCAAAATTCTATCACATTTTGCTTTTTTTTTTAAAATTGCATATCTGCAGGGGATGCAGGGAATGGGTGAGGCAGACAGACAGACAGACTGGCATACGGACAGACAGGCAGACAGACAGGCTTTGAACTTTGGATATGGTTTCGCCCGTCCATCTAAAAATAAACCAATCAATCAATCATTGAACTGTGAATATTGTTAAACTAGAAAGAGCCTCCCTTCCCCTACAGTTTAGCACAATTGAACTTCCAACAACAAACAAAACTGCTGCACCAGTTCCAATTGTTCCATCTGTGGCGATATTACTTAGTTTTCACTGGAGGAAACAACACAGGTGACAAAAGTTATCTTTTAAAAAAGAGGAAATATACAAAGCTACCAGTTATAACTTATGGTCATCAATCCAACTATTCACTGAAAAAAATCCCTGCACTGGTCACTATGCAAACACTTTGGAGGGAAAAACAAAACAAAACAAATACATTCCCGCTATGCAACGTAACGATCATCGCAAAATAGCTTCTTGCTGTGCGACTAATGTGCGACTTTACCATTAATAAAGTTGTTTACAACCAGCACGTAACATAAAACGCACCAAAACCTCAGGGGTACTACTACCTACGCAATATTGCCTAATACAGAAATTTTTGCTGGTGTTATTATTGCTGTTGCTACAGTTCTTTTATTAGTTTATGTTGGTTTGTACGTTTGTTGGGTTTTTTTGTTTTGTTTTGTTTGGGTTTTAGTTTTTTGGGTTTGTAGTGAATATTCTTGCTACGTTACATTACTTATTGCGTATTTATATATATATATTACAATCATTTATCATTATACATCATATGTTTTATAAATTGTCTGTCTGCCTGTATGTCTTGACTCTGTCTGTCTGTCTGTCTGTTGTCTGTCTGTCTGTCTGTGTTGTTGTTGTTGTGTCTCTCTCTCTCTCTCTCTTCTCTCTCTCTCTCTCTCTCTCTCTCTCTCTCTCTCTCTCTCTCTCTCTCTCTCTCTCTCTCTTTCCCACCCCCCTTTCCCAATCCATCAGTCGTCGTTTGCTTTCTCTTTTTTTTATACCCACAGTAGTAGTTCCTACAAGTGTTTATTATAAGTGCTTATTCCATTATCCTCGATATAAAAAAGTATAAAAAAAATTAAAAATCAAGCCCATCTAACTAAGGTAGCCCTATTCTCGGCTTTCATCATTGCAAAAAGAGGATGGAAGAGAGCTAAGTTGCAAGGGTTAGCTGCGTGACGCACAGGGGACTAAGTAATAGTAATACAACAGCAAAAAAATCTGCCATTCGAGTTACGATGCTTGTTGCAGCAGTTCCCTTGCCTGTTTGCACTGAGGGCCGGGAGCTGCTGATATGCTATGCGATGTACGCTTTGCTGAACTGGTCGGGTCTGCAAAAAAAAAAAAAAAAAGCCCCCAGACACCGTGATGACTTTGCCATGGGGCCACGGCGGATGATAAACATCCACTGCATTTCAAGCATAGCCGATGACAATACCACTCGTGTATGCTTATCCCCCAAATTTACGAGGGGGGAACATGTTCGGTTCTGTGTGTGTGTGTGTGTGTTGTGTGTGTGTGTGTGTGTGTGTGTGTGTGTTGTGTGGTGTGTGTGTGTTGTGGTGTGTGTGGAGTGTGGGTGTGTGTGATGTGGTGTGTGTGTGTGTGTGTGTGTGTTGTGTGTGTGTGTGTGTGTGTGTGTGTGTGTGTGTGTGTGTGTGTGTGTGTGTGTGTGTGTGTGTGTGTGTGCTGTGTAGTGTGTGTGGTGTGTGTGTGTGTCTGTGTAGTGTGTGTGTGTCTGTCTGTCTCTGTCTGTCTGTCTCTGTCTCTCTCTCCCCCTTCCTTCTTTCTTTCCCTCCCTCCCTCCCTGAACAGGCAGCAAATGAGCATTTTTTGCATGCATGAGGTCAAGTAAGTGTGTGTGGCGGGGGGGGGGGGGGCATGTACGTGTGGTGGGGCGTGCGTGCGTGCGTGCGTGCGCGTGTGTGTGTGTGTGTGTGTGTGTGTGTGTGTGTGTGTGTGTGTGTGTGTGTGTGTGTGTGTGTGTGTGTGTGTGTGTGTGTGTGTGTGTGACGTGTGTCCATGTCTTATGATCTCTCATTCTCTATGTGTCTGTTTATGAGACTTGCATTCGTAAAGTATATAATTTGCGACATCAGTTCACATCCGCTCTCTGTTCTTTTCGATTACAAAAAAAATCTATATAAGGGATCAAAACCGACGATTAACTATCTATCCTGTCTGTATTTGTATTTAAATTAGAAAGAACCCCAAAAGCTTCTTTACCCACGAGAAGCCGTCTCCTCTCACTAACACCAGAATCTAGAGGCATTCCATATCGTTACCATCAGCCCCGGAGCCTGTGATACATATTCTCGCTCGAATAATTTTATCGTCTTTGACCAGGTATCCTTTCTTTGAGTTTATGATAATGTTAACTCAAAACTCGTTTAGAACTTCACATCCCTTCCCTGTCAGCCTCAGAGCATTGTGATAGATTCTGACTCAAAAATTGTTTCTTCACAAATCCATCCTTTTTTTGTGTGTGTGACAAGTAAATTTCAAAAGCCTCTCCCGGTCCATCCACTTCTGGACCGGAGACAGGTAAAAAGCCAGTTTACCGGTCCCCGCTGTTTCTTACACACTTAGACTGCATGCTCCTGCTCCTAACTCTTTACACAGGTGCAGTCTTAAGTGCCGTTCTCAGCTTTTGCCAATCTTCCAATCAGTAAAAAGGAAGCCCGAAAACTTGTATCACTCCCGCTGACTCATGTTCCATGCGGGTGAAATTCATGACAGTTGTCAGTGTTACCCACCCCATTTCCAATGACACTGATACTCAGCCAAGGCAGCAAAGGCTACAATAGTGTCAAAATTTACGTGAGCCTTTTCTTCTTCAAGTTTCCTCTTGCTGTCAGCTGGTTGCACTTTTCTTTGTGCAAGCTTCTCAATGCAACAGCATCTCAATGGTAGACACACGTCATATTATTATGCATCGTGTCAACCCGATTTGCGACGAAATGATAGTCAGCAGTGAAAGAACTATGACAAATCATCATCCCACCTGTGCTGTGCTGATACAGGGGGTTACACAGCACGCAAGCACGCACGCACGTGCGCGCGCGTGTGTACACACACACACACACACACACACACACACACACACACACACACACACACACACACACACACACACACACACACACCACACCTCATGTACTACTACACTGTCAGCTAGTAACGAAAATTTGTATTATAAATGAATTTGTATCAACGAATAGATCTTTTTTTTAATGTTTATCTTCTACAATATTGTAATAAACATCCACACAAACATGTGTCTGAGATAATTTTAGCACAACAATACCCATTATACACATGAAAAGCTCGTTCCAAAGCAGACATTCTTCTTCTCTTCTTTGGTCAGTATAGTAGAAAGATCAGACATTAAAAGCCGCCGTCTTTTAAGTGGGGTTGCCACCAGGCCACCAACCAGGCGAGATGCTACCCTTCTGCTGGGTCATTTCGGCGGTGTTCAAAGGTGCCTACCCATTTGATCCGCCAGCAAAAATCGCCTTTTAACACCCCACCTTTCTCCATAAAATGATAAAAGCTTAGAGCTAAGAATCAGACTGAACCCCTTTCCTCCTTGGTTTAGAGATCACCAAGTACTTCCTCCAAAACAACTCCAACTAGATCTATATAATTGTATCATATGACTGGCATCTCGACTGTGATTCGAGCGAAAGCAATCTGATGCTTGGCTAGACTGTCCTCCAAGCCAATTTCGGGGCTGAAGACATTTCAGCTACTGGGAAAATAAATATTGTATTAATTGTATTGTATTACATTGTATACCACTTTAAGTCACAGCAGATTTATCTGCGTGAAATTCGAGCTGTACTTCCCGGGGAGAGCGCATCGCCACAACACTAACAGCAGCACCAACCACTTTTTTTTTCTTTTCCTGTCTTCATCATGTATTTGGTTTCCTATCAGAGTGACTTTTTCTACAGAATTTTGCTTGGAACAACTCTCTTCTTGCCATGGGTTCTTTTACGTGCACTAATTGAGTATTGCACACAGAACCTCGGTTTACCGTCTCATTCTAAAAGACTAGCACCCAGACCACTACTCACGGTCTAATCTAAGTGGTGGGGAAAGTTTCGGGCACAAACTTTTTTTTTTTTTGTATATACATAATTATTCGTTTTATCACGCCCTTCCATGGAACCGGGCGACAGAATAGTCTTCTCTAAGAGCATTACAAAAACTCCCTTCAACAAACCTGATTCACCAGCTCCTCGTCCTGAATTCCAGACTATTCCAGGCCACATTTCCCCAACGAACTGAACGGACAGAGTGAGAGTCCTCTCCTCACTGCAAACATCAGACGTCCCTCCAACATTGCTCAGGTGAATCTGACTATTCACCCATCATTAAGATAGACTTTAAAAAATGATAATAACACGACGAACAAACAAGCAAAAACCCACTAATGTGTGAATAACTACTCATAAACTTAGGTCACCACAAAAAAACACATAACTTTGTCCTCTATTTGCAGTGATGACAAGGGGGAGAAAGGGGTATTTTATTTTAACAGGATTTTAACCTGGTTCAGGGGACCCTTTTAAAGGGCGACAATCGATACATTTTTTTTTTAAACACCAGGCCCACCAGATACCTCACCTGCATGCTGGTGAAGAAATGCCAGAAACTCTGAAACCATGTCCGTGAAGGGATGAGTTTCGACCACATAATCCCATCTTCCTTAATTTAAGAACGTTATACTCAACCCGATTGATCGGCCGTGTAAAGCCTAGCGGGATATAAAAAAAAAAAAATAGCTTAATAAAGAGAAAGGCAGACAGAAAGAAAAGACAAAAAGATAGGGAAGATAAGAAAAGAAAGGAAAGAAAAGAAGGTGGGGAGAATAAGAGAAAGAAAGAAAAGACAAGAAAATGGAGGGAAAACAAAAAAGTAAAGGAAAACAAAAGAAAGAAAACTTTTAAAAAAAAAAAGAAAGACACAAAGAAAGGATTTTTTAAACCAGAAGGAAAGAAAGGAAAAGAAAACAAACCCGAAAACGAAAAAGGAAATGCAAGAAAGAAAAGAAAGAAAGGAATGGAAATAGAAATTGCTTTATGCTTATCTGTTTTGTTCTGTAAACTGGTTTATTCCATTGCCATTCTCCGCAGTCAAATACTCTTACACCTGTCACAGCCCGTCTCAGTATACAGCTACAAAGGCTTTTATCCGATTACTTCTTGTCCCGTCAAAATTACACAATGTCATTATCATGTGATAAAATTTCTAAATACAATCTTTTCCTTTTTTTTTTTAATTTTCGTTCCTTGGCTACAGCTCCAAGGTTCTCAATGGTGAGATTTTACAGCCGTTTTTGACTACCACTATGGACTCTGCATTCCGATTAAAGGGGAAATGTCCGAACACGACAACAGCATGAATGCAGTTTTCTGAGTGTGTTCGTTGTTTTCTTTAGTTTTGCATCCGATCCTACCGGCACGCTATGAACTACTCTTTGAGAAGGCAGGGTATTACGCGCGCGCAAGATGTTCTACGTGCGTTCGCACACAGGACTTAAGAGTCTCATCCGAAAGGACTTGCGGGACTTGAGTCGGTACTAAGTTAACTCCAGGGGTAAAATCCCTTCAAACAGGCGTCTCGGTGGTGGCTCGAACCCTGGCCGTCAGATCACGAAGTCAACGCTCAACGCTCTGACCACAGGGCTATCCCGCCCCAAAATTTGAGTTAAATCTGCTTAAACCAAACAGGTGTAAATATCTCCGAAGGGGTCCAAACACTGACTTCTTTTGGCAGAGCGCGTCGCGACAAGAGCAGCACCCGCCTTTTTTTCTCATTTTTCTGTCTGCAAGTGTACAACTTTCCCCATGAGATTGGCTTTTTCGACAGAATTTTGCCAGGGAAAACTCTCTCGTTGCAGTAGGATCTTTTCAGTGTGTTGAAAGTATGTCGAAAAAGAGACCTCGGTTCATTATCTCCCCCGAAAGACTAGAATAAGACCACCACTCAAAGTCCAGCGGACAGGGGAAATTTCAAGCTGAAATGGGGATCAAACCCGCAACTTCTCGCTTTCTAGGCAGAGTCTAGACCACCGATCTATGACGCAAATATGCATAGATTATAACCCTGTGTATTGTTGTTGACTTATGCGTCCTGTCTCTGTCGTCTGTCTGTCTTCTTCTCTGTCTTCTCTGTCTCTCTTCTCTCTCTCTCTCTCTCTCTCTCTCTCTCTCTCTCTCCTCTCTCTCTCTCTCTCTCTCTCGCTTGATTTTCTTTCAGATCTTTGCTTATTTGGGGGTAATTTTCTTTCATATCTTCGTTTACTTGGGGATGTTTGCTTTTTATATTGAAATTAATATTCCTTGGCTGAGGGCTGGATACAAAACAAAGCACAACAAACAAAAACCATAATGTGCTCTCTCTCTCTCTCTCTCTCTCTCTCTCTCTCTCTCTCTCTCTCTCTCTCTCTCTCTCTCTCTCTCTCTCTCTTTAGCCAATGATAAAGAGGAACAAGGAAAATTCTCATCAGTCGGAAGGAAGATTACAAATGTGACAAATCAAATTGAAGGAGACTTGCATCCATGGATAAACAATCGCGGGACAGAAAGAACAAGCACGCTGATTGATTATAACCGAAAATGGAATACGCAAAGGCGCTACAATTTCTCTCTTCAGTAAGTGTTTTATGGCGAAACAAGAGCTAATCAGGCCCAACTCTAAAACGCTGTCGGTGATAATTCAACCACAAGAAAATGTCTCTCTTATTTCATCAAGAAGGGACATGAAAGAACTCAATGCGCTTCATCTTCTCTGTCTTCTTTGCAGAAAAGTCACATCAAATCAGCTTCAAACATTCTCTAAACATAATTTGTGAGCCATATCTGATTCACACGTCTTGAATCTTGAAATTATATATTTCAGGCGTAATTGTGATGCTTACGGATTAAACTATATTTTATATTTGAAATGTAGAATAACAGTTTAATCTCGAAAACACCATACCACTGTCACTACTTTAGGCTTAACCTGGCAATATTCTGAATAAAGTCTTTTTTTTTCATTCCGCGGCTAGAACTCTGAGGTTCACCAATGGTAAAAGTTTGTGTATGCGACCGTTTAACTTTTTACCAACCATTAAGGTTGCCGCATAACGCTTTCAAGGGTGGATTTGAAAAATTGAAATAGTATTTTAGATTCGAGTCGCTGTCCCATATCATTGCGAAACCTGCCGTCAAAATCATTCTAAAATGAATTGTGAAAGCTTAATATTTTGCAACATTCTAATATTTCCTTTTCCACTTCCCTTTTCGTGTCATTGTAGTGTGTAACGTGATGTCATGTGTAAATCACTGTGTAGTGGGACATTAACATATAATAAGAAGAAGTATATATATATATCTGTGTGTGGATGTTGTGTGTGTGTGTGTGCGTGGTGCGTGCGTGCGTGCGTGCATGCTGCGAGCGTGCGTGCGTGCTCGTGCATGTGGCATCGTGCGTGCGTTTATTTCATTATTTATCTTTTATATCGAGATAATGAGTGTGGTGGTGTGTTTGTTTGTTATTATGTATGTTGTTATGGTGAGTATGTGGTGTGTGTGTGTGTGTGTGTTGTGTGTGTGTGTGTGTGTGTGTGTGTGTGTGTGTGTGTGTGTGTGTGTGTGACGCTCCACCACGAAATGAGTTGCACTGCACCTGACCCACTGAGGAGCCGTTTTAGGCAGGTGGGGGTCAGGTTGTCGATTCTGAGATTTAGATTGATTATAAAACTGTAGCCTTCAAGGATTAAACTAGTTGTAGTGAAGTATCAAGGTGTAATTTTGGTTCCTTTTGTTTCAAAAAGTGTTTTTAAATACCCAAGCCCTTATTCTGACCACCTATTCATTTTGTCACCTCCTGCAGTCTATCATTTCAATTCGTAATAACTTTTCACAGCAGTTGTCCGATTTTCAATCTGGCCCATCTGACTTTAGGATGGGAGAGAATTTATCTTTTCAGTCTTTCCGGAAAAAAAGGCAGGAGAGTAGACCAAGAAGGCAGAAAATAGACAAGAAGGAAATGAGATGAAGAAAAGGAACAAGTCAGAAACAAAGAGAGTGATAGAAAGGAGGGAATTTCTACCACAGAATTTCCAAAAGGTGAGGATACTGTGACAGGTCCCCTGGCATCCCCACAAGGGTAAAAACTGTTAGTAGAAGCTCTGCAAGGGCTGCTCATTCGGCTACACTCCAGTTTTAGCTCCTGGGTCATGTAGTATCTTCTGACAGGGTGCTAGTCGGAAAAATTTCGGGTGATTTTCAGATTTTTTTTTTTTTGAAACTCAAGCATGGAAAATTGCATTGTGTCCTTTTTTGGGATTGAGGACATAATCAATACCAGGCAGTAAAGAAAAAGTTGGAAATGGTCATCAACTGAGGATTGCTTGAATTCCTACAGTGTTGACCCCGCGCTGGCATGCTGTGGTTGTGACGCTAGCAGACGACAAAAGAACAAGGGTTTGCTGATTTTTTTTTAAAAATTCAAACATCACAAATTTGTGCAAAATCCACATGATATTTGAGTCAGAGGCTAGTCTTTCACACACAAAAAAGTGTGCTCTTATTTCTGTGCATGCCTATTAGTATGTACGAATGAATGCAAGAGTCAATATAGGAAAACAGGAAAGAAAAATGGCCCAAAAGGTAAACTGGTTTGTAGCCTTCCCTCGACTTGGGGGCAACAGGATATATATACCAGCTAGGCATCTGGGCCCGGGACACTGTTGTTGAAAATGCTGAGCTATACTGGAAGGTGCCTTACTTAGAACTGCGCTTCAGTTTTGGCTGCCGGTTCTCATCAGCTTCAACCTTCTCCTTTTTCCTCGGCTGTTTATTTGCTTTGGGCTTTGTTTGATGAGCCCCAAAGACAACCAACCCCACAGCACGAGGGAGGTGGGGGGGGGGTTGTTTTCAAGGTCTTGTTTGTTTTAAGAAGGGGGAAAAAAGGTAAATTGGGATTGGAACAAAAAAGGAAAAAAGAAAGAGAGAATCTGAGATGAAATGGATAGTATGAAGAATGTACACGTGTGTGCAAGTATAGAGTGGGGCAAAGAAATAGAGAAAGGGGGAAAGCAGAAAGGGGGAGGGGGGAGGAGAGGAGAAAGAGGGAGGAGGGAGGGGGGAGAGAGAGAGAGGGGGAGAGAGAGAGAGAGAGAGAGAGAGAGAGAGAGAGAGAGAGAGAGAGAGAGAGAGAGAGAGAGAGAGAGAGAGAGAGAGAGAGAGAGAGAGGAGAGAGAAGGGAGCAAGTTAGTACGAGTACATCAAGGCGCAGAATAGGCCACATAATTATGAGCAATATATACACACTCTTAACAATACTTGGATGAAACTTTCCATTTTCACTTTCTGACATATGATAGATATCCAATAACAGAATCCTCTGAAAAAAATCCTCTGGATTCGTAATCTTCTGGAATCTAAATCAGTGGGCTATATGGCGCGGTACATTAAATCAATTGTACGTGCAAACTTATTCAGAGTGTTCTTGGTCTCACAGTGATTACCAGGTAGGATAAGTGAGATAGAGTGCATGTTCTGGGTGATTCCCAGGGTGTTAATCTGGGAAACATGCAACAACAACAGCAACAACAGCAACCAACCAACCAACCAACAAAATACGGACAGTGATGGAAATCTAAACACACATGTACCATAGCAACTATAAATAACTATGGAAAGAACTAAGTCGCATGGATTCTTTTAATGTTTTTGCTAGACATTCCTCTGGAAAGAAAAAAAAAGTTAAGAGATCAAAGGAGCTGAAAGCAGACGATTGAAATGGAGGAGGGGAAAAGGAGACGATGACAGGTGCAGCAGGCGGGACTGAGAAAAGCTGCAACTGAAGTAAAAAGCTTCCATATGCCACAGACAGGAACAAGCAGAACGCACCGGCGATACCCGCTGTCACCGGTCTGACTGACTGCATGATACTTACGTGAATGGGTAAAAGAAACTAGAAAAAGGCTAAAACTTATCAAGGTCCATACAATGGGTGTCTTCCCATAAAATTTACATATTATGTAAGGGTCGTTGGGGAGCGAGATGTCAGAGACCTTACTTTCTGTAAGGGCCAGCATCTTCAAGGTGGCGCCCATTTCCTCTCCTTCAAGGATACAATAGATATCAGGCAATTGAGGGTGGCACAACTCTCCTCTCCCTCAAACATACAATAGATTTATCAGGCAATTGAGGGTGGCACGAATCTCCTCTCCCTCAAATATACAATCTAGATTTATCAGGCAATTGAGGGTGGCGCGAATTTCCTCTCCTTCAAAGATAGATTATCAGGCAATAGAGAGTGGCACCCATTTCCAGGCAAATGAAAGATACAATAGATTATCATGCAATTGCGGGTGGCGCCCATCTCCTCTCCCTCAAAGATACAATAGATTTATCAGGCAATTGCGGGTGGCGCCCATCTCCACTCCCTCAAAGATACAATAGACGAGTTATATACAATGAGTTATATACAACAGGTTATAAGACAAATGCCTAAAATGCCTTTCTGGAGTGTGATTTTTTTTTTAACAAAGCCTTTCAGGGAACCTTTCATAGTTGCTGATTACATATCGCATTCCCCTAATATTTTAAGTTCTGAAGCAGTACTGAACTGACTCAGCACCAATCGCCAACAATGTGGTATAACCCTTGATCTTCCACAGATGGCTCAAAACTATGTCAATGTATTATTATGTACACGTATGGGGGGGGGGGGGGGGGGGGAATCCACACAATTTGGCGTGACGACAGCGTCTGTTGCAACTCTGCCGATGTGCGCGCGCGCGTGCGTGCGTCTGTGTGAGACAGTCAGACGGGCAGACAGACGGAAGAGCAGACAGACAGACGGGCAGACAGACGGACAGACTAGTCGAAGACAAACAAAGAAAGCAAGTCCCTGAATAAGCTGAGTCTCCAAAGTGCAAAGACTGTCTTTCTCATCTGGAATGGTTGTAACACCACCTTACTTCAAAGTTTTTGGTGGGGGTGTTTTTGGTGTTTTGTGGTGAGGTTTTGTTTTTACTTGCTTCTTAAAGAATAAGATGCATGAAGTGCACTCCTGCATTTTTACACCGTCACGGCATGTTCACCATGCAAATTCATTATCTAGACGTTTGCTAGGAGGCCATCACGGCTGTTCCGAAATGAAACACGAGTCTTGGATAACTGATACATGTAGTCAGATTCTTGGCCAATTTACCGTGACTCTGTCACATGCTCATCTCTCTCTCTCCCTCTCTCTCTCTCTCCTCCTCTCTCTCTCTCTCTCTCTCCTCTCTCTCTCTCTCTCACTTACTCACGCGCGTGTGCGTGCGCGCGCGCGCACTTTCAAGATAATAACTGGTTTGTTTGTTGTTTATTTTACATTGATTACTTTTTGTTACGATCTGCCGTTTTTGCCTTGAAAATTATGGCAAATTTTTGTGGTCTTCCGTCATAGCATTAGCTGTGTGCATTATGTTGAACGAGCTAGTTCTTTGATTCTAATCTGAGTAATCATATCTTAATGTGAACTGCACAACTCATATGTTTCTCTTCTTTCTTCTTCAAGAATAACATATTCATACCAACATACTCCGTTTCAGGTGACGCGCAAACACCAAATAGTGTGTTGTTGAACGTGAGGATGATTGCATGCCTGTTGATATCATTCCCATCACAGTAACCTTACCACTGAAGGGACATAGACAACAGTTGACAGAAATTCGTGACTGCAGTCAACAGAGTAGAGAAATGGGAGACTACTGACAGACAGATCGGGAGGACAGAGATAGAAGACAGACAGACAGAGAAACAGACAGACAGACAGATGCAGTTTGATCGATACGAGACAGAGACAAAGAAGAAATAGAAGGAGACAGACAACAGAACATGAGAACAGAGAGAAGGGGACGTAGAGAGACAGACAGAACAGTGATCAGACAGGAAGACGAAACAGACAGACAGACAGACAATGTTTCATTACGGTATACTGGATAAGAATTTTAATACAAACATCACTTAGAAGGAAAAAAATAAGAAATGACTGAAAGAGAGAAGTGGGTGTGGTGGTGAGGAGACAGACAGAGACAGTCTGTCATGGAAATGCGTAAGAATCTGAATACACTGTCTCACAAACCAAGACTCGATGTTTCATTCAGACAGACTAGATAGACAGACAGAAAGACAAGCAAAACAAAACAAAGAACAAACTTAAAATGCACATTGTCGATTGTTGTTGCACACCTCCCCCCCCCCCCCCCCCCCCCAACAACTTCTGTTTATAAGCAAGTCAAGGAGAACACTGTCAACAAAACAAAAACAGCACCTGCGCACGGTTAACATTCTCTCGGCAGTTGAGTGGATCCAGCCATGAGACGTGTGTGGGGTTCGTTAAGTGGTTCAAGTCGTAAACTGGTCAGGCTCGATAGAGATTGAAGAACTGCCCCTCACAGTCTGAAAACTTCGCGATGGAATGTCGCGCACCGTCTTTGATATAAAGAAATGTATGTCCGTTCAGCTTACAATGCATCACACTCGAGCGAACCGGGTCAAACTCAGCGGATTTTCCGTTTTTCTCATTTATAGTTTGTTTTGGGTTTTTTTTTTTACATGTTTCCTTTCCTTTTCTTTTTAGTGGGAGGCGACGGTGTGACTTTTATAAATCTATGGAAATGATTTCTGGTTAGTTTAGGGACCGGGTTCACGCAATTGAACGTCATGATCCAGTTAGCGACAAAAGATCCAGTTAAGGACATCAGAAACTCTCTCTCTTCTCTCTCTCTCTCCTCTCTCTCCATCTCTCTCTCTCTCTCTCTCTCTCTCTCTCTCTCTCTCTCTCTCTCTCTCACCACACACACACACACACACACACACACACACACACACACACACACACACACACACACACACCACACACACACACACACACACACCAAGGAGAGACCAAATCACCCCAGAGCGGAAATAATACAACAGACCATCTGGCCTGCAGGAACTTTAACACAAAACAAAGCACAACACACAAAGTACAACAAAATTAAACAACCACACAACTTCCAAAGTCTACACATGTATACAACCCAGTTAAAACAAAAACAATCAAACTTCCAAAGTCTATTCAACACAGTGAAAACAAAAACAAAACTTCCAAAGTCTATTCAACACAGTAAAAATGAAAACAACAAAATGTTCAAAGTCTATTCAACACAGTGAGAAAAAAAAACGTTCAATGTCTATTCAACACAGTGAAAAAAACGTTCAATGTCTATTCAACACTGTGAAAACAAAAACAACAAAACTGTCAATGTCTACTCAACACGGTAAAAAAAAAAATTGAATGTCTATTCAACACAGTGGAATAAAAAAAAAATTAATTCCAATATCTATTCAACACAGTGGAAAAAAAACTTCCAATGTCTTTTCAACACAGTGAGGGAAAAACAACAAAACTTTCAATGTCTATTCAACAGCGTGAAAAAAACAACAAAACTGTCAAAAGTCTATTCAACA
Organism: Stramonita haemastoma; assembly: GCA_030674155.1. Lineage (NCBI taxonomy): Eukaryota > Metazoa > Mollusca > Gastropoda > Neogastropoda > Muricidae > Stramonita > Stramonita haemastoma. The sequence continues at coordinate 34,729,639 of CM060335.1, read as the reverse complement.
CAGTTTGTTTGTTTTTTTTTAAGTTTCAAAGCCTTTTCAACACAGCGAAAAAAAACACTTTCAAAGTCTATTCCACATGATAATATGATTTAAAAATAAAAAAGAAATTTTAAAACCTTTCACAGCAACAGAGCATCACAACAAAAATATGAGAAAAGCATGCTGATTGCACAGTTTCAGCGAAGAAAAAAAACCAAAACGGAACACAAACAAAATAATCATATCAACACCAACCAACAACAACAAAAAACCACACCTAGCATGTCTGTTTCGATCATTATTGCATCGTGCTGCTTTACCAACGAATACCATCTTTGACACAGACTTACAGACACACAGAGTGAGAGGGGGGGGGGGGGGGTTGAGGGTGCGTACATCAGCGTAATTGCGTGCATACATCTGTGCATGTACATACACACCAGAACACATGCACAGTGGAGGCCTGTATTCTATAACACAAAATATACTGTACAATGTCAAAAAGAGCGAAAATAGGCGAGACGGTCAGGGCCAGAAACAAAGAAAGGAGAGTGAAACAGACAGAGGTAGTAAGTATGTACCGAATGAATGAATGAATGAATGAATGAATGAATGAATGAATGAATGAATGAATGAATGAATGAATGGAGAGAGAAATAGACAGGTAGCAGGTACAGCCAATGAAAGAATGAATGAATGAATCAATCAATGAAACAATAAATGATCTTTGATACGCAAGGATAAAGATTTTAGGCCAAACCTTGTCTTAAAATCTGTCATTGTAAACATATACATATACATAATATATATATATATATATATATATATATATATATATATATATAAAAATCAACATTAGAGAGAGAGGGGGGGGGGAAACAGACAGAGACAGGGACAGACCGGGACAGACCGACAGACAGAGACAAAAAGAGACAGACAGGAAGAACACGTAAACTTCTCATGCAGAGTGCGTACTCCTACAGTGATTGTGATGAGGGTGGTAAGATTATTCTGGGTGCCCCCAGGGGGCCTAAACCGGTGAACTCTCGACAACAACATCAATATCACTAAACCATCTCTTCTTAAACATAATCACAACATTACCTTGACTTTCGGACAAAAGGGAGAGCCCCAGACTTCCTGACTGAGACGAATAGAAGCCACGGTCTTATTCTTCTCTTCAGAGTGCAAACAGCTTAACCCCCGAGAGAACAGAAGCTATTTCAACTCCATTCAACCGTCGAAAATACTTGGCCTTACTACTTCCGTACAGGCCTTCAAGTCAGTGTGTATGTGTGTGTGCGTGTGTGCGTGCGTGCGCGCGTACGTGCGTGTGTGTGAGAGAGACAGAGATGGATAGACAGACAGAGACAGAGAGAGTGAGAGAGAGAGAGAGAGCATTTCAAAGAATCCGAGGTAGAAAGGTGGCAAAGTGGAAAGAAAAGAAAGAAAAAAAACAGAAGAAAAGGATGAGAGAGACAGAAAAAAAAGCAATGAGTGGGTTGGGCTGGGAAGGAGGGGTTGCTATCAGACCTTTATTCTTATTAATCTTTTTGATGTCCTTCATCTTCGACTTAACTCTATACTTTAGCAAAGACTCTCTCTCTCTCCTCTCTCTCCTCTCTCTCTCTCTCTCTCTCTCTCTCTCTCTCTCTCTCTCTCTCTCTTATGCACGAGCACACATATGTACACAAAGAGAGAGAGAGAAAGAGAGACAGAGAGACAGAGAGACACAGAGACAGAGGAGTTTTCATATATTTAAGGGTTGTTGTTTTTTAACTATTTAGATGTAAAAAGTGAAAACAGAAAAACCTTCATCACATCCATTTTACTCAAGTTCACATAATACTCTGCACAACTCTTTTCACTCAGTGCCTTCCACAGCTTATACCCACCATCACGAAAATTGTAAACTCATCTCTTCTTTCAAGGATTGTTCCACCAGCTCTCAAAACTGCAATAGTTACACCCCTACTCAAAAAGCACGACCTCGACCCTAACACTCTGAAGAACTATAGACCCGTTTCCAATCTGCCTTTTATCTCTAAAGTCCTTGGAAAAGTTGTTCTGAAACAACTCAACAGCCATCTCCATTCCAATAGTCTCCTCCACCCGTTCCAGTCTGCCTACCGCATCAACCACAGCACCCGAAACCACCCTAGTGCACACCTTAAACTCGCTTCTACATGCTTCTGACTCAGGGAAAATCTCCCTCCTCACTCTTCTCGACTTATCTGCAGCATTTGACACTATAGACCATTCAATTCTTCTCTCCCGTCTCCAAAACACTTTCGGTATTAAAGGCACTGCCCTCACCTGGTTTAGTTCGTACCTGACAAACCGATTCCAAACTGTGGCAGTAAACAAGATTCATTCCACACCAACCAAACTAGAATGCGGAGTCCCTCAAGGTATCTGTTCTAGGCCCTGTTCTCTTTACTCTCTATACTGCTCCCCTGTCACATGTTATTAACCGTCATCAGATCAACCATCACTTTTATGCAGACGACTCTCAGATTCTAAGCAGTGATACGCCTGAAAATCTGCCTTCTCTCTTGACAAATATGTCCTACTGCCTTCAAGATATCCAAAACTGGATGATACAGAACAAATTACAATTAAACGCAGATAAAACCGAATCCATGCTTGTAGGGACCAAACACAAACTGTCTTTTATCACAACAACTTCAATAGAATTCGGCAATACGTCAGTCCCTCTATCCAGTGCTGTAAAGTATCTAGGAGTCGTTATTGACAACACACTTTCCATGCAAAAATTCATCACCCAGACCTGTCTGTCATGCTACTATCAACTACGGCGTATTAGTGCAATTCGAAAGTACCTGTCCACTGATGCAACATCCAAACTAGTCACTTCTCTTATTCTTTCACGGCTGGACTATTGCAATTCTCTTTTGGCTGGTCTGCCAGCATCATCTATCCACTCTCTCCAACGTATACAAAACTCTGCAGCTCGACTGGTTCTCAGAAAGAAAAAATCTGAACACATTACTCCTCTCTTGCAATCTCTCCACTGGCTGCCTGTGCCACAGAGAGTAAACTACCAGATCAGTACTCTCTGTTATAAATGTCTCCACAAAACAGCACCCTCCTACCTCTGTGAATGTCTTCACGTGTACACACCTTCTCGTTCCCTCCGCTCGGCTACAGATACCTTATCCTTAAAAATTCCGAGATTCAACCTATCTACCGTTGGCCGCCGCTCTTTCTCTATTTCTGGTCCATCAATCTGGAATGACCTCCCTCTCTCCCTTCGGCAAAAGCCTACATATGACACTTTTAAATCCAACCTCAAGACACACTTGTTTCAAACCTAAGATTTTTGCCTTCTGTTTTCATCTCCTATTTGTCCCTGCCTTCAACAATTGAAATTCCATTCACCCTGTCAAAATGTATAACCTCTATAAGTGTGTGTGTGTGTGTGTGTGTGTGTGTGTGTGTGTGTGTGTGTGTGTGTGTGTGTGTGTACGCGCGCGCGCGCGCGCGCGCGCGCGCGTGTGTGTGCTTTCGAATTTGCTAGAATTATTTGTCATTGGTTGTTTGTTTGTTGTGAGGGTCGAGTGCAAGCGCTTTGATTTGTTTTTACAAGATATAGCGCTATATAAATTCTATGTATTATTATCATTATTATTTTTAAAAACTCGCTTAAAGATTATAAACATTTTTCGAAGTCACAGTAATTGGCAGCTTGTGGAAAACGCTGACTAAAAAAGAACCTAACTCAAGGTCACAAATCAATCACAAAAACTCATACAATTTATCTTCATTTTCGATACCACAACAATACATTCATCAAAACAAACTGTCAATAGGAGAGAACACAAAAGCCTTTGTCCTGTAGACAAAGATCCAAACCAAATTATCGTCAAAAACGAATAGAGCGACTAAAAATGTGTGAAAATAAAAGCTTACTCAATATTACAGATTATTTACAAAAAACGAAAAAAAAGCCCATAGACGAAAGATTGTTATTTTCAATGCCAAAACATTCATCAAAACCTGAATTAATACAAAAACCTGGAACATGTCTGAAATGATAAAAAGCCGAATCCTCGTAAGCAAAAACGTGTTCATCTATCTGTCGCTATGACGAATGTGAATATGACGCTCTCGTCATTAGCCTTTTCAGAAAACGATTCCAATCAGCACACACACACACACACACACACACACACACACACACACACACACACACACACACACACACACACACACACACAGAAGAGAGAGAGAGAGAGAGAGAGAGAGAGAGAGAGAGAGAGAGAGAGAGAGAGAGAGAGAGAGAGAGAGAGAGAGAGAGAGAGAGAGAGAGAGAGAGAGAGAGAGAGAGAGCCATGTCTCAGCTCCGCTTTCCTGGCTTTTTTCCAATCTGATCTTCGTAAATTGATAGAGTGGGTGATCTATCAATTCAGATGCTTTTATCAAAAGCAAAATCACATTGCTGGACCCAACAACAACAGCTGGAATTGACGCCTCTTTTGCTTGTTCTTCATTTTCGTTGTCATCGTCGCTTCCGTCTAATATGAAGCAACTGAGACTAACACTTCAATATCTCCATAAACAGAGGAATTCAGGGCTGCTTAGCTGTTCCCACGCTGTTCGTTCCAATCTCACCATCACAAATACACAAACGCAGATTCTGTGATGCCCTCCACAGGAAGCTGTTTAGTTATATACACCCATGAGACCGCAAATTAGGAATTCGAATAAAATTTGAAGCGATTTTGCTGCTGCTGTTTAATAATTTAAACATCGGCAGAAAACCTCAAACATGACAAAAGGGCTCTGTTTCTAATCTCTGCACAAGGAAAACAGCATTATCATTATATATATATATATATATATATATATATATATATATATATATATATATATATATATATATATATATATATATATATATATATATATATATAAAACATCATATTAAAGTAACACAACGAATACTGGTGATAAGCAGGGAAAATACACCACCACACAAGTGAGCAAGTGAGTAGCCGCTCTTTCCTCCCCTTGTGCACACACACACATACATGTACACAGGTTTGGTTTTGTTCAATGTTAGGGGCTTTGTTTGGTCTTTGGGCTTTCTTTTTCTTCTTTCTTTTTTTTTTTTTTTTTTTGGGGGGGGTGGGTGGGTTTGTTAGAGTTTGTTTTGTTGTTTGTTTTCTTTGCTGTTGTTGTTTGGTTGGTTGGTTGGTTGTATTTTTTTGTTGTTGTTGTGGGGTTGTTGTTGTTGTTTTTTTGGGGGGGTTGTTTGTAGTTTGGTTTTGTTTGTTTGTGGGGGGGGGGGTTGTTGTTGTTTTTTTGGGGGGTGACTGTTGGGTTGTTTTGTTTTTTTGTTTGTTGTTGGGTTGTTGTTTTTTTGGGGGGGTTCGTGTTTTCGTTGTTTGTTTGTTGTTGTTGTTGTTGTTGTTTTGGGGGGACGGAGTTGTTCAAGGTTTCTCGTTCGTTCCCCGTATGATTCTATATCTTTCCCTGGTTTTGGAAGCGCCTTAAGTTGTTTCTTTCACCCTTTTAACTTTAACGGGAGGGAAAACGATCGTTCTTGTTTACTGCTTAACCACTCAAGATGCATTTCACTTTTCGGTTGAAGAATCTGGATTTAAACCAAGTTCCGATAGTTAACACGAACAATCTGTGCTTTAATAGCCCCCCACTATGAAAATGACAGATAATGCCTTTGCCTCTTGAAAAACCACCACATCCCCTCCTTCACCACCACCCTCCTCCCCTCCCCCTCTCTCCCCCCTCCTCTCTCTTTCTTTAGTTGTTGTTGTTATTCTTCTTTTCTTCTTCTTCTACTTGTTTTTTCTTCCGTTTCTTCTTCTTCTTCTTCTTCTTCTTCTTCTTCTTCTTCTTCTTCTTCTTCTTCTTCTTCTTCTTCTTCTTCTTCTCTTCTTCTTCTCCTCCTCCTCCTCTTCCTCCCCTCCTCCCCTCCCTCCCTCCCCCCTTCTTCCAACTACTCTCTCTCTCTCTCTCTCTCTCTCTCTCTCTCTCTCTCTCTCTCTCTCTCTCTCTCTCTCTCTCCCTCTCTCTCTCTCTCTCTCTCTCTCTCTCTCTCCCTCCCTCCCTGTCTTCTCTTCCGACTACCTAAGCCATACCTACCTCTTCTATACTTCGATCAATCAATGATAATTTTCCAGCGTTGACCTCCGCTAGGGAGGGCAGAGGGCATGTAGATTCCTGACCAGATTGCACAAAGGGGCCGGAGAGCGGACTGGGTCCAATGAACCTTCTCCTGGCGCCGGCCATTGTCAAAGATTAATTTTCTTCAGCCCCTGAAAAGAAGGAAGCCGCCACGGGGTGCAAGGAATGTACCTCCGTCTACGGGTGTCACTGCCAAGATACATCCACCCCACTAAGCCCTCTCTGACACCCTATACTCATACCCCCCCCCCCCCTCTCCACACTATAAATACCCCCCCCCTCCCACCCCCAACCGATTCAGTCTTCCTTGGTGGCTCAGATGTCCTAACGAAGTACCAACAGTCATATAAAATAATCACGATCACAAATTTCTTGAGCTCCTGGTGGACCGGTGGTCATATAATATTCATGAATAACAGGGGTGAAAGAGGCGTTACACTGTTACGTAGTGCTACCTCTGTGGACAACAAGCTTTAACAATTTAAACCCATTTTCCAGATGGGTCCGTCTTTTACATTTAGTTTTACATTCATTATATTTCACTGTCATTCTCCCCCCCCCCCCCCCCGTCCTACACCCTCCCCCCCCCCCCCAAATCCACCCCCTCACTTTGTAATGGTGTTTTGTCAGGTTTTCCACAGCAAATTTCTCTCTCTCTCTCTCTCTCCTCTCTCTCTCTCTCTCTCTCTCTCTCTCTCTCTCTCTCTCTCTCTCTCTCTCAAACACACACACACACACACACACACACACACACACACACACACACACACACACACACACACACACACACACACACACACATAACAGGGGGGAAACAGACAAATCAGGCGAGGTCACCAATAACTGAATCTGAAAGCAAGGTGGGAAGGGGGGGAGACACAGAGAGTCAAATGGAATTGGGGGGGGGGGGGTTGCAGAGATGAGAGAAGAGTCCTATTCTAAAACTAAAGATCAAGGGGAAAGAAGAAAAACACCGTAACAGAAAACAATGTTATCAGACAACGACTTTGATCTGAAGGCACAGACAGACACAGCGGAAGAGAAAGGGGAATAGGCAGACGGCGCAGATAGAAACAGCTAAGAGACAAAAAGCGGAAAAACATACAGACTGGCAGACAGACAGAAAAACAGAAACAGACATTAAGACAGAAAGCACCACAGAAGCTAAAGAGAAAGTTGTTTTAAAAACATATTTAAAAAAACAGCAGCAGACAGACAGACAATGCCAGAGAGATAGAGAGGGAAAAGCTGATATAATAATAATTATATAGATCTATACAGAAAGTAAGAAACTGCCCAAACAAACACCTACAACATAGCAAACAAAACACACAAAATAGTTAGAAACCATGAACTGATAAAGTGCGAGAAAGAGTAAGAGAGACAAAGACACAGAGACAGAAAGATACATACACAGAGACAGACAGACGGACACAGATAGACAGACAGATCAATGCAATCAATGCAAACCAACTGATCACCAGATATATTGAACAAATTGAAACATGTATACAAAAGTGGAAAACAGTAATAACTACTATTACTGTAAAGTGTAAAACTGTAGCCTAAATGATTAAACAAACCACCACTTTGGTGGCCTATTCAAACATTCCTTCAGTAACATGACCCCATGAATTAAGCGTTTATCAAACCGTTTTTCTTTTGTCTTGAATACTTCAAACAAATTTTTGCCATGCTCTTTCACTTTGAAATCGCTCCCTAAGATAAACATTACTCTTTATTTCCCAATTTACCATGCGGGCAGGTAAAGAACTTAGCTTTTTTCTTAATCAAAAAGTGTTGACAATTTGTATATATATATCTACCTCTTAAGATTTTTTTTCTTAAATAAGAAAAAAGGCCTACATGAAACGTGTCAACGGTAAGGTGCAAGAAAGAAAGGAGAAGAGAGGTAGAGGGGGGGGTGGGGGAGATGGAAAAAGTAATCTTCCAGTCTGTCAGTCAGCCCCGTACCCCACCCTGTGGCTCCCTTGTACCCGTATTAAAAGCAAATTTATACGGCTGCTCTAATCTCTGTGTCCAAAGCAGGCACCCTATCTTGGATCGGCGAGAAGAAGAATGCGCAGGAAATTGGTTCTTTTCAAAGCGCAGACTTGCCCAATCTTGGCTACCTACGGTTCGAGAGGCCCCCCCGCTCCCCTTAAAAGCAGCGCTGATCCGATTAAAACCATTCATATCTTACGTCTTT
>CM060335.1:34708780-34718780 GCA_030674155.1 Stramonita haemastoma | reverse complement strand
CTTCCCCCACTTCATTAAGAACCCTCTACTACTATGCCCCATCCTCCTCCCCCCCAAAAGGGACTGCCTCCACATTTCTTTGGGAAAAGCAGCGTGCCTTGTCAACAGCCTGTTGTCTGAGAAAACATCCGCTCCAGCTCGGCAGGTCATGCCCCTCCGGCACCATCAGAGTTCACAGAGAGAGAGAGAGAGAGAGAGAGAGAGAGAGAGAGAGAGAGAGAGAGAGAGAGAGAGAGAAGAGAGAGAGAGAGAGAGAGAGGATGGTGTAGTGGGGGTAGCATGACCCTAGTGGAACGTCTAGGGCCGCCACCACAGCAGTGAAGCAGAAAACGAGACCGATGCGTGTGACGTACCTCTAATATCTGTCACTCTGACAGCCTTGGGGTGGAGGAGGGAGGTAAGGGTCCCGGGATTGTAGGGAAAGGGGAGGGGGTGTAGGCAGCAGTATTAGCATGAAACTGATCCGTAGACTATCCAAACAAGCCAGCCCTTCCTACTCCCTGCAGACGCTAGAGAAAAAAAATCAACCGAGAGCGCGAGAGACAGACGGGCAGACAGACAGACAGACAGACAGACAACGAGGGAGAGAGACGAGGAGACAGACAGACAGAAAGAAGAGAGAGAGAGAGAGAGAGAGAGAGAGAGAGAGAGAGAGAGAGAGAGAGAGAGAGAGAGAGAGAGAGAGAAAGAGAGAGAGAGAGAGAGAGAGAGAGAGAGAGAGAGAGAGAGAGAGAGAGAGAGAGAGAGAGAGAGAGAGAGAGTCTGAGACAGACAGACAGACCGACAGAGACACACAGACAGAGACACTGCGACAGAAAAGAGGGTATATATATGGGAACTCCGAGGTCATGAATTCCCCGAGCGTTGAACCTATATGGGGGAGACTAATTATGACTGAAGCTGTTCACGCCTCGGGCAGGGTGTCATATGTCATCCCAGTCTATCACTTACTGCCAGCACAAAGACATGGCTGACAAGTTTTCAGAGGATAAAAAAAAGGCTAGCAGGGATGGGGATTCACTTCCTTTCGGGATTCACATTTCATTGCACAAAAGACTGAACTACATCTCGATTTCATTCTGGGACTCTTTATCAACTTTTGGGGGATAATAAAGAATTCGTATTCACATCATTACATATTGTTTTTTAATCGTTCCCAAGCGTAATGACCTGTGAATCGGCCGAATTGTGTACTCTCTCACTCATTATATATTAGGATCATTCAACTAAGACCTTGAATTTGACACAGAAAAAGAATATTGCGTGTGTAAGGCAGGGTGGGAGTGTGGGAGTGTGTGTGTGTGTGTGGGAGTGGTGTGTGTGTGTGTGTGTGGTGTGTGTGTGTGTGTGTGTGTGTGTGTGTGTGTGTGTGTGTGGTTGTTGTGAGAGAGAAGGGAGGAAGAGAGAGAGAGAGAGAGAGAGAGAGAGAGAGAGAGAGAGAGAGAGAGAGAGAGAGAGAGAGAGAGAGAGAGAGAGAGAGAGAGAGAGAGAGAGAGAGAAATTACTGCTTGTCATTAGTAGTCGTTCTAATTCGCTGGTTAAAAAAGGCCTTGAGTATAGCAGAGCTACTGTTACAGTTGCACATAGCAGTTTTCCAGAATGTTAGGCATTTATCATACATATTCGCCAGAGAGACACCGAATCTTGGTCCCCGCAACATTATCTATGGCCTTTGCAGTTGGGCAGGCTACCATATAAGTACGTCCGAATAGGCAGAATCCTGACGACGCAATGAAGGACATAGACGTCTAGATCTAAACCGTATAAAACCATATTAAAAAAAAAAAATTAAACGAAAAAATGTCCGCAGTGTAACGCTAAATAGACAAATACTTTGAAGTAACAAAAACTCTTTTATTCAACAAACAGAAAGATTCTGCCCCCCCCCCCCCCCCCCCCCCCCAAAAAAAAAAAAGTTGTTTACTGATTCATGTTAATAAAAAATATATTTAAAACATGTTTTTAAAAATATTGAGAATGGGTAAAATGGAGATGAGTTACCATTTTAATCTACAATATGTGTACGAACATACCACGACTGAAAGATCATCCATGTCAACTACAGTTGTTTATTTATGATTTTTGTTTCTTTATATTTTGTTATATACAATCCTCCACACTCTGAAGGAATGACAGGTATCAAAGAATTCGAATTTGAATTTTGATGCAATGACGCCAGTGAATCAGCGAGTATCGATAAACTTTCGATTGATAAATCGCACGTTAAGTCTTGTTTGTCCAAGATTGTAAAAGAGCGTCTCTCCCTTTCAATTATAATTGTGCTTGCCTCCAGGAACCCTTCCACACTACCACACTGCGCTCCTAGCAACTATCGCACAGTCCAAAATCTTGCAAATAGTCGCGTAGCTGTCTTTCTCTTTTTTCAGCATGATAACAGCTCCCCCCCTCACCCCACCCTTCTCTCCTCCATCCCACCTCACCCCAAACACCCCCGCGTGTGTGTGTGGTGTGTGTGTGTGTGTGTGTGTGTGTGTGTGTGTGTGTTGTGGTGCGTGGTGCGGCGTGCGTGCGTGCGTGCGTGCGTGCGTGCGTGCATGTGTGCGTGCGTGCGTGCGTGTGATTCCATTTCACTGACCATACTAGCCGAAACAAGCGTTGGCCTTTCCAAGTAATTTGATCTCAAAACTGCGCATATATATAATAATATTTCAGCTACCGTCGTTTACCCGAAGTCGGAAAGCGGCTACCTCGATGGTGGGCAAAACCGGCCGCATATAAACGCAAAAATGTCACCAATGGTAGACCTCTGAGCTCTAGCCGAGGAAAACAAATAGATACAGTAATGACAATTTTGTATTGTGATTTCTGAGACAGTAATGGCCACTTGTGTAGTGATTTCTGATAGCGTAGTGACTACTTACAAACAGTGATTTCCGATATAGATCTAGTAATGACCACTTATGAACAGTGATTTCTGATTAGTAATGACCACTTATAAACAGTGATTTCTGATATAGTAATGGCCATTTACAACAGGTATTTCTGGTATAGTAACAACCACTTATAAACTGTAATTTCTGATAAAGTAATGACCACTTCTAAACTGATCTCTGATATATATATAGTAATGACCACTTATAAACAGTGATTTCTGATGTAGTAATGACCACATATAAAAGTGATTTCTGATATATAGTAATGACCACTTAAAAACAGTGATTTCTGATATATAGTAATGACCACTTACAAACAGTGATTCTGATGTAGTATGACCACATATAAAAGTGATTTCTGATGTAGCAGTGATCACTTACTAACGGTGATTTCTGACAGGTAAATGACTAAATACCACTTCGTTATACGGTGATTTCCGATACTGTAATGATGACATACAGTGATTTCTAATATCATAATGACCACATACCGTGATTTCTGATATCGTTATGATCACTTCTTATACGATGATTTCTGATAGCGTAATGACCACTTATACAGTGATTTATAAAGTCTACAAATGATTCACGGGAGGTACAGCGTGGACATTTTGCCAAATTTTACAAAGCACGCACTCACGCACGCACGCACATCGCACACACCACGCACGCACCCAACACACACACACACACACCACCTCTGTGTCTTTCTGTGTCTCTTTGTATCTCTGTCTGTCTGTCTGTCTGTCTGTCTGTCTGTCTGTGTCTGTCTGTCTCTCTGTCTGTCTCTCTGTCTCTGTCTCTGTCTCTCTCTCTCTCTCCTCTCTCTCCCCCTCCCTCCTTCCTCCCTCCTCCCCCATCCCCCATCCTCCAACCCTTTCCCTTTCTCATCCTCCCTCCCCCCCCCCCCCCCCTCCATGCTTCCCTTCTCTTTCTTTTTTTTTTTTATTTTGTAAAGGCAGATACTGATCGGTAGGATTATAGATTATCCAGGACTATCCTGCATACGGCAAGACAATCATTACACCCGTTTCATCCATCATTAATCACCAGAACTTGCTTGTCACCTCTCCTCTCCTTGCCCACCCCCCCCCCCCCCCCCCCCACTCCTCGGGACCATCGAACAATCCTCTCTTCCCTATCCCACTTCCCATAGCCTGCAAACGACCTCCACGCCCTTCTCCCTCCTCCTTACCCCTAGACTCACCAGAATGAAGGAAAGGGGAGGGGGGTCGGAGATTTGCCATTTTGCTGCATGGCATCACAATCTATAGAAAGGGTTGGGGAAACGGGCCTGCCACTCCTAACGTGGTAACAATATTGCACGCTGCTCTTATCTCCACCACTGTCTCCTTTTTCTCTTTCTTTTTTTTGTTTTTAATTTAACACACGATCACTATCACTGCTGATTTCTGACCATAATTGTGGTTTATATGCACTCACTCATCCCACCAGGGATTCAGTGTGATATCATTACGATATGAATGAGAAGTTTGTGTGTATGACTCTTTTCAAAATTCAAGAATCTCACCATATTTATAGGCAGCCATACTTCGACTTTAGAGGGTTTTATTCATCTATGAAGTTCAGAACATTGTTATGCCAGGAGCTTGATATGGTTGAAGACAACATCGACATAACACTAACAGTGTAGAACATAATTTAACATATTGATATTATAGCCATTATATCCCACGTCACTTATCAGCTTACATCGATTACTGAGGAAGCTTTTGACCAGGGCCTATGGCTACAATTCATCGATGTATACTGTGTGTGTGTGTGTGTGTGTGTGGTGTGTGTGTTGGTGTGTGTGTGTGTGTTGTGTGTGTGTGTTTGTCTGTCTGTGTGTGCTGCGTGCGTGCGTGGTGCGTGCGTGCGTGCGTGGTGCGTGCGTGCGTCTGCGTGCGTGCGTGCGTGCGTTCGATGCGTATTTGACTGATACCTACCATGTTTGATGCCATGGTCATGCATGGAAATGCTGTAAAAGTTGGTGGGGATTCCCTACTATGTCCAATAATCTACTTGCACTATTTCCAGATGCCGGCACCAATTCCATTCTCACTCGCCCTTTTTCAGATAAAACAAACAAAAAGGACCCAATCGTTGGAAAAAAATTTTGCATTCGAGAAATCCAAATGCAAGAGAGCGATTTTAAGTATTTCTTTGAAACAACAGACGATCGTTTAGCTCCTAAAGAACAGAAATGATTTAGTAGACAAGTCAACATTCTAAGAATAATTCCACCCCTGGGAAGTTTGCAATCAAACTGAAGCAAAAGATGATTCCAAATTGTTATGTTAATAACAAAACACTCACCATCATCATCCACTTCTAGGACTTTTACCTACCCAACTTACCAACACCCCCCTCCTCATCCCAATCCTCCACCCCCCCACCCCCCCCCCCAAAAAAAGTCCAGCCTGCAGTTGTAGGGTGTGTATCGATCATAGGTGGGCAGAACGCCCAACCCAATCAATATCATTGGCCAGTGCGGTTCAGGCCGGTCCGCCCCAGTATCGGAATCCAAGTGGTTAAGCCCTCGTTAAATTCTCCTTCCTTCTGGCGTCCCGGGGATAGAACCCCTATCTGATGCCAACCGCCGCCGCTCACACATAGCCCCGCGCTCCCTCCCTCAACCCACCCCCCAAACTCTCTCTCTCTCTCTCTCTCTCTCTCTCTCTCTCTCTCTCTCTCTCTCTCTCTCTCTCCTCTCTCTCTCTCTCTCTCTCTCTCCTGATGGGGGTCTTTGCCCGTCATACATTGGGCCTAATAAATGGAAAAGCAAACGCTCCAGATAGAGGGAAGCGGTTAGAATATCTTACTGCCTCCTGACACTCAAACAGTGTTTCATCATCTGTACCGTTTAGCCTTGCACACGTATTATATATCAGTGTTGAATCTGGATTTATATCTTACACGTGTGCGCGCTAATAATGTGCACACAATTTTTTTTTTAACATAGGGGAGGGGAAATCCTGTGTGCGGGCGATTCCGGGGTTAGGTTTAAGCTACACACACACACAACACACTCACACACACACACGCACGCACGCACGCACCGCACGCACGCACGCGCAATCTTACCCGAAGCAAGAGAGAGTAAGTGAGTGTGTGTGTGTGTGTGTGTGTGTGTGTGTGTGTGTGTGTGTGTGTGTGTGTGTGTGTGGGGTGTCTGTGTCTGTGTCTGTGTGTCTGAGTGTCTGTGTCTGTGTGTGGATTCATGAAATATATCAAGACAGAGACAGTATGCGCACACGCGAGTTTGTGTGTCATCGAGGTAGGCCAGGGGAGATCGATCTATAGATCGATCATCTATGCAAACGTGACACATTATAAGTCCTTTTCTCCCACTTCTATCCTCCCTTCTCTCTTTCTTCTCATCAATCGTCTCGAATGATTATTCCCAACGCTTCAATCAAGAAAACGGGTACCCACATTAACCTGACTTGAATATAAAAAGATGATAAATAAATGAATAAATAAATAAATAAATAAAATCCAAGGATGAGCAAACGAGAAGATATGTTCTCAGGACGTTCGTTTTGGGAAGGTGGGGGGCCCCTCTTCGAAACATAATTATCATACCAATTACCTTGTTTTTGTTTTGTTCGTTTGTTTGCCTTTATAGAATTGTAACTGTTGTTGTTGCGCGTTCCCCGCCTGCTTAACTCCCTTGGGGTCATCCAATCAGTGGACGCAATATTTATAGAACAAACAACAACCTCAGCACACCAAAACTCGGGGGGGGGGGGGGGGGGGGGGACCTTCATGCAAAGCCAGTTTGATGTCTTCTTGTCAAAGCAACAAAAAAAAACAACGACAAACAAAAAATGCGTTGAGGTCTAGCTGCGTCTTGCACCTCTGACATGCTGCCGTTTTTCCCCAATGTCCTTCTTCTTACCGGACCACAAGATGTGATTTGTTACCAATATGTCAGTTCTCTTCCTACCCGCCTGTTTCGCTTGGGGATTA
This sequence comes from Stramonita haemastoma, assembly GCA_030674155.1. Classification (NCBI taxonomy): domain Eukaryota; kingdom Metazoa; phylum Mollusca; class Gastropoda; order Neogastropoda; family Muricidae; genus Stramonita; species Stramonita haemastoma. Next base: position 34,711,911 of record CM060335.1, on the reverse strand, counting down.
ATTCGGATCCTGGTTTGAAGTCCCTGTGTCGTATCCACGGGGATTTGGACAGGATGTGGGCAGATCCCAGAGTCGTGTCAAACGTTTGTGACTGAGTCACACGAGTGTGGTGACTTCAGCGGAAAGGAATGTACCCCCACCCGTCAGACTTACTCCTTTATTCTGTGAACTGCCAGCATTTGTATGAATCGGACCATGAGGTCATCAACTGAAAGCAAAATGCTCGCATCATAATATAACTTACCATTAGAGATCTATATTTCCACGCCACTCTCCTTCCTCGCCTCACACCCGTTCTTTTATTTCCCTGTGTGTTTACAGCCACGAAAGAAGGGAAATCGGTCGCGGCATTTGTTTTCATCTATTCTAACTATATTAGAGTGTTCGTCTGTCAACTCCTTTCTTTATTGCAAACAAATGAACGGATTCACGACGAACTACTGCTAAAACAAGAGAACACTGAACATGTTAATTGTACTTCGGCGTTGGGCCACAATACAACTTTACAAGTGAAAGGGGCGAAGGGGAGTGTAATAAGCAGACGAAAAAAAAAAACTTCTATCAATTACCTAGAAATACAAAACATTTAAATACATAACATACGACTAACTGCTAAAAGAGAGAGAGAGACAGAGAGAGAGAGGAGAGAGAGAGAGAGAGAAGAGAGAGACAGAGACAGAGACAGACAGAGAAGACAGAGAGACAGAGAGACAGAGAGAGAGAGACAGAGAGAGAGAGACAGAGACAGGGACAGGGACAGACAGACAGGCAGAGACAGAGAGACAGAAAGACAGACATTACAGACATACAGACAGGGACAGGGACAGACAGACAGGCAGAAACAGAGACAGAAAGACAGACATTACAGACATACAGACAGCTAGGGACAGAGACAGAGAGAGGGAGTTCTAAAGAGAAAGAGAGACATGTCCCAACCCTCACACGTCATCACAAAGCCAATGGTCTTTTCTGACGACAGAAAAGGGCGAAGGGAAAAAAGAAGAAAGACAGATTAGACAGACAGACCAAAACAAAAAAAAAGGCAAGCCTAAGAATACTTAGAGTAGGGCAAACAGACCAAAACACAAAAAGGCAAGCCTAAGAATACATGGAGTAGGCAAACCAACCAAAAGAAGAAGAAAAAAAGAAAGACAGAAAGAAACCTAGAATACTTCGAGCATGTCGATCTTACCCCCTCACAGTCACACTCCGGACACCAAAGGCAAAAAAAAACCCACCCCAAAACAAAAAAAAGGTGAAGATTAATATTACATGCATACCTTGACAATGCACCCTAACCTTACTTCTTCAGCCTCAGATTAAAACGAACGCTAATTCCAGTCTCAGGGGTGAGGGTATACTGCTGTGGGATAATGGATGTGGTTTGGGAAGATGTGAGCTGTTTCATGGGGAGATTTATCGCCACTCAGACGGTAATTGTACACTGTAGTCAATCTACAGAGAAAAAAACAGCAGGAGAATACAGACTGTATTGTTCGATCTTCTTTCTGGTGTTGTGTGTGTGTGTGTGTGTGGTGTGTGTGTGTGTGTGTGTGTTGTGTGTGTGTGTGTGTGGTGTGTGTGTGTTTGGGTTTTTTTTTTTCAATACTTTTTCTCTCATAGACCCTCCTTGGCATCAACACTCACTTAACCCCCATCCCGGGCATCAACTACCACAAACAGATTTTTTAAAAAAAGTTTTAAAAGTTTTTTGTTAAAAGGGTCATGTGAATGGAGTACTATATATATGATTGATGACATCGTAAAATACTCTTTACACTTAGAATTGTCCTCTTTCTGACCCCACCCCACGTCCCCTACCGCAGCAGAACATCTTGAGCACACGTTAAATCCTGTTCCGCTTTTCGTAGAGTAGGCCATTGTGTGCCGGTGGAAACAGATGACATTTAACAAAACTGCATACACACGGGGACTGAATGTAAAAAAAAAGCACATGAGTGCTTATTCCATTATCTTCGATGTAAAAGAATAAATAAATAAATACATACTTAAAATACCTTCCCACCCTCAATACAGCACTGACCAACAACATTTCTTCTTTTTTTAAAAACATTATCCAACAAACGAACCGTTTAAGATACAGGGATACTAAAGTCAACATTATGAATATCATTAACATTATCTAACAAGCGAATCTCTTAAGATACAGGGATAGCCAACATTACGATAATCACTTAGCATTGTCCAACAAGCGAACCCCTTAAAACAATACAGGGCTAGTCAACATTACGAACATTAATGAGCATAAGCCAACAAGCGAACCCCTTAACAAATACAGGATAGTTAACATTACGAACATCAATGAACATTGTCCAACACGAGAATACATGGATAGTCAACATTATGAACATCACTGTTTCGTTAAGAAACGTTTTAATAACTTTAAAGAATGTTTTTAAACGATAATGGGTCTTCTTTTCCTGTCAAAAAGTTGTCATCTCAAGGATCTTGAGTCACAAAGCCTTTATTGACGTAAAGTGGACAGGGTCAACTTACAAGGATAAGAACTCCTCCCTGGGTTTGTTTGGAAGCTTCTTATGGAAACTTACCGTCTCCTTTTCTTTACCTGGTGGACTGCCAATGCTGGTGGACTGCTAAAATTGCAAGACAAACGATTCCAAACCTGACAATTTCTATTGCCTAAACGCGAGTGTGAATCGGGTAAAACAACATTTTTCCGGGAAAGTTAAGGAGTATTCGTTTTACGTTCGCAATCTCCACTAAGTTTTCATTTATGTAACATCTTTTTATTGCCAAAACTTGGGGCTGTGTTTACATGAGTGTTGATAGAAAACAATGTGCAAGTATAGGTAGTTTAAAAATTACTCTTAAATGACCGGGTACGCGCAGTTGGACGTCTTAACCCAGTTAGTGACGATGAATCCATTTAACGACACCACACATGAGTCACTTTCCCATAGATCTTATACGATTATCCCTGTATGGTTGTTTTCTTTTCCTACATTAGTTCTTAAAGGAGAAAAAAAATAATCAGAACTTAGAATATGGCTGCCTCTGTGACAAAGCACTCGACAAAATGTCATCCACGGAAATTTATCCAGGGTGTACTGAAATTTCAATATCACGATTCCCAGGTGGAATCTTTGAGT
>CM060335.1:34698780-34703780 GCA_030674155.1 Stramonita haemastoma | reverse complement strand
GAAAAGGGTGATGACAGAGAGAATGGGAGGGGGTGAGGGAAGGATGGAGAAGAGAAAGAAGAAAAACCTAGAGATACACTACAATGAAGACTCGCGGGATCAATGAAAGCTTACATGCTAGCACACTCCTCAAGGGCTCCCAAGGCAGATCAGCTGAACGGCCGATTGTTTCCACTCCTTGGGCCTTTCACGTACGCTTCACTCATCCTTCACAGGCAACGACAGCCGTTTTACAAATTTTCCGTAGAGAACAGGCTTGAAGTTTTGGAGAATTTGCTTTTTTGCTTCTGTTCGGTGCAGTGAGCTCCTGGGGTTCTGTCTGTTCATGCTTGTCTTCTGCCGCACCTGGTTGTACGTGTGTGGTGTGTGTATGTGTGCGAGTAGAAAAATCAACACAGACAATGATAACAACAGCAATATATACGCGATGCACCATGTTTCGCCTACTTCACTTCGCTACAGCTGGTTTCACCGACAAGTATCCCCTCTTACCCCCCCCCCCCCCCCCCCCCCCCCCCCCCCCCCCCACACACACACTTTTTTTAACCTTCAAATGCAGAGAAATAACGATACTGGCATACATATTCTATAGGCAAAAGTTAGTTTTTCAGTGATTTGTTTCCCAAAAATATTCAGCTATGCCGAAGTGGTGTCACAGCGTGCAGAATATGCCGCATATGCTATAACACATCTGCCAAGAAATCCACTTTGCAGATGCTTGACCAGCTGCATAAACCATGCTAAAGCAATCAAAGAGCTTGCCAGCATAAAGCAAAATGACGTGCGCATATGACAACCAGTTATTCATTTCCAACGCATAACAAAGCATCAAATGTTTTAACCCAATCTGGGCCGAACAAGTTCTTACTACAATGATAAACAAACAAATAAACCAATTCTGCTGGCGTAAATGCACACGCATCCACGTAAGTGGGCGCTTTGAGATCGAAACTGTACGCTTATGTCGTTCGATGCACCGGGCCTCTCAGGCTCTCACATGCTAAACGTAACCATAATGCCTTTGTGTGTCGCTGGACATGTATGAGATCTCTTTTCTCAACAAGAGTATCTTCTTCCGTTCTAGTGTATGAATTCGCTGCGCTGCGTCGGCCTGCCAACAACTATGCTTCCTTTTCCTTTAATTCATTTAGTTTCATCTTAAACAGGTCTTCTTCTGTCCTTTTCATTTACTTCTTGTCCTTGGAACAATCAGGGTGATTTCATGGACTATACAAAATAGTTCAGTAAGTGACGAGAACCCTTGGGGAAGTGATAGTGGCAGTAATAGTAGTTACTATCTCTAGGGCACGTACCGTACCATTATTTGCTATACATGTGTGTGTGTGGGGGGGGGGGGGGGGGGGGGGGACTGCGTGTGTGCTCCTATTTGCCTGGCTGTGTGTGAATGAGTGATCACGCACTGGAGCGCAAGTACATGGGCACGTATGCGTGTTCAACTGTTATTGTGTATCCCTATCACTATTCCAAACCAGAAAAAATATATCCAAAAAAAAAAGTTGCGAGAGCAACTTGCCAGGAAAGGAAGGAAGGGGAAAGAGGGGGGGGGGGGGTCGAAATGGCATTAAATCAATTAATCCAACAAGTATCGGCCTCCGAACGTGAAAAGGAAAGAGGAAGCCCTCTGCCTTCAGATCTGTCACACATGAACAGGCCTGTCAGAAAGGCCAATGTTCAGGAAAGACCCCTGTGAATGGCGCACTGGCACTTGGACAGAATCCCATCCACCTCTCCCAACACTTGCCCAGCAACTGAACAAACTGAGGCAGTAGTCAATTTGGCCGCCCAATCGGCATCTTGTCAGCGGGTTGGAATAGAATGCTCTCCCCCCCCCCCCCCCCAAAAAAAAAGAAGAAAAGGGAGAAAGAAAAACGCGAATGGGCTGGTAGGGTGAAGATGGTTTTAAACTGTAAGGGTAGTTGGTAGGGACAGGATGAGTGAGTCTAAAAGGAGGGATGCAAAACGGTATTCTTAAAGGCCATGGATGGAATGACCTTAACTAAAAGCAGTCAGCAACAGTGAAGGAAGAACCATCAGCCTTGCGGGTGTGGAGATTTTTTTGTGCGCACTGTTGTGTCGGTCATATTCATTTAATCATGGGTGTTACTCACTGCTAGTGTTATACACGCACGCACGCACGCGCGCACGCACAAACACACGCACGACAACAAACACACACACAAAACACAAACACACACACACACGCGCTCGACGACACACACACACACACACCACACACACACACACACACACACACACACACACACACCATTTTGGGTGCCACGGCATTTACAGATGGCACAATAATTTCTAATGCTGCACCAATTAGATCTTACATAATTTCTTTAACTTTACGAAAACTGCTTAATTGTTTCCTATGCTGAACAGTCTTACAACTTTACTGATCTGAACATATTGAGATATGGGGCTAAGAAGTTGGGGGAGGAGGGGGGAGTTAATTTGTTGTTTTTGTTTGTTGTTTTTTGATGTTTGTTGTTGTTTGTTTGTGGGTGATGTTTGTTTGTGTGGTGTGTGTGTGTGTGTGTGTGTGTGTGTGTGTGTGTGTGTTGACTGAACAAAGCTTGGGGGGGAACAAATTATGTTTTGTACAATTTAAAGCTCTCGTAAACTATGCACCCACTACGTGTACCAATACAAAAATCAGACAGCAAATAAAAATGGAAAACATACGCGCGCGCGCGCGCGTACATACACACACTCACTCCACACACACACACACACACACACACACACACACACCACACACACACACACACACACACACACTCACCACTCTCTCTCTGTCTCTCTGCTCTCTGTCTCTCTGTCTCTGTCCTCTCTCTGTCTCTGTCTTCTTCTGTCCTCTCTCTCTGTCTCTCCTCTCTCTCTCTCTCTCTCTCTCTCTCTCTCTCTCTCTCCTCTCTCTCTCCTCTCTAATCTGGCGGAAGCCGTGCGATCAGCAGAATTCCGGTTTCCACTTTTCCGCCCTGACTGCCGAGTGAGTTTGGCACAAAACCCCCAAAGGTGGAGAAGGGCGCGTGAAGTTTTGAAGTATCGTCTGAGATCAGTTGGCGAAACATGATGAGATGGCCTGATCTGATCCATCTCCTGTCACCCACTGTTGCCCTCCCCGTGCCCTTCCCCTACTGCCCCAGCCCTGCCCTCTTGCCATTCACCGCCCACTGAACTACCACAACATTTTTAGTTTTTTCAAGTCTGAGAACTATAAGACAGGGGAAACTCTAGCCAATTTTTAATGCGATCAATTTTAGGGAATAAGGACAGAGTCGGAAAAGGGTGGGGGAAGGGGAGAAAAGAAAGAGGAATTGGGGAAGAAGGGCCAGACAGACCGACCGACACGAAGAATAAACATGATCGTGAACATCAAAGAAACAGAGAAAGATGGTATTTACATGACTAACACTAACAGATAAACTCACGAAAATCGGCACCCTTGAATGAATCAAAATATCACTTAAGCACTATCAACACCATTATCAGCCTTCTTAAATAAATCATCCATCAAAATTGATAATTTAAAGCAATCTAACTTGTTAACCATGTGTCGACGACATTTTTGGAAAGTGTTTTTTTTCTTAATTACATTATAAATTTATACATCTATAGATGATTGTTTTGTTTTCTTTGTATATTTCAGACTTAGCCATTTCTGTAAGTGGCTGAGTGGTTGGTTGTATTGCTGTTGTTGTTTTTTATTATTATTTTCACTTGGCCTTCCCGATCGCTTCGAGCTCCATTTTTTTTTGTCTCACAATCAAAGCTTTTTTCTTTCGTTCCCGGCTGAAGCTCCGAGGTTCATCAATGGTAGGGTTTGCGTATACGACAGTTTAACCACCATTTAGGTAGCCACATTCCAACTTCGGGGATGAAGTCTAAACACGACACGATTACAGTTTTGTAAATTTTGTCATCCATTCCCACCGGCACACAATGGCCTACTTTTCCGAAAGTCTCAAAGGGTGAAAGGATTTTAACGTGTGCGCAAGATGTTCTGCGTGCGGAGACGCATCGGTGGTGGCTTGAACCCGGACAGTCAGATCGCGAGCGCAACGCTCTACCCACTACTTGGCACTAGGTTATCCTATCCCCACTATCAAATCTGAAAAATTTTCCTTTAGAAGAAAGATGTTCGTCGTCAAATGTTCAAAGAGCACCTATTGTCTATCATATGAGCGAAAAATACGACGCGCTGCAATAGCACGTGACAAGTCTTGCCTAGCGAATCCAACTTCAGTGTGGGACAGAATTGTTATCTTTTAAGTCTTTTAATTGGCAAATGGATCAAGAGGACAGAAAACAGATAAGAAGGCTGTGACAGGAACTGGACAGAAAAGAAACAAGGCAGAAACAAAGAGAGGGGAAGAAAAGGGGAAATTCCTAGCACAGAATTTCCAGAAGCTAGGGATGCTATTTACACTGACAGCCCCCCAGCATACTGAAGGAGAAAAAAAAGAAAGACGCAAAACAAAAGAAAAGCATCTGGCAACGCACACATACGTGTATTCATCCAAGAACAAGAAATGCATGCCTCTAGCATAGCCATGTTACTTTCACATTTTCACCTAGGAACACACTTGTAAGCAAATATGCAAGCAACCACGTGGGCGTACACGTACGCACGCAGCACGCGCACACACACAAACACATACACACACGTGCGCGCGCACGTGCACGCACACACACAAAACACACACACACACAAACACACACGCGCGCGCGCGCGCGTGCGCATGCGAACAAACGAGCTTAGTGCATGATACTCCAAAATTTTGATTAGCAATTCAACAACAACTATGAGAAGTGTGATAAAATATGATATTTAATGAAATCGTCAAGTAATCAGACCATCTAGCAGAAAGTTTTGCTTTTAAAACCACACACACACACACACACACACACACACACACACAACGCGCGCGCGCGCGGCGCGCGCGCACACTCACACGCATGCACGCCACGCG
>CM060335.1:34678780-34693780 GCA_030674155.1 Stramonita haemastoma | reverse complement strand
TGACGCCAAAGAATTGAATCAAACCAGCAACTGGTGACTTCAAGACTATCAGACTAGAAACCCACTGCCTCATCCACCTAGCTACTGCACTGTGCCCATTTGTAATAAATTCTGACAGAGCTTTGAAGAAAAGACTGGCTGTCACTGGTTACAATTCTCAGAGGCCTTTTTTTCGGCTGAATTTATTTCTTGTTTAGATTGAACACCACATTATCTACTGTGTAGTGTGGCAAACCAGTGATTTCTGCATTTCAATATTCTATTTTTATATATCATATTTAAAAAATTAACATAAATAGTGAATACTAAAAAAAAAGATTTTAATAAACACAAACAAAAACACAAACAAAATTAACTTGAATAAAAAAAATATATATATATATAATTCTTTTTTCTACAGTGTACTGACCCAAAACTTTCTGACTTAAACAGTAAACAGTTAGAACTATCAGTATTATATATATATTAATATAGGCTTAACACTAAAGTAACATGCTTAGGAACCATTTTAACTAAATGATGAGTCAAATGATATGTTGACTGAAAAATGTTTTTTTCTAGATCTATTCAAAACTTGGAAGATTTACAGCCTAAAACAGTAAAAGAGAACAGTGTTTCTTCATAACAAAAAAAGTATAACCAATGAGTATGTTAAGCAGTAAAGGATAACAAATGATAATTTAACTTTTCCTGTCAAAACACATAATCTCTAACAAATATTTATAAAGTCTTTTACATATTACTTTCAAATATATATTACAACTATCTGACATCTTCTTCTTCCAAAAAATGGATTCTCATCAAAAAAAAATAATAATAATATTAAAAAAGTGCTTTTTTTTCCCCTTTTTTATGAACTATTAATTAGTGCTTACATGATTTCAAATTGTTTCAAGCAAATATAATATCTGTAAACTTCAAATCTGATGGGAGATAACTCTAACAAGGATAAAAAATTTTAAAAAAAAGGTTTAACCTTTTCCCTATGGGTAGCCTGCTATAGCCGTATAGGGCAACCAACCAGCTACTAAGCCTTCCCTAGTATCACCCACTACTGGGTTACACAGGCATACAAATATATGTATGCACAATGTATGTGTACAGGGAAAGACTGGTTCTCTCCCTTAACATGGGGATAGTGTTAAACCTCAAGCAAATAACATGAAATGTAAAAGATAATATTATTCACTAACAAAAACAAGAAAGAGTAAAACCAGTGTCCTGAATCCCTTCTTCTGTTGGGAATTTTTACTTCAAAAACGGGGAAACAATCATTAACTGCTTTTCTTTTAAATCTCATTAATTAGAACTTGTATGAAACAGAAAAGAAAAAAATTCACAAAATGAAAACATAAAACTGATGAGTAGAGAGAGTCCTTAAATCAGAAATCTCCAATGGGATGTTTATATTCACAACAACAAAATGTGGAGTAGTATACTGTTTTCTACAATGAAAAAAATCATAAAAGAATAAAATTTCATTTTTAAAAAACAAACAAAACACCAGATGTAATAGAAATTTTCTTCCAGGGCAAGGAAGAAAAATGTAATTTATTACCACTTTTATTTGCTCTTTTACTGCTTTCATAGTCACATTTTTTTTTATTTTATCTAGATTATTAGATCTGGAGAACTAGTATACAACTTGAGAACCTCTAACTGCCATACCACAGGCACACCCACCCTTGGGTCTGTGTCTACTTTCATAAAAACAGGGTGTTGTTTTTTTTTAGAATGGATAAATAGTTCTAACACCACTCTAAATAAGACAACAACAAAAAAGAAGAAATGGTGGTAACCACTTTACAATTTACAACCACTGCCTCTTGAATGCCTGAGCCAGTGTCTACTCATGACTTAATTTTTTATATATTATATGCAAAATCTCACCATTGGTAAACTTTGGAGCTCTAGCTAAGGAACAAAAACAAAAAAAACAAAAAACGTCATTCTTTATGCAACAATTCATTAAACAAAATTACCACAGTGGACAGAACTCCAGATTCTTTCTGGGATTTTTTTTTCCTGCCTTAAATACTAAAATAGCATTACCACACTGTCTAAAAAAAACTGATCTAAAAAAGCATCACTTAAATAACAAACTGATAGTAAATCAATAATATAATACTTGGCCCATTTCTTACAATCTATTCAAGTAAAATGATGGTTTTATGTAAAATATTGAATTTACATAACAATCAACATACACGATATGGTCTTTCACTGTTTCATTTTCACTTTTATCAATTAGCTAGTGACGGTGGTGGTGGTGTTTTTAATTTAAAAGCCAGTTTGACTTTGAATGAGAGAGTGAAATGAAAAGCCTACAGCTGTACAGGTAATCTCTAATCTGTGTCAGTGTGTACCTGACTTTTAATTTTATAGTCCGAGTACTCGGTTGCTTTTCTGTGTGTGTGTGTGTGTGTGTGTGTGTGTGTGTGTGTGTGTGTGTGTGTGTGTGTGTGTGTGTGTGTGTGTGTGTCTGTCTGTCTGTCTGTCTGTCTGTCTGTCTGTCTCTGTCTGTGTGTGTGTGTGTGTGTGTGTGTGTGTGTGTGTGTGTGTGTATACATACGTGTGTTTGTTTTTTGTGGGGGGGAGGGGAGGTTGTTTGTTTATTTATAAAAAGTTGTTTCAAGATGTTTGATCACTATTCATAAAAACAACTTCCATAATTCTGTAAATTTCTCATTCTACAGGCACTCAGCTTCTTTTTAACTCACTCAGGATGGCCAGTTCTCTCCCTTGCTTTTCCCCACAGATGGCCCATTTGTAAAGGTTAGTTAAAAAAATTCATTAAAAATACAAAACACGTAAGAAAATTAAATTTTCTGAACATATGAATAACATACTGGTTAGTATACATGTATAGATATATATCGAAAGATTGAAGCTCTCACTCTAATATATTTTGAGCTTTGACAAGCATGAAGAAAATACTCCAAATTTTGTACTCTGTGTGGTTACTCCATGTCGGCTACTCTCTGTGACAGCGAACAAAGAGTTCGGAACACACAGAATCACCCGACAATGCTTTGCATTCAACCTCGGACAGGCTCACGAAGATAATTAAGCAGATACTAGTCATAGAATCAATGCGGCCGCCGCATGAAAAATCTACAAACAGCAAACCCCCTATAGCGGACAGCCATCCAAAACCGTTGCTTTACACTGATCCACTATAGTGGACAGCCGTCCTCTGAGAGTTAAGTGATATTACTAGTGTTTTGACCTAAATGGGCTAATAGAACTTGCACCCATGTACCACTTACACAAAACAAATTCAAATTCAAATTGTACCAAAAAGTCAGAATGAGTACCAATCCATGACAGAGAAACTTTATCAGTACTATAAAATACATTATGTCATTCATTGTATACTATCAATGTATCACAACATTTGGAGAGAACTTCTTATTTAAATTAAACCCCAAAAAATGTTGGGTTTGATAAAGTGTTGCTTGTAGTTGTAGAACTTAACATCATCAACATTCTAACCTACCTCATGGCAGATAAAGCTGGCTAGTGGCCACCACTACCAATACCAGTGGTATACATCATCTAATCTATCATTGAGTTTGTATAGATAGTTGAATAATTTGATAAATTTCACATTACTTAAGTTTTTAAAAAATTGAAATATATATAAGAGAGACTTTGATAATCAAATCTTAGAGATAAAATTAACCACCTAGACATTAATCATAAGTGGCCAAGTAATGTGTAGCTTCAACTTTTAGTACAATGTTTAATACTAATAATAGCATTAATTCAGTTTTTTATTTTTAATTTGTCAAATCATTATATACTTTTATTATGTGCTTTACAGCTTCAACTTTTTTGCTTTTGTGAATGTGTGTTTAAAAATCATTTGAGTTGATGAGAATATCTTCAACCAAAGACTACACCAAGATCTCTCTCTCTCTCTCTCTCTCTCTCTCTCTCTCTCTCTCTCTCTCTCTCTCTCTCTCTCCCACCTACCCACCCACCCCACTAATATCTCTCTCTCTCTCTCTCTCTCTCTCTCTCTCTCTCTCTCTCTCTCTCTCTCTCTCTCTCTCTCTTGGGGCGGTCACGAGAAGTGAAGCGGACAGGGCGTACATTTTCTGTGAGCAGCAGTAAAACTAGAAATTCATTCAAAAATGCCAGTTACTGGACTTCCAGCGGCTGTGGAGAGGACCTTAGGCGCCCTGCTGACCGACAATGCAGTTTCCAGCTGGAAAGTGGCAGGAGAAGGGGACAGCATGGTTTTTGTCTTGTGACTGAAACCAGTGGACACAACAGTGTCAACCAACATGGCGGATCCAACAGTGAATCGCAGCACACAAGCACAGTACTACAGGAAAAAATCGTTTTCTCAAAGACGACGAGATGTTGAGCGCTCTCGAAAGCATAAAGAGAAGCAGGCAAGTGTTGTGTGTGAAAGTGACTGTGTCCTCAGTGCCTCGAGTCTGCCTGACAGTGGAGTAGAACAGGGGAATACAGCATGTGTAGATACACATGGAATAGACCTACCAACAACACACACACAGGACATCAACACAAAAACATCAGTTAAGTTGCCATCATCGGTTGATTTAGAACCTCCCTGTATGTCTGATTGTAGTGACTGTGCTGATATGTGTGTTTTGCAGCCTGAGGTGAACGATGATAATATTGTTGGTGCATTCGACACAAGAAATGTCAAACAGTACGTGGCTACTCTAACTGATAGATCCGTACAGAGAAGGCTAAGAGACAGACAAAGAAATACACACTTTAGAAAATCCGTGCTACATCATTCAGACGGTGAAGATATTGTGACGTGTGAGTCAGACGACATTGTGATCCAGTGCGCATACCAACCAGACACTGAGCCAGTATGTGTGTACTGGTTTGTCAAACAGCAAGAGAAAAACATGCTAAAAGAGGAACGTGTCAAACTCGCCAGTTTGCGGAATGGGAAGCGTATCCAGAACACACTACACACGGAGACCCTATCGTGTGCTTCAAGGGACTTAGCGACACTTAGAGACCTATTACAGCAGTCTCTTGGCTAGGCCTAGCCTAGACCTAAGGGTGTGTGTGTGACAAAGACTGGACGAAAGAAAGGCTCCGTAACATATCTGGACAGTAAAGAGTTTGTGTCTCGATGTACATTACTAATCAATGCTGTGGTTTCCATGGCTTGGAGTAGCGTCGTGTGTCAGCTTAAAGCAATTATCGTTATCGTTATTCGGCAACCCCCTTCATGTATGGGCCAATGGCCTTTTTTCATGAATAAACCTTTCGAGTTCGAGTTCGAGTTCTCTCTCTCTCTCTTCTCCCCCAACTCACTAATGGGTATACACACACACACACACACACACACACACACACACACACACACACACACACACACACACACACACACATAGCCAGTGATTCACACACACTGACACAGTGATAAACTGACACACACATGATAATTTAAATGATAATTTAAACAATTTAAAAAATGCATGCTGTGTTTAAAATTACCTAATGAGTAAACCATATGAAATTTTGAGAAGATAAAACGTGACGATGTGTGATACAATGTGTGATACAATAGTACTGCTTTAATCAAAAGCCGAAAAGGATGAATACAGTGTTTATTATGCATTCTGTGCGCACAGCATATTATAAATTTTTATATAATTTATACTATATTTTTTCATTTTGAGGGTAATGGGATAAGCACTCATGTGCTTTTTTACATCCAGTCCCCATGTGTATGCAGTTTTGTAAATTTTGTCATGATCTGTTCCCACCAGCACACAATGGCCTACTCTTCCAAAAAGCGGAACGGGTTTTAATGTGTGTGCATTGTATTATCGATGAAGTTATATTTGTTCAGGACTATTCTTAGGATTGATGGCTTGATGAAAAAACAATGTATAATTAATATACATGTACTGCTTATAAATTCAATGTATACTGATCTAGAAATAAAAATTTGACTTGACACGCACGCATGCACGCATGTTCATGCACACACACAACAACACACACACACACACACACACACAACATACAACACACACACACACACACACACACACACACACATATACACACACAATGACACTGATATTGACACAGAGAGAGAAAGAGTGCAATCATACACAGTTCTGCCTATATCACAGGGCATACACATAATATATATGTACGAATGTATACATGTATTTTGTCCTAAATCAAAACACAGCTGGAACATTCACATGTTCTCTTATTCTGTCAGTGTGAGTGTTAAACTAAGACAATAAATTCAGTAGATCATGATAGTAAAATATTTTTAAAAAATGTAAGTACTATTTTTACCCTGTCAGCATTTCTGATTACAGATTAAATTCTGTTTGTATGGTCAACATAGCTTTTTGTTTACTGATTACAAGGCTCCTTCAAAGTACTTATAAAAACTTCAACTTCAAGAGTCATAATATATCCTATAACCAGTATAACTTGTACTACTAAGTATACAGTACTGCTGAGTAACTTAGTAAACTACTTCCAATACTTAAATACAAGACAGCATCTTATTCAGTTATTACCATTGATTTAGTCCCTAGTGCAACTCTGCCATGACATCACACAAAAGGTGGTCAGAGACATCATACACATGTCTTCTTGTGAGTATCATGTAGAATTTATAAAAATGGCTTTATACAGCTTTTACTGTTAAATATATTGCAAGAGCTTGATGTGTACATATTGTGCTGTAATATCATGTGTCCTCATGAGGAGATCTGTAACTAATAGTGTGTGTGTGTGTAGACTGTAGTGTGTGTAGTGTTTATATATAGTGTGTGTTTGTATGTGTGTCACTGTGTGCATACATGTGTGTGTGTGTGTGTGTGTGTGTGTGTGTGTGTGTGTGTGTGTGTGTGTGTGTGTGTGTGTGTGTGTGTGTGTACATGACAAACAAGTTTGTACACATGCACGCTTGTCAAGTCAAATTTTTATTTCCAGATGGTACATTGAATAAGCATTGATTTGCTTTTTTTCATCAAGCCATCCATGTGTGTGTGTGTGTGTGTGTGTGTGTGTGTGTGTGTGTGTGTGTGTGTGTGTGTGTGTGTGTACATGTGTCTCTGTGTGTCCGTGTGTGGGGTGTGTCACTGTGTGTACATGACATACATGATACATGTTGTACACATACACATTTGTGGGTGTGGGTGTGTGTGTGTGTGTGGGGGGTGTGTGTGTGTGTGTGTGTGTGTGTGTGTGTGTGTGTGTGTGTGTGTGTGTGTGTGTGTGAGGAAGGGAGGGAGAGAGAGAGAGAGAGAGAGAGAGAGAGAGAGAGAGAGAGAGAGAGAGAGAGAGAGAGAGAGAGAGATGGAATTATTCTGAGATCAACACCACAAGACAGCTAAAGACTCAAAGCAAAAGAACTGATGAGCGAAATTGTGGGTGAGATGGTTACGAAAACAATGTATGGATGAACAAACATTCATGAACAAAATTAATTTCAAAATATTGTTTAAAGAACCCCATCATCCCCCGACAATCTATTTGAAATCGTTGCAGAGAAGTTCTTGCAGCTGCTCTTCACATAAAGTCAAGTTACATTGGACTGGTCTGTGTTCGAGTACAAGTTCGAGCGAAACGGGCATGGGCCGATGGGGGTAGGGTAGCCTAAATGATGCCGCCTACTGGATAAGCAGTCAAGATCTTCCTCACTGCACGTGTTCAGACCCCAAGCAGAAAATGACCCACGTGTCCAATCAACTGCTGATAACGAATTTATGGAGTAAAATTGATTACTGAATGGATGTTTACACCCCGATGAGTATTACAATGCCACTAGATTTCAAGTGCGCGCAGAAGTCTGAATGAAGCACCCCCATTCATGATCCGAAGGTAGGCCTAGAGAGAGACTGCAAGCAGACGACAAATAAGATGCAACTTACCCAACAATCTTCTTGTTTCCTCTGCATCCATGTACAAATTCAAATATGAAGTGGAAGCACAGATATATCCAAAAAAGGACAATGTCCCAAGTAAAAATGACGAGAGGAGCATTTTCACGGAAAACGCCGTTAACCTCGCCAATCCAACTTGCACACTATTGACATTCCCACCATCTCTACTGTTTTTCTTTGTATACTCTCTAAAACCATCCAAATGTGCTTTTTCATGTCCAAAAAAAACTGAAGCGTAGATAGTGTAATTCAGTTACTTAGTATTAAATGAAATTATACTATTGTATCAAAACTAGATTTAATGTTTAACTTATTACGTCGATTATGCACAGCAATGCAAATATATTTTGAAAGTTAGAGAGTATGAAATGGCTGGAATCCAGTGCCGGGATTGGCAGACGGTAGACTAATCGGGTAGGCAACCCCGCTTGCTGTGGGCGCTCGCGAGGCGGCTTCGGTTTAGTCACAGAAATAAAACCGAACAGCATTTTCTGCTCATCTTTGTGTTAAGCCTATATCTCAAATAAATAAAACTAGCCTAAAGATACTCTCACTCAAACACCATTTCCTATAGTGAAAATGAATTTTTGCCTGACTAACTCATAGTTTGTCAGAAAATGTTCCATCTTTTTTCAATTTGATTCCAAGAAGTGTTGAAGTAGCCTACGTCTCGCACTTTCTTGGTGAATTATTTATTGCCTAACTCGCTCATAATTATTTTTGCGGAAAAAGTAGTGGAGGGATTCGGGGGACGGAATAGCCTAGTGGTCAGAAGAGCGCCCTCGCAATCTGACGACCTGGTTCGTTTCTCGTTCGAGGGATTTTTCCTCTGGAATTAACATCAGTGCTGTCTCCAGTCTCTCAAAGAGTCCTTTGGATGAGACTAAACCGAAGCCCAGTGTGCGAAGGCACGCAGAACATCTTGTGCACGGGTTAAATCCTGTTCCGCTTTTCGAAAGAGTAGACCATTGTGTGCTGTGGGAACAATTGAAAAAAAATTACTAAAATCCATACAACGGGGACTGGATGGAAAAAAAGACATGAGTGCTTATTCCATTATCCTCGATATAAAAGAATACATAAATAAAGTAAAATGAACACACACCGCCACGCGCGCACGCGCGCGCGCGCGCGCACGCACACACAACACACGCGCGCGCGCGCGCGCGCGCGCTCCCACGCACGCATACATTATACATACATACACACGAGGACTGGATGTAAAGAGTCATATAGTTGCTTATTCCATTATTCTTGGAATAAACGATTCCAAATCAAAATCAAATTACACACACACACACACACACACACACACACACACACACACACACACACACACACATATGGGTAGGCGCTGCACTTGTGGCGACGCGCTCTCCCCGGGGAGAGCAGCCCGAATTTCACGCAGAGAAATCTGCTGTGACAGAAAGTGGAATAAACTAAACTAAACTAAACTAAACTAAACTAAACTAAACTAAACTAAACTAAACTAAAATAAAATAAAAATAAAACACACATTCTTTATGTACCATGTATATTTACTTTTGGTTTAGTTTGTGGGTATCTTTCAACAAATTGCCGATAAGTTCATGTTACTGTTATCCATTTCTTATATCTGATAATCCGATTACACGTTTCATTGCTTGTTTTCTTCTCCCATCCCGTACTGCCATAGCTAGGGGAGGAAATCGCTGTTATTACGACAGAATGCTATTATAGAGTTTTTCCCCCTGGTAAAAAAAATTCCGCGACGGATGGAATGGCTATCACCTTCTAATTATATAACGTTTTAGTTACTGGCCACAACCGTCAATCGATTTCTTTACCAAAAAATCAGTTACAAAGACCTTACTTGTGAATGTTCAAATATCACGACAGTACATGATAAATATTTTTAGAATATGTTTGAAAATAATTTTAACAAAGTTTCTGAGAAAAAAATTCATATTTATTAACAGACATTTTAAACAAAGTTTCTGAAAGCAGTCTAGTCCAAAATGAATTAAAATCAATTACAAAAATGGTAAGATGAATGGAAATTGTATTTCATTGTCTATTAATGCCAACACATAAATATATTGGAAAAAACAGCCCCGAACATGATCACTTTATAAAGCTGGATAATTAGAATTGTAGAATGTGATAACGAGAAAGATCTGGGACTGATTTTCTTCGAAGCATTATCATTTGATATAGAAAGGTCAGCAAAGCAAAGCAAAAAACAGGTACGATTAACAGAATTTCCCTTCACAGATAAGAATATTTTTTATTTGGGTATAAATCAATGTCAAGAGTACTCGCTTTACCCCAGCCTATGTTAATCAGCATCGAGCGTGGTTACCAGTTGGATGGATGACTGTTTGCACGCTTTGGCTTCAGTACAGTCCCCCACTTCACCCAGCTGTAAATGGGTAACTGCTCTTTTCAGGGACAAGGAAGGTAAAGCAGCGAGGGAGAGATGGGCGCCGCCCTCAACATGCTGGCCCCTAGAGAAGCTGAGGTCTCTGACGCCTCGCTCCTCGACGACCACATAATTATTATGGAACAATTTACCTTTTTACCTTTTAAATCAATGCTTAGGTCATGTCTTGAGTATGGTAACTTAATCTGGTTTCCATACTTAAAAAGACCATCCGCAGCTGTCAGCAAAGTGCAAAGAAGAGTAACTAAATTAATCAAAGAATGCAGAAATAAAACCTATTGTAAAGACATTTTCAAAACTCATTCATTCTTTTATGTCGAGGATGATGGAATAAGCAGTTATGTGCTTTTTGACATCTAGTCCCCCTGTGTATGCAGTATTGTAAATTTTGTCATCCGTTGCGTGACGTGTGTGTGTGTGTGTGTGCGTGCGTGCGTGCGTGCGTGCGTGCGTGCGTGCGTGTGTGTGTGTGTGTGTGTGTGTGTCATGAAAAGGTAGGCGTGTTAGTGGAGAACTCATAGAGTTTTTCAACATATATAATGATGTGGTTTTTCTTAAATTTGAGACATTCTTTGTAAATGCACCAGGGGGGGGGGGGGGGGGGGCTAGAAATAAAGAGGGAGGCGTTTTCATTTAAAAGGTTTAGTACCAGTCTAGCGGTTAATGCAAGGATGTTGGGCAAATCCTGCAAATAGGGGTGACAGCATGTTTTTGTATTTTTTTGCATACACATGCTTTGGACCATCCTCTACAATACTGGCATGGGAAACAGCATATCAGCCATCTGTTTCCTATTCCATTTGATGCTTAAAGATATATGACCCACTCATTACAGACCTTGACGAATGTAAACACCCCCTAACCTACCCCCTCCCTCTCCTCATCTCTTCACCTCCTCCCTCCCCCTAACCCATCACTTCTTTTTCCTAACCTACTCCTTCCCTCCCCTAACTTCTCCCCCCTCTCCCTGGCCTAACCTACCTCCCCTTATCCACTGAATTACTCCTATCTTCCCTCCCTCCCCCATTCTATCCCCTTCTTCCCCCTAACATAAAACACATGTAATTAAAAACATAATTTTTTTAAAAAGTAGATTCAAAGCTTTATCACGCATACACAGAGTGTTTGCAAATCTAAACACAAATAAACAAGGTTATATATTTTTTTATTCTTCGTGCTGAAGACACATTCACTCTGGAGACACATTTTTATGGTAAGAGCTTGTCCTTGTTGGAGAGGATTTGAACATAGCAATTAACTTCTTTTTTTTTTTTTTAACAACCCACCTTCCCCAATAAAAAAAAAACAACAATCCACCTTACTCCAATGATACTCCTCCCCCCCCCCCCTAGCCCTTCCTACACCTACCCCCACCATACTCCCTCCCCCCACTTCCATCCCCTCCATACTCCTCCCCCTTTCCTACCCCCTCCATACTCCTCCCCCTAAACCTCCACCTCCCCCTTCCCTACACCTACCCCCACCATACCCCTACCCCTAAACCTCCTCTCCCTTCCCTACCCCTACCCCCACCATACTCCTCCCCCTCCCCCCTTTCCTACCCCCACCATACTCCTCCCCCACCCCCCCTTTCCTACCCCCACCATACTCCTCCCCCACCCCCCTTTCCTACCCCCACCATACTCCTCCTCCCCCTCCCCCCTTTCCTACCCCCACCATACTCCTCCTCCCCCTCCCCCCTTTCCTTCCCCCACCATACTCCTCCTCCCCCTCCCCCCTTTCCTTCCCCCACCATACTCCTCCTCCCCTCCCCCCTTTCCTTCCCCCACCATACTCCCTCCTTTCCTACATCTACCCCCACCATACTCCTCCCCCTCCCCCCTTTCCTACCTCCACCATACTCCTCCCCCTCCCCCCTTTCCTACCCCACCATACTCCTCCCCCTCCCCCCTTTCCTACCCCCACCATACTCCTCCCCCCCCCCCCTTTCCTACCCCCACCATACTCCTCCCCCTCCCCCCTTTCCTACCCCCACCATACTCCTCCCCCTCCCCCCTTTCCTACCCCCACCATACTCCTCCCCCTCCCCTACCCCCCTCCCCTACCCCTCCCCCCCCCTACCCCCTCCCCTACCCCCACCATACTCCTCCCCCTCCCCTACCCCCCCCTACCCCCACCATACTCCTCCCCCTCCCCTACCCCCACCATACTCCTCCTCCCCTTTCCTACCCCCACCATACTCCTCCCCCTCCCCCTTTCCTACCCCCACCATACTCCTCCCCCACCCCCCTTTCCTACCCCCACCATACTCCTCCCCCCCCCCCCTTTTCCTACCCCCACCATACTCCTCCTCCCCCTTCCCCTTTTCCTACCCCCACCATACTCCTCCCCCCTTCCCCCTTTCCTACCCCCACCATACTCCTCCCCCTTCCCCCTTTCCTACCCCCACCATACTCCTCCCTCCCTTCCCCCTTTCCTACCCCCACCATACCCCTCCCCCCTTTCCTACCCCCACCATACCCCTCCCCCCTTTCCTACTCCCACCATACCCCTCCCCCCTTTCCTACCCCCACCATACTCCTCTCCCACACCCCTTTCCTACCCCCACCATACTCCTCCTCCCCCCCCCTTTCCTACCCCCACCATACTCCCCTCCCCCCCCCTCCTTTCCTCCACCTACCTCCACCATACTCCTCCCCCTAAACCTCCACCTCCCCCAGCCCTACCCCCACCATACCCCTTCCCCTAAACCTCCCTCTCCCCCCCCCCCCCCCCATCACCTACCCCCACCATACTCCTCCCCCTTCCCCCCCCCTCACCTTCCCCTTCCCCCACCATACTCCACCCTTTTAACCCCCTCCTCTCCCTCTCATCCTCCCTAGACCTGTCCCCATCATACCCCCCTCTTACTTTTCTTCACCCTCTATATACTTTTTTTTTTTAGGACATAATTTTGACAACTACTAGGATGACAGTAAAACTCCTACTGGAATTCGAACCCATGACACCAAGGCCATACAGACCACAAGTCTGTTGTCTTATCCAACAGGCTACAGTGCCTGTCTCTTAGCTAACCAGAACTGAGAAATATATATCTGATTTCAAGCTGAGAAGTATGTAGGATATAGGCAATTCATATTGTGCTGTATTGTGTTGTATTCTACCATAATGATCCCAAAATGTTGTTTTTCTTAAGTTTATTAGTTTTCTATTTCATTATTTTTTTGGTTGTGTTTTCCCCAACATCCATACCTGCGTAGATTTCTATAAATAAACGGGGAAACCCAAGATCTATTAACTCTGCATTAAACTTTTCTTATGTGAGTAGAATTCAGTAGTCATCAGTTGTTCAGTTGATGGGGGAAAATGTAAATATTGTCTTATTTCCTTCATTCCTGTTCCTGATGTATGTATATATTTTGATCAGTGACATTGTGGAACAGTGTGTGTGTGTGTGTGTGTGTGTGTGTGTGTGTGGTGTGTGTGTGTGTGTGTGTGTGTGTGTGTGTGTGTGTGTGTGTGTGTGTGTGTGTGTGTGTGTGTGTGGAAGTCAAAGTCAAAGTCAAAGTCAAATTTTTATTTACAGATGGTACATTGAGTAAGCAAAACAATTGCTTTTTTTCATCAAGCCATCTACAAAGAAAAATATGTAAGAAAATGAAAAAGAAAAATATCAACAATAATGACAACGACAATGATAACAGCAATAAAGAGGACTAAAATGATAATCTCAGAAAACTAGCCAACTACACACATCTTAAGCAAAATTTTAGCATATCAATATTTAAACATTTCAATATTCAAAATGCATACATACTAATAAACACTTGTTATCGACCAATCACCCACTGTGTGTGTGTGTGTGTGTGTGTGTGTGTGTGTGTGTGTGTGTGTGTGTGTGTGTGTGTGTGTGTGTGTGTGTGTGTGTGTGTGAAAGTCAAAGTCAAAGTCAAAGTCAAACTTTTATTTTATCAGTGGCATTGTGGAACAGTGTGTGTGTGTGTGTGTGTGTGTGTGTGTGTGTGTGTGTGTGTGTGTGTGTGTGTGTGGTGTGTGTGTGTGTGTGTGTGTGTGTGTGTAAGACTAATCAATCAATCAAATTCCTTTCAATCAAATTCTTTTATTTTGAGGATAATGAATAAGCAATCCATGTGTTGTGTTTTGTTTTTTTAATCAAGTCCCACCCAGGATTTGTTTTCTTTTAAGTCTTTCTAGAAAAAAGGCAAGAGAATGGCTCAAAAAAGCAGAAAATAGACAAGAAGGAGGTGACTCGAAGAAAAAGAACAACGCAGAAACTAAGAGATGGATAGAAAAGAGGAGAGGAAATTCCTAGCACAGAATGAAAAAGGAGGGATTAGAAGAGAAGGAAAGGAGGAGGCGGTGAATCTGGGTGGATGGGGGCAGCACAACAGGTGCTGAACATCTATGGTAAACACAAAGTGTCCAAATTGCCCAGTTCCAGAAGTGTTGCAAAACATTTGAGTGTTTACCTTGCCTACCATGGGGCACAGATTCATTGTTTCCCACGCTAATATCGTTCACTATGATAGTAACTAATTATGTGTATGCAAACTGACTCGCTGTCACTCTTCATGTCAGAATTTAATCCTTGGCGGCTGTGGTATAATAGGAGAAGGGATGGAGAAGGGGCAAACAAATAGGGTCTTGTGAGAAAAACGAGGGAAGGAGGAGAGAGTG